>WOVY01003926.1:0-138013 GCA_013436015.1 Rhipicephalus annulatus | reverse complement strand
GGGTTTATTGGTACGGGGTTTATTGAACGGAAGCTGGGATGGCGAGGCCGCACCGGATAAAACTGCCGAGAGATCTTCTTCTTCCCAAGTCCCATCTATTCCCTCTTATCAATCCGGCACATACACGTCGTAATATTTCCCTTCGCAGACGAAGCGCACCGCGCGTTTCATGCATCGTCCCGCAGTCTAAAAGCTTTGAGGCGAGCCACATGGGTAACCTCGGTCTTGGTTGATCGTCTCCCACTAGCTGTCAGTCGTGCTATTTTATAATCTACTGCACTGAGGCGCTCAAGGACAACGAATGGGCCAGTGTAGTGGGCGAGAAGTTTTGTGGACAAGCCACGCTTGCGGATAGGCTTCCACACCATTACAAGGTCTCCCGGTTCATATGTGACGTGGCGGTGCTTGCTGTCGTAGCGGAGCTTTGAGCGGTCTTGCGATGCTATAGTACGCAGACGGGCAAGACGCCGAGTTTCTTCTGCAAGGCATAGTGTTTCAGCTAATGAAGGATCGTCATTGTCATAAAACGAAAAGATAGTGTCCAGGGTATAACGAGGGGGTCGAACGTAAAGAGGAAGAAAGGGCTGTGGCCGGTGGTTTCGTGTTGGGCAGTGTTGAAGGCATACGTGATGAACGGTAAGACGTCGTCCCAGTTCTTGTGATTGGACGCCACGTACATTGAAAGCATATTCACCAGTGTCCGGTTCGTTCGTTCAGTAAGGCCATTCGTCTGTGGATGGTAAGGTGTCGAATGACGAAGTTCCGAGCCACACATACGGAGCAGTTCCTCAACAACGTCTGCCGTAAACTGACGGCCGCGGTCGCTTATTATGACGCGAGGAGGTCCGTGGCGCAGTATGATAGAGTGCAGGAGAAAGGAGGATACTTCGCCAGCAGTCGCAGATGGCAGGGCGGCCGTCTCGCAGTAGCGGGTCAGGTAATCGGCGCACACTACAATCCAACGGTTGCCTTTTGCCGAGCGTGGAAAAGGGCCCACGAGGTCAATGCCAACTTGCTCAAAGGGAGTGCTGGGAGGCGTCACAGGCTGTAGAAGTCCAGCCGGAGCAGTCGTGACTGATTTGTGCGTCTGGCATTGAGTGCAACTGGCCACGTACTGCTCAACTGACTGGCGCATGCGTGGCCAGTAAAATCGCTCCTGTGTACGAAGGAGTGTTCGCGTCATTCCCAGGTGACCCGAAGTTGCGTCGTCGTGCATGGCGCGCAGAATGGAGGAACGGAGTGTGTGCGGCACCACCAGCAAGAAGCGGGAACCCGTGGCCGAGAAGGTCCTCTTGTAAAGTAATCCTTCACGAACGCAAAAGCGTCCGGCCAAAGTGGACGCTCGTGCTTCAGCAAATAATGGCTCCAAGCTGACATCCTTCCGCTGTTCATTTTCAAAGGTGGTCTTGTCCGGGAATACTGGAGTCACTGACGCAATTAGGTGATCGAAATTGTCGGCATCGCAAAGTGTTGTAGTAAGCGGCATCCGCGAAAGGCAGTCAGCGTCAGCGTGCTTCCTGCCACTCTTGTATGACACCGTGAAGTCATACTTCTTGCAAGCGGAGGGCCCAGCGTGCCAGGCGGCCAGATGGGTCTCGGAGGCTTACAAGCCAGCACAAGGAATGATGGTCTGTGACCACTTGGAGGGACGACCGTACAGGTATGACGGAATCGCTGTACAGCGAAGACGAGTGCCAAACATTCTTGCTCAGTCACTGTGTAATTCCGTTCTGGTTTACTTAAAGTTCTGCAGGCATACGCAATGACATGTTCCTTTCCACTGTGTCGTTGTACTAGAACTGCACCTATGCCAATGCCACTGGCGTCAGTATAGAACTTCGGTCGGCGCCGAAAGGGTCGAAGTGCCGGAGAATGGGCTGCGATGTGAGTAAGAACTTGAGTTGGTTGAAAGACGTCTCACAGTCATGTGTCCATTCAAAGCTAGTACCTTACGTAGCAGACTGGTCAAGGGAAGGCAACGTCGGCGAATGCGGGAATAAATCGGCGAAAGTACGAGCACAGGCCTAGGAAGCTGCGAAGCTCTTTCGTTGAGCGAGGTGGTTTGCACGCTTTCACAGCTGCTGTCTTGCTCGGGTCAGGCCTGATCCCATCTTTGTTCACAAGGTGCCCAAGTACTAAGGTTTGTCGCTCGCCGAAATGACACTTCTTCGAATTAAGAACAAGGCCCAGCGTTTCTAATGCATTCCAGAACAATGTCCACGCGTTCGTTGTGCTCACGAATGTGCGCCCAAAGATCACGATGTCATCTAAGTAGCACATACAGACGTTCCATTTTAGGCCACGCAGATGGTATCCATGAACCTTTCGAATGTGGCAGGAGCATTACATAATCCAACGGCATCACGTTAAATTCATAAAGTCCGTCTGGAGTTATGAAAGCAGTCTTTTCCTTGTCCGCTGGATGCATGGGAATCTGCCAGTAGCCTGAACGTAAATCGATAGACGAGAAGTATGACGCCGAATGGAGACAGTCCAAGGCGTCATCGATTCGTGGAAGAGGATAAACATCTTTCTTCGTGATGGAGTTCAAACGGCGATAGTCGACACAAAATCTCCAGGTACCGTCTTTCTTTTTCACAAGGATCACAGGAGCTGCCCAAGGGCTCGATGATTCTTGAATGATGCCCTTCTGGAGCATTTCACGCACTTGATTGTCTATTATCTTGCGCTCGGACGGCGATACTCGGTACGGTTTTTGTCGGATTGGCTGTGCTGTTTCTGTATTTATCCTATGGCGTATACGAAATGGAGGAATGGAAGGCGTATGGTCACTCTGGGAGAAATCAAAAACTTGCAAGTACTTTAACAAAACGTCCACAAGCATTCTGCGCTTGTCGGCAGTCAGCGCCTTATCAACCATAGGTAAAACTTTCGAACTGTCTGAGCAGGCGGTCACTTGTTCATCCCGTCGAACGTCACTGAGGACAGCTACTGTTGTTGGCGAGTATTCTTTAAACGACGCTAGTTTAAGTCCTCCTGGTAGCAGCACCGGTTCGTTTGAATAATTCGTTGTCCAAAGGTCTGAACGACCTTCACTCACTGAAACTATGCTGTGGGGTACCAACGTGTTCTTCTTTATACAACTTAGATGGAAAGGCTCCACTAGCGCGTCGAAACTGGTCTTATTGTCGTTAATATGCGAAGAAGCTACTGGAACGCGCACAGCACAGAAGGCCGGGATAACGGTATCTTCATAGACTCGGAGCGCACCGCTTTCCGTACCCGAATTCTCGATAAGTCCATGAGGAACAGCGTCACTTATGATAACTTCGCCATTTCGACAGTCTACAGTGGCTCCGCACATTCGCAAGAAATCTATGCCTAGAATGATGTCATGAGTGCTCCGCGGAAGAACCGTGAATTCTGTCACAAACACTTGATCACTCAGTAACACTGCCGCGGTACAAACACCAATCGGACACAACGAGTTGCCGCCCACGCCACAGAACGTTATCGCTTTCTCCAACAAAAAGGTCACCTTTCTTCCCAAACGAGCTTTGAACGCAGCACTCATGATCGACACGGTGGCTCCAGTGTCCACCAAAGCCATCGTATGTACACCATCAACAAAAACTTGCACTTTGTTTTAAACATAAGCACCGGTGGAGGTATCTCTTCTTGCAGCGAATCACCAGCGACCTCACCCCCAGCGGCCGCTCTGCCTAGTTTTCCGGAGGCGGCGAAGGGTAGCGGCGCCTAGGAGACGGCGACCGATTGGAGCGAGGGGCTGGCGGGGGTGTCAGACTGCGGTCAGAGGCTGGAGAACGGTTTCGCAGCGGCCTTGGTGTCTCGTAAGATGCGCTTCCAGGGAACGTTGGTGCTTGTGCAAAGTCGGACAGGTGGGATCTCGGTGGGCAGTCGTACCTCGGCGGCTGCCGGTAGTTACAGTACCTGGCAATGTGGCCTTCGACGCCACAGTTGTAGCAGATGGGTAGGGGTCGCTCGCCGAACCACTGCTGAGAGCGCTGGGCTGTGTAGGGTCGCCTAACCGAACGGGGTGGAGCAGATTGCTGAACGGGAGCTGCGCGCCTCTGTGGGGCGGGGCCGGGACGAAGACGTTGGTCATACCGCTGGTCAGACGCGAATGAGTCTCGGCGTGGCCACGAAGCCCTAGCCTCGCGAACGTCTGTCACACATACTGATGGTGGCAGAGGAGCGAACGGGGCCGGGTAGTAGGATGAACAGGTAGGCGTATGACGGATGGTGTCGTGGAACAGTGTGTCTTGTCGCTGTAGTTCTTCCCGCACTATTGTCCGGATAGTAGCGGCAAGGTCGGCGGGCGGGCTCACGTCGACGCTGGCGACCGTTGTTACATTTGCCAGCCTACCAAATTTCGGGGCAATACGACGGGTCTTTAGCTTCTCAAAAGTACGGCAGTGGCGTTGGACGGCGGAGACGGAAGTGAGGTCTTCCCTGCCTATCAAAAAGTTGTAGACGTCCTCTGCTATACCCTTCAGAAGGTGGCCGACCATGTCCTCTTCAGTCATGTACGGGTCTATGATCTTGCAGAGCATCAGGACCTCCTCTATGTAGGTGGTACACGTTTCTCCAGGAGTCTGAGCTCTTTGAGCCAACGTGCGCTCCGCGCTCTTCTTTTTTGAATCAGAGTCGCCGAAGCATTTCTTGAGCTCTTCAGTGAAACGATCCCACGTTGTTAAGGAATCTTCGTGGTTTTCGTACCACATCAGAGCTGTTTCCGTGAGAAACAGCGCGACATTTCCCAGTTGGTCGGTGGCATCCCAGCAGTTGTACCGGCTCACCCTTTTGTACTGTGTCAGCCACGCATCCACATCTTCTCCTGCTCTTCCCGCGAACGGGCGGGGTTCCATATAGTGATATCGAGGTGCAGCTGGCACTGACCTTTGTGTGGTTGAGAAGGCGTGACCTTCGCTCTCGGCCATGGCAGTTGGTGTCGGTGGCAGACCGGCAATACGGACGGCTCCGGCGAAGTTCGAACAGCTGTGGCTCCGTGGTTCGTCGACGTATACTGTACCCAGCACCTTCCACCACTCTGTTACAGGGGGTTTATTGGTACGGGGTTTATTGAACGGAAGCTGGGATGGCGAGGCCGCACCGGATAAAACTGCCGAGAGATCTTCTTCTTCCCAAGTCCACACTTCTATTCCCTCTTATCAATCCGGCACATACACGTCGTAATAATATATATATATATATATATATATATATATATATATATATATATATATATATATATATATATATATATATATTCTGATGAAGGACGGACCCACGGCCGAGCCGAAACGTCAATAAAATCACTTCGTACGTGCGCCTTCTTCCCTATACGAATATATATATATATATATATATATATATATATATATATATGACGCTATGATGAATGGGTGACGTGGCCCGGCTCATACTCCATGTTTATTCTATTGTCACTTCTTCCTTCTCGGCTTCTACCTACCATCCCTTCATACGTCACACGATTACATTCCCCCTCCTCCCGAAAGACGCATGGATTACGCACAACAAAAAGTAAACAAGGAGAGGTTGAGAAGTCACAATGTCAAAATGCACAATTGGTTTCATGGCCCCGTGGTGTTCCGTAAACTCGCAAAACTTCAGAAAAGAGTGGCAGCAGTCCGGCAAATGGGGGAGTTCTGGTGGGCGAGGTTGGCTGTGGCGTTCTGGAGAAGGTAATCGAGTCTTGCAAAACTGCACTGACCATGACATGACTTGAGCACCTGCGAGGAACGAACAAGGTTGGAACTCCTTGGAGCACTTTAAGGTCGAATGTCGTAGGCGCAGAATTCTCTGTCGTACGCGCTGTATTCTGTGTCGCGGCTGAGACAGAATTAGTGCTTGCAGCCTGCGTGTACAAGAACTGAAGTTCAAGGAATTATGTCTATGTTCGTGCATTGTACAAATTATAGCGTTCAGTCTCTTTCGCAGTTTTCTGTGGCGTTGACTCCGTTGTCGTGAACTAATGGGATGGTGTCTGAATCTTTGCGTGGTAGAACTGGTGACTTCTTGTCTTGTTCGGTGTTTCCTGGAGTTTCGGAGCTGTAATCTTAGGCGCAGTCTTGATAATTTGTGCCAAATGCGTTTCTGACGCCGATCCCTTATGCAAAGATGCCTGACGTCTTGAATTTGTTTTAAGAGGCTGACTTTGCGTCGTCGTTTTTGTCGGAGTATCCGTTGGAGTGTCTGCGATTCTTGGACTTGCTTTTGCTGGCGTTGCTGCTGTTGCTGTGGAATGCATTGCGGTGAGATCCCTTCTTGAACATCGCGCTCGTTTTCTTCACAACTTGATGTGGGGCCAAGTCGGCAGCTGGTAGTTTGTGGGCCGTTGTCAAGCACTTCGGGCAATAAAGATAATGCTTCTGAATTGGTAGAAAATTCTTCAGAAGCTTCTTCTACCCTGTTCACTACGAGAGGCTCTTGCGCATTGCAGCGTGCGACGTTCGATGTGTCGGAGCTTTCGGTGTTGCTTCCACTGTCGAGTGTGTATGGACTGGATGGCGATGCATGAACCCGTGTGGAAAGAGCATGGCTCGACAGGGTGTTTTCCCGATGCGCCAGGTTATCTACCATAAATACGGCGTCCTTATAAGGCAAATGGTGAGCGTTAGGAGCGCTTGAAGAACCGCATGATGAAAACCTAGGTTGTGGACCACGTATGCGAGACGAAGAGTGAACGGCATCAGGTGGTTGGGCAACGTGTCGGGTCATATGCTGAAGCGAGGACTTCGCAAATGCCGACTTTCGTGCAGAAGGGAGGCGCGTTTGATGGCTGTGCTTTTCCCAAAATACGCATTGTCGTCTGCCACTGAACTCGTGTGTCACTTCGTCTTTTGTCAGAGGTCGAATCTTGTTGTGCGTTCGAATGGTTGAAGACTGCCTGTAAAATTGACGACTGAGTGCAGTTGTCTGTAGATGGTGCGTTACAAGCAAGTCTTCGTCGTAGTCGTCATCGTATTTTTTAAACCAAACGATCATTTCTTGTTTTATCTTTTGCCAAGACTCATCGTTATCGAATATGTAGGTGAGGTAGAATTTAAATGCCTCACCGGTAACGTAGTCGCTGAAGTTCGTAACCATCTCCCGTTCCGACCAAGATGCAGCGGTGGCGTGGAACTCGAACAGGTCGAACCAGTCTTGTACGGGTCCATCGTCCGCTGCTCCGGTGTACTTGGGGATGGGAAGGTCAGTAGAGGCTTCTGACATGATGCTGGTCGATGCGTAATGCTAGGCGCATGTACGGTAGTCCATGTATGCTCTGGGTGTCATGCGGAAGACTGCGTAGATGATGAGCGACTAATGAAAGGGCTGGCAGGTCCTCATCCTGTCGACTTGTGTGACGCTATGATGAATGGGTGACGTGGCCCGGCTCATACTCCATGTTTATTCTATTGTCACTTCTTCCTTCTCGGCTTCTACCTACCATCACTTCATACGTCACATATATATATATATGAAAATAGATGCGCTTTCCAAAATAACTTTAATCTGCCGACGTTTCAACGGGAACCCCGTCTTATTCAAGGAATATTATTGTTTAGTCATGTTCGGTGTCTTCTTTTAGCTTGTCGAGACAGGAGGGAAGGGGTCGAAAGAAAAGCAAAAAGAAAAAGAAAAAAAGAAAAAGAGAAAAAAACAACGAATAGGGGGGAAAACGGTAAAGAATTATAAAAAATCTAGGAGAAGAAGCAAGATCGACCCGGCGGAATTCGAAAGGGGCAGCATCTCAACATAGTAGGGCGGAGGTAGACGAGCAATGCCATTATTGTCAACAGTACCTCCCCCGCACCCACTCTTCCCCAAGTGGTCAGTGTGCCACCGTTCTTGTATTTCACCTTTCCGTGTAATCTGCTGGCGGCTGGTTCCTCTTTGAAGTTTAGGACAAATTGATGGGGAGAGCTTAAGCGCTTCGAGTACGTGCTGGTGGCGTCGGGAGAGATGGAAAAGCCGGTAATTGAGGCGCCGTCATCGACATTCATTATATGCAATGGCTCCTGTCAGTGAAAGAACAAAAACTGTGCGTTAAAAAAAGAGGGGGGGGGGGGCTGTAGGACATCCGAGACCGCTTATCTGTGCGTTCCGACTGCGCTTGAAGAGGCAAACCATTCCTATATTGTCAGATGCATAGGCGAAAAACTGTTAGCAGGTAATAGTATTATCGTAATGAGAGCGGACTGATTAGAAAGAAGCGTTTGCGTCTTTTAGTAGTCGTAACGCTGACAGAGTACCTGGGTGTTCATTTATACCGTATTTTATTGTGTTAATGGTGTATATAAAATAATATTCCCGTTGTTCCCGTTCTCTGATTGTTTGAAAATTGTTTTTTAATAGTGTATCCCTGATGTCATCAAAGCTGTGGTGTTTTAATGTGCTGTGTTTTGAAAGTGGAAGGCCTGGCAGGGATCCTACATGTGCCCGATGGTTGTTGAATATAATTCTAAAGGGAGTGTCTGTCTGGCCCACGTACTGCTTGTTACATACACCACATTCTAGGAGGTATATGACGTTGTCGGAGTCACAGTCTAGTACACCTCTTATCCTGTGCTTAAAATCCGAGTGGGTGCTTTTCGCCACGGTCGTTGTCTGCATGTGTTTGCATACCTTGCATCTACTTTTTCCGCAAGGTGACACCCTATTTGAGATTTCACGCCTATCTTTGAATTTATTAAATGATCTTTTATGTGTTTCGGCCTTGCGTATACCACACAAGAAGGAGAAGTTAAAATTTTGGATAGTCGTACGATCCGCTTCTTACTTTTAACGAAATCACATCTCACTATCGGCTTAGTAGAAGGACCTATCCTCTTCCTCATCCGAAGTTAGATAGGCATCAGTCAGTCACACTTAGAATGCTCCAGACAGGCTCATTCCCCTCGCGGGGATTCCTGAGTCGTATCTCAACAGAAATTGATTCAAGTTGTCCGGACTGCAACGAAACTTACTGTTCTTTAGCGCACATGCTTTGGCAATGCCCCGCGTTACCTACTGGCCCTCTATCCAGTGAAGCCGACTGGGAAGAAGCCCTGCGGAGCTCATCGCTCCATACACAACTTCAGGCTATCCAGAGGGCCCAAGAAAGGGCGGAACATCATGGTGTCCCAGCCCCGACTTGGACGCGGCCAGCGGTTTCCGCGGGTCCCCGATAAGGGTTCACGCGAAAGCTCCTCAGGATCTAATAAAGTTCTTTGTCTGTCTGTCTGTCTGAGTCGTACGCTCTGTTCCAATATGTTAAAATGTTTTCTTAGAACCTTGTTTATGTTTGGTGAGTTGCTCGTGAAAGTTAATAGCAAGTTTTGGTTGCGGTGTTGGTCGGCGTTTTTCTGGTGGTAGTCCAGATTTTCAGCTACTTCGATGGCATCATCGATGATAGCTGGCGGGTATTCTTGATTAAGGAGTACTTCGCGCATATGTGCGCTGTTTTATGGAAGTGCTCGGTGCGAGAGCAGATTCGTCGGAATCAGTGTGCTTGGGAATAGGGAATGCTGGTCTTGCAATGTCACGGGTGCAGCTTTTGAAGTTCAGGTATTGTTGCCTGTCCGTAGTTTTCTGTATACGCTGGTTGCCAACGCACCATCGTCAACTCGAATGAGTACATCAAGAAAGTTTATCTCAGTGTTAGAGTAGGAGTGTGTAAAATAAATGCTAGTGTGTACTTGGTTAAATGCCTGTATGAAAATAAGGAGCTCGTTTCCGAATGTGTCCAAATTATGAATATATCATCTAGGGTACCGTTCATAGAATAATAGTTCGATACCACAAGATGAAAGAATATGGGGCTCTACGGGGCGCATGAATATGTTAGCGTAGTTTGGGGCCATTCTTGTACCCATTGCCATGCCGCTGATTTGTAGGCAGTACTGGGTGTTAAATTCAAAGCTGTTCACTTCGTGTACAAGTCTTTTTAAGATTTCGATTACTTTTGCTTGAATTTTCTACAGGGTTGTGGGTGCCATACGATTCGACAAGCGCCCTTACACCTTCGTCATGTGGGATATTTGTGCAGAGTGAGCTAACATCCAATGTTACGAGAAATGCACCGTCTGGAATTTTCACGTCCAATATTTCCCGAAGTAAATGGTTTGTGTCACGCAAGAAGGACTCATGTGTGGGTGGTGTCTTTGAATAAATAATCAATATAACTGGAAATAGGTTCCGTTAGAGTTCCCGTGTCTGATATATTGGGTCTGCCAGGGTTTCTCTCTTTATGATTCTTCGGCAGCATGTAAAACTGACCAGGCACCAAATGTACCGTAATAAGTGCCTTTTGAAGCTTTGAATCAATGGCGCCTTCACGTGTGAGATTCTCTACGGTTGTTACAATGAACTTTTGTGCTCGGTGTTATGTCAGAGTCGAGGTGTTTGTAGAATTGTTTGTTATTTAGTTGTCACTTGCCTTCCTATATGTAGTCCGATCTATTCAGAACAACAATCGCGCCTCCTTTGTCTGCTGGTTTAATGACGAGATTTTCGCAGTTGCTCAACGCGAGTAGTGCCCCTCTTTCTCTTCTTGATATGTTATTCATGCTTGGTTTGTGCCCCTTTTACGAATGCATAACATCTTTCTGAACCGCGTCTATATAGATATTCAGATTTCGATCTCTGTTTGGCGTCAGGGGTCCTTTGCCGTCCGATTACACCACGAACAAGTGCGTTATCTTTTTGGGGTTTATCAAAGAAATATTCCCCTAATGGTAATTTCATGCGAAGTTGTCTATGTCGATGCACCTGCAAAGAGTGACCACATCTTCAATGTAACTGGTGAAACTTTCACCGTATTGTTTAGCCCGACCTCACACACGATCTTCAGTGCGGAATTTCCGAAGTTGCGGACGACCAAAAAGTTGAAACAAAGCCGTGTTGAAGGCTGCCCAGGTAGTAGCAAGGTCAGTGCTGTGGTTACGAAAGCACAGTTTGGCGAAGTCAGTTAAGTAGAAAATGAAGCTGGTAAGCTTGTGCGCATCATCTCATTTGTCGTGTTTGCTGCCGGGTCGTACTCGTCCAGACAGTTTTCCGCGTCTTTGTTCTCAGTGCCACAGAGAAGAGGAGGGTCACGCTGCCGAAGAGGGCCGGAGCAAAGAAGAGTTAAAGAGGTTGTTGCCTGGGGGTCAGGCTGCTCGTCATCATCCGGCACCATGAAATCAACTGCGGGCAGCGTACGGTTGCGAAGTTCCAGGATGAGGGTAGCGTACCCGGCTCCTCGACCAATTAAAATAAGCTGTTTCGGCGCAGCACGTCTTTAATGAACCGTATGGTTTGTTGCAGAAGGTCGGGCGGCAACAGCCGAGCAGGTACAAGCGTCGCGACGCACCAACCACGAAGGTCGTCGTCTTTTCTACCTGAGAGAGGTCCCCTCTACCTTTCTTAACAGCGCCGATCTTCTTCAATGCAGTACATATAATAGGTTTTGCCGGAAGGTGATATAAGCTGGAGGTATAGAGATTACAAACAGTAATTCGTTGTCGTGAATATACGAGTATTATGACGCTAAAACAGCCGTAGATTTTATTTTGTACTGTTAGACATGAAGCAAGTGTAATCTACAACCTTGAATCTGTGGGTGGTAGCCTTTCAACAACCAACATGATCATGTTCGCTGTTGTTTACGGCATTACACGTTTTACTTCCACTGCATAACAAACGCCTTTCTTCATAATGTTAACTTTTCACTGTGTTGCGTGAGCCGAGCTTGTTTCAAGCGTGCAGATGTTAACGCCTCATTACGCGAGTGATCCATCTGTTGCTACCGGTAACGTTTTCCGAATCTTTGAGGCATTCTATTGCTCTAAATGACACCGGTTACTTGCCCATATCTATAAAAAGTCTCCTAAATGATATTGAAAATTTAGGTTGCGCCTTGAGCATCGCCTCCGAAAATCGAACGAGATACCATAAACTAAAGCCGTATGCATGGCTTCTCCAACGCTAGGTTTTTGTCAGTAGGCATCTCAACCATAGCAAAGCGAAAGAAAAGTTTCTGCACGCAAGATTAGCTGCCTAAAACTATCCTTTAATGCTTCACTATTGCGAAATGCCCACTGCAACATGATTCTACCCAGTGTGAATCGGAAATACCCACTGGCTGTCTGTATGCCAACACGCTGCTCCTACCTCAGCGATTTGCGACGAGCGGACTCTTCAACATGTGCGTCGTGGTCTTCACGTGTCTTGACGCCTATAGAGATTCTAAGCGGCACTTTCAAGATGCACAACATCAGCGCGCCCCGCCGCGGTGGTCTAGTGGGTAAGGTACTCGGCTGCTGACCCGCAGAGCGCGGGTTCGAATCCCGGCTGTGGCGGCTGCATTTCCGATGGAGGCGGAAATGTTGTAGGCCCGTGTGCTCAGATTTGGGTGCACGTTAAAGAACCCCAGGTGGTCTAAATTTCCGAAGCCCTCCACTACGGCGTCTCTCATAATCATATAGTGGTTTTGGGACGTTAAACCCCACATATCAATCAATCAATCAACATCAGCGCGTCGTCATAGGTTCGATGCCGCGCGTCAGAGCATTTCCTTGCTGGCCGTGAATTAGTTTTACAGAATCCCACAAGATGTCACCGCCAAAACAAACCAAACAAGTTTCTGTTTCAGTCCCGATTTGTCACTGTGATACCGAAGTCTTGTTTTTCTTTATTTTCATTTAAACTCAATTTTTATATACTTCACGCATAAGATAGTCTTAAGATGTATTTTATATCTCACTTTATTCTTTTGCACATCTTAAGGAAAACAATGCTCGATCAACTTAGGGGAACAAAGCTTCTTTTTTCGTACACGTATTGTATGTTAAAGTTAGGTGAACAAAGCTACTTCGTTTTTTCGTACGCGTATTATAGTGTAAGCTTCCTTTCGGTTTTCACGATTTTGTTATGCTCTTCCGAGGTTCCTACAATTCACCGATGTGAAGAACACGAACTAAGAGTGGAAAAGCAAGGCATAGTAATTGTGAAATTATACTGAAGCTTCTTGACCCGATACAGAAAGGGAGTGTTTTGAAGAATTGCTTCAAGCTCAAGAATACTGGCCTCTCTATAGGGGAGGATTTCGCTCGCAAAACCCGTGAGACAAGGAAAAAGCTTTGGACAGCGCCAAAACTAATCGGGAAAAAAGACAAAGTCGCACTAGCATACACCAAGCTTTATATTAACGATGTCGCTTTTGTCTGGGACGAAGAAAAGGGTGAAAGGATTCCAGTAGAAAAAAACGGCATAGTAAACCGCCCGAAGACCCGACAACACGCCCAATCAAAGAAATAATGTTACTAACCGTAAACGCCCGCAGTATACTAAATAAATCGGCAAGCCCTGAACAACTGCCCCGCCGCGGTGGTCTAGTGGCTAAGGTACTCGGCTGCTGACCCGCAGGGCGCGGGTTCGAATCCCGGCTGCGGCGGCTGCATTTCCGATGGAGGCGGAAATGTTGTAGGCCCGTGTGCTCAGATTTGGGCGCACGTTAAAGAACCCCAGGTGGTCTAAATTTCCGGAGCCCTCCACTACGGCGTCTCTCATAATCATATAGTGGTTTTGGGACGTTAAACCCCACATATCAATCAATCAATCAAGCCCTGAACAACTACTGCTTGATCAAGAGCCACACATAGTCGCCATCACGGAAACATGGTTGACGCCTGATATCTCAAACGACGAATTCACTCCCCCAGAGTACGCTGTAATCCGGAAAGATCGTCCACACGTGGTGGGGGTGTGGCCCTGTTGATAAGCAAATTGATTCCTTTTGCCGTGCTTCCCGAAGTTATAGGCGCAGAGGCGGTATTCTGTAAAACTCATTGTGATGGAATTAGCATAGTAACCGGGTGCGTTTACAAAAAGCCCCTCATCAGACAACAAATGTATTATAGCGATCCAAGATTATCTTCAAACTCATGCCCATAACTCTCGACTAATCATCATGGGTGACTTTAACCTTCCCGACATAAATTGGAACAACATGCAGTACACGTCACAGTCATCGGAGACACTTATTGATTTAATTTTAAATTTCAATCTACAAGTCGTGCTTGCGCCAACACGTATAAAAGATCAAACAAAAAGCGTACTCGACCTAATATTGATTAGTGGCCAGTTCCCGTTAAATAAATCAGTCGTCAATGTGATTCCGGGGATATCAGATCACCACATACCAATCTCTCAGCTCCAACTAGGATATGACATAACACCACGTTCATCAGTAACTACTGTACGAAATTTTCCTAAAGGTGATGATGCCAGCATTGTAACCTACTTAGCTCACGAATTTGAAAACTTTTCAAACCTTGCTATACATCCAACGACTGATGTAAATCATCTATGGTCGTGCTTCAAGACTATTGTTGTGTTCTGCGTTACCCACTTTGTCCCACTGAAAACAAAAAGGCAAAAAAACATAATCCTTGGATAACCCGCGAAGTTTTACACGCAAAGCGAAAAGTTAAGAGGCTACGCCAAGCAATCAAAAAAAAAGGCAAGAATCCAGTAACCGCATCTACCCTAGCACGTGCTATTACAGACTTCAAACAAAAAGCTAGCTTCGCCAAAAGGCAATATTTTACTACAACGCTTCCGTGTTATATAAAAAACAACCCTCAACGATTCTGGAAACATTTTCGCTCTGCCGCTGAAACAAAGACGTGTTTAAGTGATAGCGATAAAACAAACCAGGCCAATATTTTCAATGATTATTTTCAATCTGTCTTTACTGATGACAATGGCACCACTCCTGCGGCCTTGCCCACAGCTCGAATTCCCATTGAACCATTAGTTATAAGCGACCCCGGGATTCTTAACCTACTTTTGAATCTAGACACGAAGAAAGCCAGTGGCCCCGATGATATTGCAAATGAATTTCTTTTTCGATACGCAGAACCGTGTAGTAAATACCTCGGCATAATTTATCGCAAATCTATAGAAACAGCAAAACTGCCATCAGAATGGAAAGTAGCAAAGGTGATACCCATACACAAAACCGGAGATACTGCTGTTCCTTCTAATTTTAGACCTATATCCCTCACCAGTACGTCATGTAAGATACTAGAGCATATAATCGCTAAGCATTTAACTATTCTTCTAGAAAACAACAATCTCCTGTCACCCCATCAACATGACTTCCGGAAAGGTTTATCAACAATCACGCAGCTTACCGAGGTTGTCCACGACCTTGCACTCAGTATAAACAACCGTGGCCAAACTGACGTAATTCTACTTGATTTAGCAAAAGCGTTCGATCGAGTGTGTCATACTAAACTGATTTCAAAATTGCAGAATATTATTGGGGATGGGGAAATTACGAACTGGGTAAGAGACTTTCTTATAAACCGGTCACAGTTCGTGGTTTTTGAAGGAGTATCGTCGTGGACGGCCCCAGTTAAGCCAGGTGTTCCCCAAGGCTCCGTCCTAGGGCCATTATTATTTCTAATTTACATAAATGACATCACTGATAACATAGACTGCAAAATTAAACATTTCGCAGACGACTGCATTATTTATAGAGCAATTAACAGTTCGGATGACCATTTATCTTTAAATAATTATCTTTAAATTTAACATTTGCCATTGCTCACTGGTGTGAGCAGTGGCAAATGTTAATTAACCTAACAAAAACAGTTTGCATGACGGTAACCAGGAAAAAAGAACCCTCCGACTTTACCTATACAATTAACGGCGTACCTTTACAAAGAGTTACGCAGCAGAAGTATCTTGGCGTCACCTTGACTTCCGAATTGAGATGGGATGCGCACATTAACAATGTTACAGCATCGGCTTTGCGTAAACTGTTTTTTCTACGAAGGCGTTTACCCTTCGCGCCGACAGATACTAGGCTCCTAAATTACACCACAATAGTGCGACCAATCTTGGAGTACGCTAACACTGTGTGGTTCCCGCAAGGTGTTACTAATATAGCAAAAGTTGAACGGGTTCAAAGGTAGGCCATTAGGTTTATACATAATAAGTACAAACGCACCGACTCGCCCACACACCTTTTAGAAACCTCCGGTCTACCCACTCTTGCAACAAGAGCAAAAATCGCGCGTCTCAAATTTTTACACCACATTCTGCATAACCACAGCCGGATCGATGCATCCAGGTACATATCTTTGGCCGAATCCCGAACACTACGACATAAACATGCATACACTATCAAAGAATACTCTTCCAACAACGACTGTTTCAAGCAATCCCTTTTCCCCCTGTCAATCAGCGAATAGAATAGGTTAGATCCCTCCATTACTAACGTAACATCACTGGCAGAATTCACTTCAAAAATTGAGAGTATACTTTGAGACAACGGCTTTCTTCAACCATGACCTCCATTATTGTTTCCAGTAGTATTTATTTGGATGTATAAGTATACACAATGCCTTCTCTGTATAAAACTGTATTGATTTTTTTTATGCAGCAAAGGTTTAGTTTGCTGCTTCTGAAGTGTGAATATTTGGAGTGCATAAATACCTATGTCTAATGTTTCTATGTAACTAGGATTATTATTACCAATTTTAAAATAACCACAGTTCTGTATGCCGCCTGTAAGAAAGTACTTAGCATTCATTGTATTTTTATACTCATGCCCTCCTGCTTTGGTCTCGTAAGAGACTGGCAGTATTGTAAATAAATAAATACGTTATTCCTCTGCTTTTTGTATACGAAAGGTTTTTTTGCGCAGTATCTATCTATCTATCTGTCTGTCTGTCTGTCTGTCTGTCTGTCTGTGTCTGTCTGTTTGCCTGCCTGCCTGCCTGTCTGTCTGTCTCTCTGTCTATGTCGGTCGGTCTGTCTGTGTGTCTGCCTGTCTGCCTGTCTGTCTGTCTATCTATCTATCTATCTATCTATCTATCTATCTATCTATCTATCTGTCTATCTATCTGACTATTTATCCATTCATCTGTCTGTCTGTCTGTCTGTCTGACTGACTAACTATCTTCTTTCTGTCTCTCTATCTGTCGGTCTATCTCTCTATCTGTCTATCTCTCTATCTGTCTGCCGATCTCTCTATCTGTCTCTCTATCTGTCTGTCTGTCTATCTGTCTCTCTACGTGTCTTTCTGTCTATCTTCTGTCTGTCTGTCTGTCTGTCTGTCTTTGTCTGTCGCTCTGTCTGTGTCTGTCTGTCTGTGTCTGTCTGTATGTCTGTCGATCTATCTATCTATCTATCTATCTATCTACTATCTATCTATCTATCTGTATATCTATCTATCTATCTATCTATCTATCTATCTATCTGTCTATCTAGCCACCCACGTGTGTACCCCATACTAATATTGTACCCCATACTAATATTTTTCTGCTAGTTTAGAGGCGATATAAATAGTATATACAGGGTGTCCCACATAGCTTGAGCCAAGAATTGAAAATGAAAGACCTTCAGTGGCGAACTTGACCAAACGCGTACTACTCGCACTAGCCTGTAGCTACTTCAGCCATTTTTTAGGGGCGAAGCTCGTTAGGGCGTGGGCTGTGCGTCCCCTGTAGCCTGTATGTAGCCACCTCTAGTTTAGTTCTTGCAGTGTTCACTAGATGGCGGTACCTTCTCCTGTATGTAGCCACTTCTCGTTTAGTTCTTGTAGTGTTTACTAGATGGTGGTACTTGTAGCTGATGATGAAAAGATGCAAGATGTTATAAACTAGAAAGCGGTACTTGTAGTTGATGAAAGACGCGAGATCTTATAAAATAGGAATGATGTCACATAAAGCGTGTCATTGGTTGAAGGCAATCGTTCGATTTAGTGCGGCGACGTACGCTAGGGGGAGCGATGTAATAAAATCGAGTGGGCAAAATGTACAGAGGATTCATGGTTTACCAGGTTTACCTCCGGAGCTTCGCCCACTCATCATCATTCACTTCGTGGATATGGCGGAATTTTTTTTCTTTTCCCCAATGCTAAATATTATTAACTGTTTAAAAACATTTTTAATTATTCGATGGAAACCCAAAATATGAACACTGAGATGTAGAGCACTTTCACAAACCAAGGACGAAATTGTTTTCTGTACGATACGTCTCACGCTGTTGTTTTTTCCAGGTTGTAAAGTAACTTATGGCTCTTCGGGCTAGTTGGTATGACATGACAATTATAGCATGAGACTTCTTGTCTCTTTGTCTTCGTTCTGTTCTCAAGCTATAACTATCGTTTTGCAAAAAAATCCGCGAAAATTTGAGAAAACAAAAAGCCGTGTGAGGGACCGCGAGCGCACTGCTATAGTGTTGCTATAAGCATCTATATTGCAGCACATATATATGGGCTTCTATAGCAGCATTCTATCTACACTTTTTTGCACGTTACATTTGCTTCATTGCGTCGTTTTTTTCGTTGGTGAAAAGCGCGTATGCATATATCTATGCTCGAAAGTATAGCCAGCTGTCCGCATTCCGCATTGAAATGGATGATGCCACAGTCTGTGACCACTGTGACAACGAAGAATTCATTTCACATATGTTTTGATACTGCTGACAGAATAGTGAACAGCGACTATGTCTTTGCGACGGGCTGAACAAATGATATAATCAACGTCTAAGAAAAAAATGGCCCCGTATCTGCATGTTTTCTGCAAATGTCATCGAAAGACGCTAGTCTTGCGCGTGGAGAGAGTGAACAAAACATTTATTTGATGTTCTGTGCAAAAAAGTCGGTGAATGGTATTCCGGAGGCGCTGCATTAGAGTGCCTCGAGCATGCAGTGGAGGCGAATGAGCGCATCAAGTCACGTCACACGGGAGACATGAGTACCATCAGGCAGTTTCTTTTGGAAAACAAAGCGCGTGGCCGTGCGAGCGAATCTCAAGGGTGATAAGGTGCAGAACGCGAGGCGACGGGTAGGTGGCACCACCATCTCTTCTTAGCAAAGCGTTGGAAACACTCCCCTTCCATGTTAGCGTTGCATGGTAAGCGCAGCGTGATAAGCACCACGGTCTTTAAAATTACTTATGTATGCGCAATTGCACAAGCATGAACGCTCAACTTTGAGCAACAGTGGTGGTCGCTGCGGATGGGGTCGGCTGTTTCAAGTACCCGATGCCGGTAAGAGTGGACAAACAGTCAAATGTACAGAGAGATAGACCAAAATTTTTTCGTCGAAGGTTCCCAAGAAAGACTATCGTCTTTGAAAAACAATATTACAGCTGAGTGAAGGTTGAATTGATGAGACCCGCTGCAACTCTGAGCTGCCCGGTATTGAGGCGCCCCCAAATGGACTAACGGCTTTTTATGGACGAGAAAATCTTTTATGAGGGCTTCCAAAATAGCGCTGTTCACGGTGCATCTTTTCCTAGTATATGTTCTTTAAGTTGCTAATGTCTTAAAATTCGCGTGGATTTTTTTTCGGAGGTTGTTATTACTTTATAGCCGTTTATATATTACTAATCTTCAATTGTTCGAAAAGTTCGCGTCTGCTTTCTCAGTTTCCCCACGTTGCTCCAACATCGCATTCAGTGGTGTGTGAAGACAAGAACATCATAACACATGGAGTATAATTTAAGTGTCAGGGAGGTGCCGCAAACACACGCAAACTTAGGTTGAAATACTTGAATACAGGACTTTGGCCGTGTAACAATCCTAATTCATTTCGTAATATATGAAACTGTATTCTTGTAATCAATGCAAGAATATTCTACGAGGTTGTGTCGGTGATGGAAGCGCCCTCCTTTCGAGTGGCGATTCCCGGCCTCTGGAGAAGGGGTTGTATCAACATACACCAAGTGATATTTTGCTGTGCTAAACCACTTGTTAGTATACTATGGTGGCCCTATGCCTAGGAAGCTCCTTGCCACATATGGTTGCAAAAACTGTGTGTGCCTGTTATCCGCGAACCTCCTGTGACTCGCCGATGTTGATGATGGGACTGTTTTTCATAAAAGGGTCTGTCGACGCAATATTTTTCGCATCATCTTCATATAGTTACTTATGTATTGAGGTGAGGGTATGAAGCATACACACGCTAGCGCTAAAAAGTGAATTGTGTTCTAGGTTTGAAAAAGACAAGTCTCAACACAAGCCCTGTTTACGGATTGTTCATCGCAAGCTTCCATCTTGCACTTTCTTTGTTTTTTTATGTTTCTGTTTGAGTTATTCAGTTCTTGGCATCGATCGTGCCACCGGACACTTTATTCGAAAGAGTTCAAGAGATCCATCATCATTTCGTAGAATCACAGCAAAACTAATGTGACGTTTATTAGCTGAATGGGTCGACTGATGGCGTAGTCATGTCGCCGCACCACACCAGGCCCCTGCGTCCCCCCACCATCCCGCCCTCCATCCCCCCAAAAAATCTGTCGACGCCATTCCGGTAGACGTGTTTATAGCGGCTTATACCATGTTTATTTATTAAAAGTGGACAAAGATTACAGTGGTCGTTGAAAAATAAGGAATCATAAAGCTTCGTCTTTAGCAGTTCAACGCGAACGCGATAGCCATCTTCTGTTTCTATAATGCCTACTTCAAACACCTAATGCATCAAACCTTTTCAAACCAGCTATGCACCTTTTACATAGCCTCAAGGATACAGACGCAGTGGTGCGTGTGTTTGTTGTAGAGGATTACCGGCTTTAAACCACGAAGTCATCGTGATAACCACATGTTCTGACGCCTGATTTCCATGGGCGCTTGTACCACGCATTTTTACGGCATTGTTTTAAGTTGCATTGTGAAGTATGTATACAGGACACGTGTGTTTATAAAACATGTGTCACTTTCACTGCATTTCCAGGCAGAGGAAGCTATGTTCATTGTATTCGCAAGCATGCGTTTGGCCGTGTGGTAGAACATCCGCTTGACACTGAAACGACAAGTGATCGATTTTCGCTAGGTCCCAAACGACCCGGTTAGATCCCCACTCTGACCGAGAAGTTTCCGTTGTTAAATTCTATTTGCATCGTTATCGATAATTCGCTGACGCATATGATTATTTTTCACTCACAACCAATGGTGCCGAAGCCGAGACCAATGCCGGAATTTCTGCGAAACAAGCTCCTTAACGCTGTTGCGTTGAAATGGGAGCTGAGATGATGGATAAATTAGAATGGTTAAACGTTGTACAGGAGTGAGTTTATTACTTTTTTATAATTATACGAAGGCACGGAGCCCTAATTGTAACGTCGAACACATCGAGGACGAATGCTTTGGTTATCCTTGGTATTCCAGCCCCAAAGCGCACCGTTAAAGTAGTCAACTGTATATTCGTGACTGTTTATGCCGCGCTTATTTGTTGCGTGATTGGACATGGTATCACAACAGTGTCAACATATGCAATCACAACATGGCAGAAGTGGGATGGAAAGCGGGCGCCACTGATGCACTTTCGAAAATGCCTGGCCCTTGCTTTCACCCTGGAGGAACTTACACTAATACCTTTATTTCTCTGTATCCACGCCCATGACGGAAGTGAAAAGATTGCCTGCAGGTATAAAAGCAGCATTTCTACAAAGTGCAGCCTAGTTACACACAATTCGTTGGAATAATGGATGTGAAGCGGAAGTGTTTACGTTAACTTGAATACCGGCTGCCTTGGCGAACACGCTCACTTCGCCTCCACATTTTCTGTGCTCAGAGAGGGTACCAAAAAAAAGAATTGCATATGAGAACGCAAGACAGAAAAGACATGATAACACTAATGGCGAAAACGAACGACCTACGGCGACTTCTACTGTTAGAAAATGGTGGCAGTAACGATGTATATACACGTATATTTGTCGCTTTGAGGCGTCAGAGAGGGCACGTTGCTGCGATGTACTCCTCAATAGCCAACATAGGCGTAGATGGCGGAGGGGGTGTTTGAATTCCTTTCAAAATTACAAAGATTGAGATGTGCAGACACGCGCATATACAAATAAACGCACAAGCATAAATATTTTTATGTACTGATACCCCCCCCCCCCTTGCTTTGCTGGCTGACGGAGGTCAGATGCGACGGCGGCGCGGGCTTTTGTGCGCGAACCAGACGGCGAAACGGCAGGCAAGCAGACGCGAAAACGTGACAAAGTGTGGCTACACGCAGTTGCCACAGTAACGACAGAGATATCTTCCGTCGGCTTCGTTGCTACTGGCTTATGTTTCGTTCCTTTAAATCTCAGCGCTCGCCACTTTCTCATCAAACAAACGAAAAAAATTGGCAGATCCACGTACAGGGGGAATCGATGATATGCGAAGCACCAATCACAAATTTTGATATGTCACTTTAAAATCAACACAACGTTACAATGAGGAGGTAAATGATGCCGTACATGTCTTCCGTGTCATGATTATCAAGTTTATATGTGTCGTTTACATTCGTAATCTATTCACCTCACGTGATACTAAATTTAGTATATGTAGAGCTAGCTAAACAGCCACGAACCCGCTTTGAGCGTGGTATGTTTTCATGCTCCTACATCGCAAGCGTGCCAGGATTATCATGTTGCACCAGTAGTATACTTCGTCATTCATTGACCTCAAGTAACACCAAATTTCTTATGTCTGGAGATTGCAAAACGCCCGCGAGCGCATCATGAGGGTCCTAATATACTCCAATGTTGCGTTGACGCACGCGCACGCTGGGCACAGCGACGCTATGTTAGCAAAACCAACGCCTCCTAGAAAAACTATGCCTCGACCGTGGCTAACTCTTCAATTGAGAGCTTGCTTCCAGCGCAAAATCTTGGAGGCCATGCCTCCTACCACGTGTGGTGACCATCCACCCCTTTGCAAATGTTTCCCCTCAGTAAGTTGAAATAAATGCATGATGAGAAATAATTTTCAGTTATTTCGTCCTTGTTACAACACGATAATAATACGATAGCGTAAATTTATAAAAAAACTGTACCACGTTTTGTGGTTAAGAGAAATCGCTACGCCAAGGCAATAAGAGGTGTCAGCAGTCCTATAGGCGAGTGATAAATGGCTTTACAGGGCCAAATTATCACTCGCCTTTGGAATCTGTCACGAATGATGAGGGCTCTTGTCAGAATAATTGTGAATATCATCCGATATTCTGAAGTCACTGAGGGTGCCTTTTGCTGGAGCGCCCGCTATTTCGTCACTTTCGTTAATTTTTGTCCCTTTGTGGCCGAGTACCCAAATAAACTGAATATAGTTATGTGGGTAATGAACAGAAAATGAAATGTTCGTGATATAATTGAGCATATTAATAATAACAACGTCCCAAAGCCAGTGATAATTGGGAAAATGTTTTTAGTGAGTGCAGAACCAAGATAAAATATCTAACTATAGTCACACTTGAGGTTGATTGGCTGAGTTTTCATAATGCCAATTCGCTGAAGAAACTGATAAAAAACGGGAGGTCTTATAGAGAGTGAACAATTGAACGTCTCGAAAAAAATACCGATGCCAGATTTTTTAGATGCGAGAGCATCTTATACTCGCGCCTTGTAGTGCGCCGTCCGCGCCGTCCGCACCGCTTCTCGAACATTCGACAGCTGACGCGCGCGCATGCGCCGTCGCGCCGTCACCCACCATCTGTGCCGCGCGCGTTTCTCCTTCGAGAACATTCGACAGCTGACAGCGCATGCGCCGTCGCGCCGTCGCCATCTGTGCCGCGCGCGCGCTTCTCCTTCGAGAACATTCAACAGCTGACAGTGCATGCGCCGTCGCGCTGTATATATACTCAAGGTCGGCGCTCGCTCGCTCAGTTGCCGCTCGTCGGTTGGTTTGTACGGCACGTCGACGTCCAAGGTCGCGGTGAAATGAATTCCAACGAATCCACAAACACAATGATCGACGTCCCTTCGACGAGCGCCGTCCTTTCGCATACGTGTGTACGTGTTCACTCATTTAACACCCCCTCCTACAACCACGTTAACCAATTTAGCCATCGACCTAAGTAAGTCGCACTTTAACACCCCGTTAACCAATTATATGCTCCGCATCCTCCTCAGTGTTCCCCCGAGGGAAGCTGCGGGCAATTTTTTTCGGAATGTGAGGAATCTGCATAAATATATATATATATATATATATATATATATATATATATATATATATATATATATATATATATTGTTGAGACGTTTATTGGCGGACACGTGTCGACGATGCTTGACAGCGACAGTCAATGCGGGTATCGACTCTCTGCACGAGCTGCTCTTCTTGCTAAAAAGGGCAACCCACTAGAAGGCGCTGGAGAGGACGACCCACTGTTCGAAGGCTTCACCACAACTACCCCGGGTACGAAGAGGGAGCCGCCTGGCGACCTAGCAGCTGGTTACTATGAGCGGGTCGTGGTAGGCTTTGAGGCGTTCCACGTTGACAATGTCGCGCCCTCGACGGTGCATGTCCGAAGATGGTTCGATGGGTTCGAACAAGTAATTTACAGGGGAAGTGCGTTCGACGACACGGTAGGGGCCTTCGTATTAGGGCAATAGTTTTGAAGATAGGCCAGTTGAAGTGGTAGGGATCGAGAGCCAGACGAGCGCTCCAGGGAGGAACATGGGCGCAGTAGTGCTGGTGTCAGCGCGAATGCCTTTTTGCCGCTCTTGATCATGCGCTGTAAAGGTCCTTGCAAGCTCTCGACACTCTTCAGCAAGCTTCGCTGTAGCAGAAATAGGCGCCCACTCTGACGGATCTGGCTTGTACGGAAGTATAGTGTCGATGGTGTGCGACGGGTGCCTTCCATATAATAAAAAGAAAGGTGAAAAGCCAGTAGTGCTCTGAGGGGCGGTGTTATATGCGTATGTGACGAAGGGTAGAATGGAATCCCAATTTGTGTGATCGGCGGCGACGTACTTGGAGAGCATGTCGCCGAGCGTACGGTTGAAGCGTTCAGTGAGGCCATTCGTCTGCGGGTGGTAAGCGGCAGTTTTGCGGTGAACAACGTTGCACTCTTTGAGAACGTTGCACTCTTTGACGGTGTAATTAGTCTCGGCTTTTGTAAGCGTACGGCTTGCATACGCCACGACATATTCCGGGAACCCTGGTTTGCGCTGCGCAAGGACAGCGCCGAGACCGACACCACTGGCGTCCGTGTGTACCTCTGTAGGGGCAGTAGGGTCGTAGTGGCGGAGTATGGGAGGCGACGTCAGTAAACGACGGAGCGTTGTGAATGCGTCGTCACACTGAGATGACCACAAATGGAGAGGCCCGTTACTACCGAGGAGCTTTGTCAGCGGCGATACGATAGACGCGAAGTTTCGGATGAAGCGCCGAAAGTAGGAACACAGTCCTATGAAACTGCGCAGTTCCTTGACGGATGTCGGCTTGGGGAACTCGGTCACGGCCCGAAGCTTGGCTGGATCGGGGAGAATTCCGTCCTTGGACACGACGTAGCCGAGTATTGTCAACTGCCGAGCTGCAAATCGGCACTTCTTTAGGTTTAGTTGTAGACGGGCGTCACTCAGACGCGTTAAAACATGCCGCAGGCGTTGAACGTGCGTGGAGAAGTCCGGGGCGAAAACGACGACGTCATCGAGGTAGCACAGGCACGTGTGCCATTTCAGGTCACGTAGAACGGTATCCATCATGCGCTCAAAGGTGGCAGGCGCATTGCACAGCCCAAACGGCATGACGTTGAATTCGTACAAGCCACCGGGAGTGACGAAAGCGGTCTTCGGTCGAGCGTCCTCAGCCATAGGTACTTGCCAGTACCCTGAGCGCAAATCTAGAGATGAAAAGAATTCGGCTCCTTGCAGGCTGTCAATCGCGTCATCCACGCGCGGTAGTGGGTACACGTCCTTACGAATGATCTTGTTGAGACGTCGGTAGTCCACACAGAACCGCACAGAACCGTCCTTCTTCGCGACGAGAACGACAGGAGACGCCCAGGGGCTGTTAGAGGGTCGAATAACATCGCGGCGTAGCATTTCGTCCACTGGCTCGTTGATTACACGGCGTTCTGTGGGAGATACGCGATATGGACGTTGCCGTAGTGGTGGTTGTGCGCCTGTGTCAATGCGATGCGTAACAGTGGATGTGCGGCCGAGAGAAGGTTGAGATACATCGAAAGAAGAGCGGAATTCTTCCAACAGGGTCAGAAGCTGGGAGCGCTGTACCGGCGTAAGGTTGTCGGCAATGGAAGGACCAAATACATCAGCGGATGATGAAACAGATGTAGAAACAGCACTAAGCGTATTGGAACTTCGGCAGTGCGTGTCATCAGGTTGATCCATGACTTGTGCGTCTTCGATGGGTTCCACGCTGCCGAGACATTCCCCTCGCACCAACGTAACACTGTACGGGGATGAGTTCAGAACAAAAATAGTGGTGCTGCCACGAGTTACTTGCACGGTCGCGAAAGGAACCAGCAAACCTTTTCTAGTGAAAACACGGTGAGATGGTGAGAGGAGTGCAGCGGTGTCTGAAAGACTTGCACAGTAGACCGACACCGCCGCGGATGAGTTTGCAAGCATTTGCGTGTCGTCTCTGACGAGTAATTTGTTTGCAGTAGATGGACTGTCGGCCGGCGTCAAAGAAGAGAATGGTGTCAGCTCTATTTCTGCTGGTGCGCAATGAATGACGGCGTCGTGGCGGGAGAGAAAATCCCATCCTAGGATGACGTCGTGAGAGCATGAAGGAATTATGATGAATTCGACGGCATACATCACGTCCTGAATCAAGAAGCGGGCTGTACACATCGCTGTAGGGTGAATGCTTTGGGCGCTGGCTGTACGGAGGGAGAGCCCGGAAAGTGTCGTGGTCACTTTGCGCAGTAATCGGCTAAGCTTTGCGTCCATCACGGATACGGCGGCTCCAGTATTTACAAGGGCAGATGCACGAACACCATCCACAAGCACGTCTATCACGTTCGATGGTCTTTCCTGAGGGCTTCCGCAGTTCGACAGTGTCGCAGCCCTTGCCTCGTGGACTGCGACGACTAGTTTTCCTGGTCACCCTCTAGTGGACGTGGCCGCATCGGCGACAGTGAGCGACGTCGCGGAGAATGTGAGCGGCGGGTAGATGGAGCCGGGCGGGACGACGATGACGTAGGCGCCGATTGGTCATAAAAGCGGCTCGATTGGCTGGGAAAACTGGAGGCGACCTGCGGTCGCTGCACACGATTGCAGTAGCGTGCTACGTGACCGACGCAACCACAAGCAAAGCAGATGGGGCGATTGTCCGCAGTGCGCCATCGGTTCGCAGGTCCCATCCATGTCGAAGAACGCGATGGGCGAGCCGGCTGCTGATATAACTGCATAGTGGGCGGCACACGGGGCACGTGGATGACGTCGGTATATGTAGGCGGCACAGTTTCTCCGAAGGCCTGGGGTCTGGCGATGGTATCGGTGTAACCAAGAGGGCCAGTCACAGAAATCGGGGGGGGGGGGTGGCCTGGCGACAACTTGGGCGTAACTGAGTGGTGTAGATACTGGAGGCGGCTGGTGATATTCTGGAACGACCTCCGCGATTTCCTGCTGAATGGCTCGGCGGAGGGGAGGGAGAAGTGTGCTTCACGACTGTTCAGCACGTTGCGGGAAAGCAAAGGCCAGTAAAGAGACCTGGCGGGCCACTTCCTCACGCACGAATGACTTGATTTCAGCAAGCAAGGCGGTGTGGTCCGGAAGTGTTGACAAGGCCGAGAGATCAACGTCACGTCAGGGTGGTCGACGGGTCATCGAGCGCTGCCGTCGCAGCTCCTCGTAGCTTTGGCATAGTGTAATGATCTCAGCCACAGTGCGAGGGTTCTTGGCCAGGAGCATGGTGAAAACATCGTCGGCGATGGCTTTTAGAACATGGGTAATTCTGTCGGCCTCTGACATGCTCGCCTCCACTTTCTTGCACAAGTCAAGGATGTCCTCTATGTAGCTTGTGAAGGACTCACCGGTCTGCTGTGCTCGTTCACGTAACCGCTGTTCGGCTTGAAGCTTACGAACGGCAGGACGGCCGAACACGTCGACGACGGCGGTTTTAAAAGCGGACCAAGTGGGGAAATCGGATGCGTGGTTGTTGTACCACATGCCGGCCACACCCGCGAGGTAGAAAACCAGGTTGCCGAGTTTACCTGCCTCGTCCCAATGATTGGGGACGCTGACGCGTTCGTACATAGCAAGCCAGTCCTCGACGTCGGTGCCATCCGCGCCGGTGAAGACAGGAGGGTCGCGGATGCGGGGAACACCGGAACATGGCGTCGGCGCAGGAGGAAGCGTTTGCTGTGCGGCGTCTTGGTGCATGGTAGAAGGCACGGTGCGGGATCGAAGCTCCAGGGGCATCAAATGCTAACCGAAGGTGTTAGAAGGGCACAGCACTCTCCACCAGATTGTTGAGACGTTTATTGGTGGACACTTGTCGACGATGCTTGACAGCGACAGTCAATGCGGGTACCGACTCTCTGCACGAGCTGCTCTTCTTGCTAAAAAGGGCAACCCACTAGAAGGCGCTGGAGAGGACGACCCACTGTTCGAAGGCTTCACCACAATATATATATATATATATATTGTGGGCATTATTCATGCGCCTCATCTTGTCATATGTACATACTCATCATCATCAGTCTGACCTGTGTTGTGGGGCAAAGGCTCAGCAGGTAAAAGGAGTGTCTTGCAGCAAAAACGTTGCGTTACAAGTGGTGGAGAGTGCTTTCCGGTCCCCCGGTCCTCTCCCTGCAGCGCTTTTTCGTTATCTTCGACTACCAACCACCCCTGGAGCTTCGGTCGGGTCGCCGTTTGCGCAGTCAGCCCACAATCATGTCGCAAGACGAGCACAACAACAACACGGCTCCATCCACCCCGCCTACCCCCCTGGGCATGCCTTCATGGACAGTCACCGCCCCTCAAAAAGATCCCCCGATGTTCGCTGGCATTCGCGGTGAAGACGTTGAAGACTGGTTGGATAAGTACGACCGTGTGAGTGCGCTTAACTATTGGCGTGATTCTCTGAAGCTGTCCCACGTGCCGTTCTATCTGACGGGGGTCGCTAATACATGGTTTCTCAACCATTAGCTGGATTTCCCAGACTGGCCTACCTTTAAGCAGCAGCTCCGTCAGATATCTTCCAACCCTTCTGTACGTGCAGACATCGCCAAACGGAAGCTTGCTGAACGTGTCCAGCACTCCGGCAAGTCCTATACTTCGTACACTGAAGATGTCTTCGCCCTATGCCATCACGTCGACAGCTCGATAGCGGAACATGACCGTGTTCGCCACCTGCTCAAGGGCATAGGCGCCGTCGCATTTAACGCTCTGGTGGCAAAGAATCCCACCATGGCCACGGATATCATCAGTACGTGTCAGCGACACGACGACATTCAACTTATACGTTTACAACCTGACACAGGAGGAGATCTCAAGCCAACGCATGACATTGAGCTCCGTGCGTTGATAACGTCCATGATTCGCCAGGAGCTGCAACTCCAGGCCACATCGTCGTCTTGTGAGCTCCGCATAACACCTTCTGCAGACAGCCTCCGCAACATCGTCAGGGAGGAACTGGCTTTGATGACGTGTGAGCAAGTCTCGAGCTCGCATACCACTTCAAAGCCGACATGTGCTCAGGTAGTTGCAGCGTCACCTTCTCAGAAATCACCGCAGTAGGTGTCAACTACGCAGCCCTCCCTAAATGTTTTCGCCCCAAAGGCACCGCCTCCTTCTTTCCATGCCTGGCGTCCATCTCGACCGATTTGCTATTATTGTGGAATACGTGGCCGCATCTCACGGTTCTGTCGTCGACGTCAGCAAGACGAAAGGCGGGGCTATGGTGACTACGAGAGGGATGAGTTTGCCCCTGATCCCCAACATTGCCACCCGTACCAACTGTGCCAACGCCGCTCCCCATCTCCACAGCACCTCGATGCAGCCAGTACCTTCCCCTCCTCGCGCCGTCGTTCCCCGTCACCTTTGCGCCGTTCCTCCTCACCACTTCGTCCGGCTACCACGGCGTCTGACCAACACCCGGAAAAATAAACAGTGCAGCTTCAGGAGGGAAAGCTGCCTTTGGCGGACTGCATCGAACTCCTCCGGAACGTCTTACAGACTCAAGCCTTGGTGGACACAGGTGCATCGCTCTCAGTTATTAGTGTGGACTTGTGTTCCCGTTTGCGCAAAGTGAAGACGCCGTATTTCCACCGCCAAAGCTATGAAAATCTACTCGTCACACCGCTGCATCAGGTGTAACCATTGCCGCTCTCCCACTTCTTGGCCTTGCGCAGGACCATGCTACTTCACTTTGAAATATCAAGCAGTTTGTGCGTCATGTCTGAGAGGCTTTGCCGACAACTACGAAAACTAACAACGCCTCATTGCGGTGTTCCTTTAAGTACTGGTTATGCGCAACACAATCGGCTTTTCGCTGCGTACATGCCGATGTGTGGTAGGCGTTGTTATCAAAAACGCTTTTTATACGGTCGAATTTGTCATGCTTGCGCGATGTTTCCACGGTATAATTCTAGGATGGGATTCCGTACGTACTCAAAATGCTGTTATAGACTGTGTTCGTTCCGAGGTTGAGTTCTCGCCGCTGTGTGACTCTGTTTTAGTCGACTCGCCATGTCTACATGCAAAGTGTTCGTCGCCGCCGACACCACGCTACACCTTTTCTTATCTGCTTTAGTCCCACTTTCCTGTGGCGTTTTGTCGGTTCACCTGTTCTTTTTACACCAGCTGAAAACGCTATTCGCCACAAGTGCTACTTGCTACCCTTTGCCCTCCTCTCTATTTAGGACTCTTCATGAGCAATATAAATTTCAAACCAGTTTTCCTGCCCGTCCATCATACTGAAGGAAGAGTGCCCTGGCAGCATGGATGACCCAGATTTCTTTCCCGCAAGTGTAGTCGCTGAGCAGGGAACTTCTCTCCAGATTACATTCAGATTATTTTCCCGTCCAGCTTCGTTACCTTTATTAACCAATGCATTTTTTGATGCAATGACAGTCACCTTAGGTCCCAGCAGCGCTGATATATCACCGTCTTGCTTGAACGTTTTCATGCCAGCTTCGATTACTAACAACCATCCTTGGGTCGTACTTAAACCGCAGATCATGACGTCGACACCGGCTCCTACGCCCCTTCACGTCAGTGCAGCTATCGTGTGTCAGCATCTGAGTATCAGATCATCGCCGCAAAGGTTGATGATATGCTTAATAGTGGCGTTATTGAGCCATCTAACAGCCCGCGGGCAGCGCCGGTAGTTCTAATCAAAAAGAAAGGCGGCTCAACAGGTTTTTTCGTTTGTCATCGATGGCTGAACAGCATAACATGCAAAGTTGTATAGCCGTTACCTCGAATCGACGATGGCCTCGACTGACTCTAAGAAGCCGACTTCTATTCCTTAGATCTGAGCTCCGGTTACTGGCAGTCATAAATGAAGACTCTGAACACCCCAAAACAACTTTTGTTACTCCCGATGGCTTGTATGAATTCATTTTCATGCCATTCTGGCGCTGCAGTGCTCCTGCCACATTCGAGCACATGATTGATAACATCCTCCACGGCCTGAAATGGCAAGAATGTCTGTGCTATCTCAATCCCATTGTAATAATTTTGTGTGGCTTTCAGGCGCATCCTAATCAATTCGAAGCTGTCCTCACTTGCATCAAATCTGTTCGTGTGCAGCGGAATTTGAAGAATTGTTGCTTTGATGCTCGATTTCTCCTTAGTTTTGGTCACATCAACTCAAGAGAGGGTGTTCTTTTTGATCCGACAAAACTTTGTGCGGTTGCCGAGTTCCCTAAACCTACGAAAATGGGAGTTTTATCAGCCGTTTTTTGTAGTTTTGCCGTTTTATTCGCAACCTCGGATCCATCATAGCACCTTTAACTGAACTTCTTCATGGCAGCAGCGACCTCGCGGCTTGGTAATCCGCATGCAAGAATGCATTCACCACACTTCGACGCCTTCTAACTTCACCTCCAGTACTGCAATATTTTGACCCTCTCACCCCGACTGAATTGCACGCGGACAATAGCGGCGTTGGTCTTGGCGCTGTGCTTGCACAACGTAAACCTGGACATCACGAGTACGTCGGCTCTTACGCCAGCCGTGTGCTCACCAAAGCCAAAACCAACTACTCCGTGACCGAAATGGAATGCTTAGCCATGATATCGACAATAAACAAGTTTCAATTCTATCTTTACGGACGCCCATTAGGAGTTGTCACAGATCACCACCCATTATGCTTGCTTTCCTCCTTAAAAGATTCATCCGGCCGACTTGCCGGTAGGGCACTACGTCTGCAGGAGTACGACAATCGCGTCGTTTACCGGTCTGGACGTAAACATTCTGATGCTGACGCTGTGTCCCGGTCACCTCTTCCATCTGACGATTCCTCCACGTCTACATCATTCTATGACGTGTTCTCACTCTCGGTCATTGACATGCCTCTGGAGCAACAGATAGCCGCCTGAGTTTCTTCTCCTATACATTTGTTTTGTCGGCCTCCTTAGCACTCCATCCTTCGAGAACTGCAGCGGCAAATCAACGGCAATCCGGATGATTTGCTCTATTATCACAATTACCTTTCCGAAGGGCGTAGATGGCTATTTCTTATTCCCCGACATCTGTGGTCAGATATGTGCGCATCTTTTCATGCTGATTCACACTGTGGACTTTCTGAAATACTGAAAACCCATACATGCCTCAGCCACCACTACTATTGGCGTGAAATAGACCGCTTTGTTCGCCGCTACACCCTCTTGTCTCGCTTGCAAATGGGGCAAAGATACTTTTCTTCGGTCTTCTGCTCTGCTGAAGCCTCGACATTGTTCTGCAAGACCCTTTGAACGAGTGGGCATTGATCTTTATGAATCGTTGCCCATCCTTCCTGCTGGGAACCGATATCTAATGATCGCAAGCGTTCATTTCACACGCTAGGCAGAAACTTCACCACAGCAATCTGCGTCGGAGAGTGACGTCTTTTTTCGTCATTTTACACCATCTCGTTCTACGTCATGGCGCACCACGTGAGCTACTCAGCGACCGAGGGCACGTAATTCTCTTCAAAGCCGTCTAATCACTTCTAAAGGTATGTTGCATCATGCACCACACCACCACTGCATACCACCCTCAAACTAAACGGTCTGACAAAACAATTTATTCGAACACTGGGAGATATGCTGGTAACGTACGTAGATTCTGCTCACTCAAGATGAGACCGCGTTCTCGCCTTCGTGACGTTCGCACACAATACTGCAACTGAGACACCCACAAGATTCTCCCCGTACTTTCTACTTTATGGACGCGAGACCTCCTGCATGCTCTACACAATTCTTCCGTACCGTCCTGACGCAACTGAGTCGACAACCATTTCCGAAGCCGCGAAGTACGCGGAAGAGTGTCGCCAGCTTTCTCGACTCCGCACAATTTCTGATCAACAACGTCCGAAACATCATGGAGACAGCTCGAAGGCGCGAGCGTCTTATATCCCTGGTTCACTAGTGTGGCTCTGAATCTCTTCCACCAGCCCTGGCCATTCACCAAAATTTCTCTCGAAGTACCATAGCCCTTACCACATAGTCCAGCAATTATTACCAGTCAATTGTTTTGTAAGCCGCTTGCGGCGTCTGCTGATCAACGACGCTGCGGACGTGAAACTGTGCATTTAGACCGGCTCAAGCCTTTTTACGACCCTACTGTAGTCTCCTGTCGCTAAGTCGCCTGAATGACTCTTTCTCAGGTGGGGAGGTGAATGTAATAAAAATCAGCGCTGTTCTGAAAGGTAGAGGGGTCTATTATCAGGCAGAAAGACGTTCGTGGTTGGTGAATTGCGACGCTTGTACATGCTTGGCTGTTGCTCCCCGACCTTCTGCGACAAACCATATGGTTCATTAAAGAAGTGCTGCGCCAAAACGCCTTGTTTTATTACCATTATGTCCATATAATTTCAAAGTTACCTCTGCAGCGGGGTTTGCTAGGATGCACTGGGCCAGATCATAAAGCATGTGCTTGGGGATGTGACGTTGTTGCGCGAATGAATACGTTATTAGTTACCATTCAATGTGTATATTTTCAAATGATGCAAAGACGTGCTTACTTTATTTCAGTATACACATTTTACGCTACAACCTAGGTCACCCCTATTGCAAAACCCCGCGCCACTGGGTACCAGCGTCCAGCGCCATGCCTGATTATGGGTCCAGTATCGCGCTGGTACTGGGATGCTGGAGCGGCATGTTATCGGGAGGCGCGAAATGGCTTCACAGGTTTAAAAGAGGGTCACTCATCCGTCCTAAATAAATAAATAAATAAATAAATAAATAAATAAAAATAAGTAAATAAACGAAGCAATATAGCACGCATTGACATTACAATTTTATAAAATTGAAATGTCTACTGCCAGCATATGACACCTGATTCTAATCCGAGTACTCTACCCACTACTCCAGAACATCTTGATTGGGTTGTGAAATAACTATTTATCCGAAGAACACGCTTTTTGGCGTGATGTTTACAAGTCGCACAGTCAAGATTGATGCCATATTCCTTTTTAAATAATAAGTGTCTCTTGATTCGACACAAGCAAACAGCTTCCGGGCACTGAATGACGTGCTCATATTGGCAAAAGCTCAACGTTTCTTGAAAAATCCAGATCTTAACTCTGAAAAATCTGAAATTGTCTGGAGGAGCAGCCACGAATTGTCGGCTGTTGCTGCATATATTTTCTGTTTTTAATAGTCGCTTTTCGCATTTCTACTGGTCAACATGGAGAGATAATTTATAATGACTTGTTTAGGACATATGAGCGCACACGATTGAATACTCAGTATTTTTCTCGCGCAAGCGACGAAATAGCAGTATACATCTGGCGTGCCAGTGTACAGATTTTAAGTTATATTCATGCCTGCAACTAAAAAACCGCTCAAGAAAATACTAATGCAATCCACTTAAAACGTATGCCATTGTGTTAGTTGACTAAGGCCTACCAATTTACCAACTAAAAATTGCGCGTTCTTATATACGAGTCAGAAAAGTACCGGCTACTGCACTCAGAAGGAAGCCTTCGGTGACAGCCTGCGTAGCTGAAAGCACTACACATCGATTGGCGTCGCTGCTTGTGCGGGCACCGCACACGCGGAGAAATTGTCAATTTAGGCTCAGGGATGTCTAAACTGTACTTTACAGTCACTTCTTACACTGTAAACTTGAGTCTACTTGAAGCAAATAGCGCCGGCAGCATGTACACCAACGCGGCCGCCACGATAGGCCTCGCTGGGACGGGGCACTGTAGGGCAAGGCCGCTTTGGAAGCAGCTGAGTTGCGATGCTTAAAGTTTCTGCATTTGAGCTTCGCAACATTTCTAACTGTTACCTTAACTGTATCTCATGTTAGTAGAAGATCAATCATTGCCAACATGCATTTATGGAGCGGCGAAACCAACGGCAGTCGTTTTTCTAGCCTACGCTGACAGTGCCAGTGTACAGATATAAGCAATTATATGAATACCAACAATAAAAAACATGTCCATAGAAATAATAATGCAATCCGCTGAAAACGTATACAAGGGAGTCAGCTCACGAAGGCGTACCAAATTACGAATTGAAAATTGCGTGTTGTTTCATATCAGTCGAAGATTTACCGGCTAAGTGCGGCCGGCAGCTTTCGGTGACAGCTTGCGTAGCTGAAAGCGTGACGCATTGATCGTCAGTGCTCTTTTTGTGGACTTCTACACAAGGCAATATAGTTGATTTAGTTTTATGGACGTTTAAACTACGCTTTACAGTTTTTCTTAAACTTAAACCCGTGTTTAGTTAAAGCAAGAAGCACCGGTAACATGGACACCAACGCGGCAGGCACGATAAGCCTGACTCTCGCTCAGCTGGGCACTTGTTAAGAGCGCTCACGACGCGGCTGAGTTCGGATGGCTGAAGTTTCTGCATTTAGGCTTAGGAACCTTTCTAATTGTTACCCGAAGAAAGTAGAAACATATGTATGGCCAGACATCCATTTACAGAGTGGTGCAATCACAATACAGCTGTTCCTCTCACCTTGGGAAACCTTGCTAAGCGATCAAAAAAGCTCATTTACGTTTCGTCAACTTGGTGGCGTAAACAATTTCCCATTTCTGTTAGGAGTGACGCCTAGTTCTAGGCTTATAAACACTGCAACATCGAATTGTTACAGCCGTACACGACTGATGCTAATATGGTATACGAGGGGGCATGTAAAAACCTGCATTAATTGCTGCGATACGTACTTACGTGCACCACAAAAACTATGTATGCTCGGGATTTGTCCTGTTAGATTCTGTCCGTGCCATCGAATTAAGCGTTTTATAACCAATGATAGCAAAACATACCACAGCACACACTACAAAATAGTGTGGGTAGTACTGGTAAGAACAAAGCGTGCTCCAGTGTGCACCAGTGCACTTCAGTGACAATTCCAGCCCTTCCAGCGCTTCGCAGTGTTCACCAGCGTCACATGATCAAGCCAGTGCCCCAACCAGTGTGACCCAGCAATTTTTCCAGTGCGCCAAAGAAGGGCCAGTGAAAAGCGTGAACCAGTGTTTCTGATGTGTACAGACTGGCATCATGGTGGAGATGCTGTTTTTGCAATAGAGACAGTGCCTCCCAAAGCCTTCATCGCGAAAGTTACGAAAATATTTTTGGAATGCGTTTTAGATTACTTGCCACGCCTGCCTCATTCTGGTCAAACAACACACACTCAGTCATAGGTGCACCTGTCGTAGTCGCATGGCTCCTAGACTTTTCAAGGTCTTTTTTCCACGGCTAGAGGATGTTGTAAAGTCCCAAAGCAACGCTGTGACCTGTGACAGAAGATGGTAATTTTGAATACGCGCTCGCGCATCTACTCTTCTTGCCGATTGATGCTTGGCTTTGGTGAAGCTGGCCGAATATCCTTCAGTTCTGTCTTCATATATTATTCAATTGAACCTCTGATTGTTTTCTACTTTGCTATATTCAATACTATTTGATAATAAGTTTCTTTACCAAGTACTGTGGACACCTTGGCACGAGGTATAGTGACCCTTAAAACGAGGTATTGTGACCCCTCATAAGGCACATTGCAGTTGGTTACACTTACGTCATGTCTAGCGTAATGAACTAAAAAGTTCAGTGACCGAAACGCAAAAAAATATACAATTGCAGACACGCAGTACCAACATACAAGAGTTTTACATTGAAATATGGTGACCTTTTTTACAAATGCATGTCTCGAGATGCACGTCTCCAGCTTTCACATAAGACGTGTGTACATACCATGACGTGATGCCAGAGTCTCTGACGTCACGCTTACGTAAAAAATAATGGCGACGTGTTACGTCTTATTGTGATGTTTTTTTACTACCACTCGTCCTAAATGGCTCTGGGCCGTCGCCTCCAATGGTCAAATGTTCTGCTAAAAAGGGCATCTAAGGTCATAATAACATAGTTGGTAGGATATCGTGGCTCATGCAATATTAGAAAAGTGTTTTGTAAGCTGACATGGCAAAGTAGTCGAAGTAAGATGTTTTTAGTTTAAGTAGAGGAGTCACTTCATTTAGGGTCAAAACAGAGCTTTCCCACCTTCTAATCAGTGAAACTTGAAGCAGTGTACAACACCAGCGGAAAAAAGACGTATTTAGAAGTGTAAAATTTTACCACTTTAGTAGAATACAGTTGTTATCACCTAATAATTACAATTGTATATAGGTCTACGGCAGGAGGCCATCCCTCAACTGCATATAAGTCAGAAGCAAGGCCTTATCGGCCAGCGGGGCAAGGGGGACGCAACCCCCTACCCTTTTTAAAATTCGGAAGGCTGAGCCCCCCCTCCCACTTTTGACAGTAGTTACTGTCAGCTGCAAGCTAGGCAAACCCACATCTAAGCGTAACTTTCCTTCATCACAGTAATCACGTTATTATGTCGGTACTTGGAAATAAAAACGCTACCAGAGAATGTATTAGGTAACTTTTCCCCAAATTTGTGCTGTGACGAATGTTCTTGAATGTTCCTTGCGGTGAAGGCCACCTATGCGACTCTTTCGCACTTTGTAGCTTTGCAAAACATGTTACAGTACCAGGCGCGAAAGCGTCTTATACTTGCTTTGTTATGAATAGGAATGAGCAGTCGTTTTATAAATCAGTCAGAGCATCTCTGCTTAAGGGAACTTGTTTTCTTACATCAAAAAATAGCATCATCGCTGCTTTATTGAAGCTGCTGGGAGCCGATGAATGTTACGAATCTTTTTTAAAGCTTTAGTTCTGCCGTAAAAGAAGCGCCTCAGAAAGGTTAGCGCTTTATTCGCTAATAAACCCGATTAGCCTTCTTTACGGTAACTAGGAGTGATGGCAGCTGTTTGCGAAGTGGTGAGGAATGAAGCAGTTGCCTCGAGTACAGTGGGAAGCTCAGCTGTTAGGCTCACCCCACGGCTTGACACACTGGACCATTGAGAAGGTCAAAGACTGTAGCATTTGCAGGATGAAGGCTTAATTAGGAGTCGCCCTGGTTAGTTTTCGGTCAACTTGAATTGTCTTTACAGCTCAAAATACGACTTTGACGGATAAGAAACACACACATGCAGCGCTGCTTAGTTCTCCTTCTATCAGCAAGGTGGTACAGAGATGTACACGCGCACTTACACTCTAAAACGTTTTCTCGAGTAACTGCGCAGTTATCACGAAAAGAGCTCTTTGCTCCTCCAAAAGACGACATGTGCGCAAGGTATTGCACACGGAACCGCAAGGAGGGGCACTTTAATCCTTCCCGTTTTTTGGGATAACAGCTGGAATGTTCGCGCTGTGTGCAGGCGACTCATCGGTGTACACAAGCCTGTTTAATTTCAGATGGTTCTGTAACGTGGTGTGGTGTAGTGGTTAGTGTACGCACATGCTGACTGATTCGTCAGGAGTTGATTGATTCATATGTCGGGTTTAACATCCAAAAACCACCACATGATTATGATAGACATTCAGTGCAGGGCTCAGGAAATTACGACCGCGTGAGTTTTTTGCTGAGCACGGGGGCCTACAGCATTTTCACCTCCATCGAAAATGCAGCGATCGAAAAGCTGTTATAATATATATATATATATATATATATATATATATATATATATATATATTGAAGAATTTTTCATTGGGCCAAACGTACTTGAGAAGAGAAGAGACACAGCTTAGCGGTTGTCTTGGTTTTTTTCTAATGGTTTCGACTGGTGGACCAGTCTTCGTCAGGGTTTTTGTATTGTGGTTCATTTGACTTCTTCCTCCCATTCTTCATCCTCGGAGCCATCCTTTTCCTTTTGAGTCGTTGCAATGTCGAGACAGTTGCTCAGCTCGTGAATCATAAGTTTGTAAATCTCGACCAAGACAGAAATCTCTGTTCATTGGTCTGAATTAGCAGCACTCTTGGATCTTGTTTGGATGCCTTCGTTCGCATTGATCACCCGGTCCCTTTTGACGTTGATGCTCACCAGACGAGAGTTGTTAGTCTTAATTCTCTGCTCTAGAAGCTTGCATAACGCCAGTTTGCCGACTTTGGTGTCGTACGTTTCTAATAAAAGTGCCTACCTAGAGCACCACTCCGCGAGGACGAACGCTAGCGCCGTCGACCAGGCAGACGCCCGCTTTCGAAATGACCACTGACACCAGTCGGCCCACAAGCATGGTGGCAGACTCTGGTGTCTTGAGGTCCAACAGGTGTTGAGCAAGTATATATATATATATATATATATATATATATATATATATATCCCGCCTAACAAGTAGAGTAGGTTCTTTATATATATATATATATATATATATATATATATATATATATATATCCCGCCCAACGAGTGAGGTAGGTTCTTTGCCCTCCCACTCGCAAAAGAGTTGGTACGCCAGTGGTCAGAAGCACTTTTCACGTGCACAACAGTTATCTCTATATTTCTCATACTCGATGCTCGTAAGAGTTACAAAAAGCAAAGCATGACGAGTTCTGTTTGACACGCTTGTTGAGTTTATTAAGCGCGAAGATCTGGCACTACATGCTATGAGAGGCACGCCATCCTTACTCTTCGAATGTATCTTTACTGAAATTTTATAAAATAATAGTAAGCAGCCCAACGGCCGTAGAACACACGCACGAAGAAATTTTCAATTGATTGTAGTGTTGTGCCATAACATACTCTTCTGTAAACTTTCTTGCGCTGCGTTCGTCATATTGAAATAAAACACCGTGACTATGAACGTGAAGAGCTTGTGGAATACACAAGTGAAGCTAATATTCTAATTACAATGCACACAACCTACACGTGGCTGGTTCGCGTTCCCTTACGTTGAAAACGAATGGATGCTTCGGAAGTGTGCTCAACATAACCTTCGTCCGTGTCAATTTTCTCTTATTTGCTTTTGAAACTTTTTTTCTTTCAAAGTGCACTAGACCACTAAAGCAGCTTTGTGACGCATAACGTGCTTTTCTTTTTTTTACAGATATGCACAGGCAAGCAGCAAGATCTTAAGCTCAATTTTAGTGTGGCTGCCTACGATGTGGACTATGACGAACATAGACCGTGCGCGGAGCTACACTTTGACATTTCAGGTTCCAGGTATGGCCGGACGAAAAAAGTTAGGGAACTGTCAAAGTTCGTGCAGAAATCATTCACCAAGCCTGAGGATATCAAAGACTGCTTCAAGCTTGCGGGTAACAGACGAACTTTTCCGGAAAGAAAAAATAAATACCTCTTGCTTTGACTGCGTACTAAATGTAGCACACAATAAAGCAGTACTTTAGACTGGAAGTCACGCTGCGCAGGGCACGTTTATTTTATTTTTTGTTGGCGTGCAGTAAGCCAAGTTTTGCACACTAAGGAATGCCGCAGCCATTTCCATGCAATGTTCTCTTCACACTGCAGGACTAGGGGAGGATTTTCAATAAATTATTATGGAATAGAAGTATTGAAACACACGTGCGGAGTTCTCAAGTGAGAGGTACAGAGGCGCACTTATTTTGGCGTAACAGGATATTTTGCAGTTGTCTATAATGGAATGCTACTACAGCAATACAGAAATACGAATTATATTTCTTTAGCTATGCGCATGCTCTATGCCCAAATGATGTTACACGAACGCTTTCTAAAGGCCGCATACTATTGGCACATTTCTTTCTCATGTTTTGTGAACACCACGTTACACAAGCTTTGAGTTTTTTTCTGCGTAAACTGCACCTGCAGTGTTCGAGAAGCCACGCAACTATAGCAGATTGTTTTGGTAAAACTACTCCCACGTCGCGAACATCACAAAATATTCTTCAACCTACGTGGCCGCTAGGGATAACGCTAGAATGTTCTATGGCACTTTTATAAATACCAACGTGTTTACCGCTTGTCATTTATTCGACGGTGGACGCTCTTCTCGCCCCTATCAGTGCCCAAGTCTTGCGGTAATCTGAATTTCCTTTTACGTAGCGACAAATGCGGCCCAAACAAAGAGTTTATTATTCTACCCGTAGTCTGCTCCCTTTATCTACGTAACGACCCTGGAACATCTGGTGGAGGTGCTTCCCATCCATGTACCGAATGTCCTCCTCCTGTTTACAGCCAAGCCCCAACCGTGACGCAATCATCCCCGCCAACCTCGACCTGCGAGCAAGCCACCGACAACAGGGGCTACCTCTGGATTACTGGGCTCTAGCCACTAACACTCACAAGGCGAAGGCCACCACATCTATTTCGACAACTGCGACAGCTTCTCTATCAACGCCCGTCTTGGTTGTGGTGCAGCATCCAACGGAGCCACCGACCTTCTACGGATCATCATTTGAAGAACCAGAGACCTGACTGGAGACGTACGACCGAGTGGCCGCCTTGAACCAAAGGGACTAAGAAGAAAAGCTGCGTCGCGTCTACTTCTATCTAGAAGAGGCGGCGAGGACTTATTTCGAGAGTCAAGAGTCTGTACTTCGTGTGCTCAGATTTGGGTGCACGTTAAAGAACCCTAGGTGGTCAAAATTTCCGGAGCCCTCCACTACGGCGTCTCTCATAATCATATGGTGGTTTTGGGACGTTAAACCCCACATATCATCATTAAGAGTCTGTACTTCGACCCTGGAATCTCTCCCGTGGCGCATTTCTGAAAACTTTCACGAGCGTCGTCACAAAGAAAGAGCCGCTGCTTTGCCAGAGCGCAGCTATCAAACGAAAATGTCACCATCTTCCAGGATGAGATAACGAAACTGTTTTGGCACGCCGATCAAGCCATGACTGAATGATGATGTTTGATGTTTTATGGCGCAAGGGCCATTTCACGGCCAAAGAGCGCCAGTTCATCTTACTAAAAAAGTGGACAATGATTGTGATAAGCGGCTGTATAAGGGCCATAAAATTCCTCGCGGTAAGGAGGGTAAAAAGATACAAGTAATAAAATCATGACCATGCCGTGAAATTTGTGTGTGGTGCGAATAGATGACAAAAGTTGGTGATAATAAAAGACGATGGTGGATATGTATGGCATTAGCACAAGTGCCTCACTCGTTCATACCCTTGCGTCCAAGGGCCGTGAGGCAAGTGCTTTCTTGTGTAACCACCGCAGCAAAAGCCTCTCTAGAGAAGTCATGCTACGGGATGCCTGGGTATACGATATGAAAACTATGAATTTCTTTAAAAAACGCTAACAATGATTTGTGACTAAAAAGCGGTTCCCTACCGACGAACATTGCAGGGTGTAAAGGTATATGTTGTCGGTAGGGTAATGAAAAGTGTTGTTTTCTTACAGTGTCCAATTGTTTGCACTCAATTAAATTGTGAAGGACTGTCAATGCTTCACCACATCTGTCACACAATGGTGGATTGCCACCAGACAAAAGGTGTGTGTGTGTCGTGTATGTGTGTCCTATCCTGAGTCTCGTTAGTATTACCTCTGTATGACGCGATTTCGATACGGGCAGCCAATGACCAAGGTGTGGCTTAATAACGTGTAGTTTGTTTTGTGTGTGTGTATCCCACTTGCTCTGCCAGTAGTCCCTGAGGTTTCGTTTGAGAGACGGCTTAAGATCAAGGACCGGGATTGATATGGATGTAATGGCGGTGCTCTCATGGACGGATGCAGCGAGCTGATCCGCCCTCACGTTGCCTTGGATCTCACGGTGCCCTGGCACCCAGCACACTACAACATGTTGTTTGAGTGTGTAGAGTGTGCACAAAATGGAGTAAAGTGAGACAAGGACCGGGTTTTTTTGTTTTTTAAGACTGTGCAGAGCCGTTACCAAACTGAGGGAGTCTGTAAAAATTACTGCTTTTTGTATTTGTAATTGTTTGATGTGTTTAGCTGCCACAAGTATCGCGTAAGCTTCCGCTGTGAAGATACTTGTGCGTGGATGTAGAGGGCCAGCATCCGAAAAGGATGAGCCGACAACAGCGTAGGACACAGAAGAGTTAGTCTTGGAGGCATCTGTGAAGAACTCAGGACGTGTGTATTTGTGTTGAAGTTCCAAAAAGTATGTTCGGATGTGGGCAAGAGGTGCATGTTTTGTAACTTCTAGGAAAGACATATCGCAGTGTATAGTCTGCCACTGCCACGGTGGTGGGTATGCTACAGGAGCCATTAAATTGTGTTCAAGTGATACTGCAGTTTCTTCAGCTAGACACTTCAGGCAAACTGAGAAGGGCTGCCTCACCGAAGGCCTGTTTTGAAACAGATTTGAGCTCGACGAATCGGTAATTGTAGAGTATGAGGGGTGCTCCTTGTCTGCTTTCACCTTAAGGAAATAAACAAAGGACGTGTAAGTTCTTTGCAGATGAAGCGACCACTCATTTGACTCAACGTAAAGGCTTTCTACGGGGCTGGTGCGAAAAGCACCCGTAGAAAGGCGGATGCCCAAATGGTGCACGGGGTCCAGCTTCTTCAAGGCACTTTGAGTAGCAGACTGATAGACAACGGCTCCATAATCTAAGCGGGTGCGAATGAGGCTTCTATAGAGGTTCATGAGACATTGCCTGTCACTACTCCACGTAGTATGTGACAACACTTTTAAAACATTCATGGCTTTTAAACATTTTGTTTTTAGATACTTGATGTGCGGTACGAAGGTCAACTTGTTGTCCAAGATTTATCCTAAGAATTTATGCTCCGCATTGACAGACAGATGTTGACCGTTCCACTCAATGTCGGGTTCTGAGTGCATGCCTCTCTTTCGAGAGAACAAGACACGCGTGCTCTTTTGTGGGTTCAGTCGGAATCCGTTTTTCTCTGCCCATTTGGAGACCTTGTTTAAACCTAACTGAACCTGTCGCTCACACATTACCAGATTGCAAGATCTAAAGCCAAGCTGGACGTCGTCGATATATGTACAATAAAACATATTGCGAGGGATGGACAAGTGCAAGGAATTCATCTTGATGAGAAAAAGTGTGCAGCTAAGTACACCACCTTGTGGCACGCCTGTTTCCTGAACGAAGGTTTGGGAAAGAACCGTGCCTACTCGGACACGGAATGTCCGGTTTGATAGGTAACTTTCGATTATGTGAAACATTCTTCCGCGCACGCCAAGGTGGGACAGGTCTCTTAGAATTCCGAAACGCCATGTTGTATCATAAGCCTTTTCGATATCGAGGAATACAGAGAGAAAATATTGTTTATGGACGAAAGCGTCTCTGGTCTGTGCCTCGATACGAACAAGGTGGTCTGTCGTGTATGTACTCTCTCGAAACCCGCACTGAAATGGGTCGAGCAAATTGTTTGTTTCAAGAAAGTGTACAAGACGGCCGTTTATCATTTTTTCGAAGACTTTGCACAAGCAGCTTGTAAGTGCAATCGGCCTGTAACTCGAAGCTAAAGATGGGTCCTTGCCTTCTTTCAAAATGAGAATAACAATCGCCTCTTTCCAGGAGGTAGGAATAGTGCCAGAAGACCAAACAGCATTGTACAAACAAAGTAAGGTTTTTCGGGATTCGTTTGGTAGGTTTTTTAACATTTCATACATCACACGGTCTGAACCTGGGGCGGAAGTACTGCAGGAGTTTAGGGATGTTTGGAGCTCAGCAAGACTGAAAGCTTGGTTAGATGCCTCGTATCTAGTGGATTTGGGTTCGAGTTTATGCTTTTCTATTCTTGTTCTGTATTTTTGGAAAGTGTCAGTATAGTGGCACGAGCTGGATACCTGTTCGAAGTGTGCACCGAGGAAGTTTGCCTGATCTTCCAAGGTATCACCCTGAGTGTTTACGAGGGGAAGTATGTGTACTTGTTTTCCTGCTATCCTACCGACCATGTTCTAGACTTTAGCCTCCTGTGTGTATGAATTAACCCCTGATAAAAACTTCTGCCAGCTTTCTCTTCTGGCCTGCCGACGCGTTCTCCTGCCTTGAGACTTTATTTTCTTGAAGGTTTCAAGATTTTCGGCTGTCGGCGAGTTCCGAAGCAGCCTCCAAGCTCTGTTTTGCTGTTTGCGCGCGTTTCGGCATTCAGAGTTCCACCATGGCACACGTCGTTTTCCAGGTTGTCGATTTGTTTGTGGGATGCATTTTGTTGCAGCATCAATCAAGAACGCTGTGAAGTGGTTCACGGCAACATCAATGTTCAAAGTACAGATGTCATTCCAACCTAGACTAGCGATAGTATAAAACTGTTCCCAGTCGGCTCTGTTTATTAGCCACTTGGGAACACGTGGTGGGCACTCGGTTACTGTAGTTGTGCTCAAAACTACGGGGAAGTGGTCACTTCCGTACAGATTACTGACGACATTCCACTGGAGTAGAGGGACAAGAGATGGAGATGCTATGCTTAGGTCTATGGAGGAGTAGGTGTTATTAGCGAGATTATAATAGACTGGTTCTTTTCGATTCAGGAGACACGCGCTCGACGAGAGAAGGAACTGTTCGATCAGTCGACCTCGCGCGTCATACCGAGAGTCACCCCATAGCCTACTATGCGCATTAAAGTCTCCAAGAAGAACATAAGGCTCCGGAAGTTCTTCAATTAGAGAGTGTAAATCACTTTTCTGCAGCTGATAGCTAGGAGGAATGTAAATAGTGCAGATTGTGATCAGTTTATCAAAAAGAACCGCTCGAACAGCCACTGCCTCAAGGGATGTTTGGAGTTGTATGTGTGTGCATGCAATTCCTTGATTCACTATGATGGCAACACCTCCGGATGATGTCATGGCATCAACACGGTCCTTTCGGAAAATAACGTATTTACGAAGACAATTTGTGTGTTTTGAACTAAGGTGTGTTTCTTGTACACACAGCACTTTTGGTGAGTGTTCGTGTAAGAGTTCTTGGATGTCGTGAAGGTTTCTGAGAAGGCCCCTGACGTTCCATTGTATAATTTGAGTGTTCATGGTGAATGTAAAATAATGCTGTGTGTACGAAAAGCGAGTGGCTGTTTAGACAGGGAGTTTGAGTTCACTTAACAGGGCCGTCACCAGGCCCTGTTATTTGCTTTTTTGTTTTCTTGGCGCGCTCCGAGGAGCCACGCCGCTCTTTCGGCACCAAGGGTGCCGTTGTATCCATTGCCTCCTCAGAGGCACTGGGTGCCCGCACATGCGAGCTGGTGGTTCGGATTTTAGGCCTCGCCTGGTGAGGGGAGGCCTTGAGACCAGAGGACCCTGGAGTCTCCGGCCTCAATTCTCTAGGAGGCGGAGTAGACTGAACTACTGCCGCCTTGGGGGCAGGTGCCACAGCCGTCAGGGGGCAACACCGCACCAGCCCTCGCCACTCCTTCGGCCAGCGCAGAGCGAGCCGACTTCGGCTCGCTCTGCGCTGGCCGAAGGAGTGGCGAGGGCTGGTGCGGCGTTGCCCCCTGACGCGCCGCATCAGCATATGTAGCGCCATAAAATGGCGACACTCTTCGTCTTGCTTCCTTGAATGTGATATTTTCTTTAATTTTCAATGTGATTATTTCCTTTTCTTTTTTCCAAAATGAGCAAGACCGTGAGTATGCGGCATAATTTCCGCCACAGGTCACACAGTGTGATGGTTCTTCGCGATTGTCTGAATTGTGGCCTGACACTCCACATTGTGCACAAGTTTGGTGACCACGACAGCTTTGTGAGCCGTGGCCATACTTCTGGCATTTAAAACAACGACGTGGGTTAGGTATGTACGGTCTGATCGACGTCTTAGTGTACCCTGTTTGAATACTTTCTGGCAGATTACTGGAAGCGAACGTGAGTATTAGGTGTTTTGTTGGTGTTACCTTGTTGTCTCTTCTAATGGTGATCCTTTGTACATTGGTCACATTCTGACTCTTCCACCCGTCCAGAAGTTCATCTTCAGTCAAGCCGAGCAAATCAGCATCAGATACTACTCCACGGGTTGTGTTCATGGATCTGTGTGGCGTTACAGTGATGGGAGTGTCACCAAAAGTTGAAAGATTCTGTAGCTTTTCAAACTGTTCTTTTTCTCGAACTCCAAGGAGGAGGTCTCCGCTGGCCATTTTGGTAAATTTGTACCCGGCTCCAAGAGTTTCTGTGAGACATCTGGCTACTACAAAGGGGGATACAGTTTTGGCTTGCTTGCTGCTGATCTCACTATGTATAACATGAAAATGGGGGAAGTTTTCAGTTGAACGGTTGAATAATCTTAAGTCTTCGGTGCGTACGCGCTTTAAGGCGGTACGATCACTTAATAATGGAAATGCTCTATGCATGCCAGTTTAATTTTCTTCAGAAGCGATGGCGGCCACCCACCACGGAGCCCAATGAGGGGACGCTACAAGTTTGCGGGTGCTAAAACCTGCAGACGCCAGCCGTACAACGCTACTATAACCCAATGCGCCTAGACCAAGGTAGGCTATTTGCACAGGGTTAACCCTAGCCGCCAGGAAGTTTGGAAGTAAACAGAAGAGAGGAGAAGACAGGACAGATAAAAAGTGAGAGATAAAGACGAAGATGTAGGAAGAGAGAGATAGGAAAAGGCGACTGCCGATTTCCCCTGGGTGGGTCAGCCCAGGGGTGCCGTCTACGTGAAGCCGGGGCCAAAGGGGCGTGTTACCTCTGCCGGGGGGCCTTAAAAGTCCAATCACCCAGCGTCGGCTCAACCCCCAGGATCCCCTTTTCCCCGGACACGGCAAAGCCACGCACGGCTAGGCGTGGGAGGGAGTAGAAACTCCCCCGTTAGCTCGGGTCCGTGGTGTCGCTACACACCAAACGCCTACTTGCGCAGGCGCCCCTGCGGGGAAGCCATGACTGAAGACAAGCTCTGGTTTCTCATGCGGGGTGCGAAGCAAGAGTTGTTTTTGGAGCTTGTTCACAACCTGCCTAAGACTGTTTAGGAATTCCTCAATAACTTCATGACAATCGAGAAGGTACTTTAGAAGCTTTCAAGGCAGTTTGGCCGTCGCTCTTCAACAGCGAACTACGCCGAAGCCCATGCCCTCAGCACGGGCGATCTGCATGATGCCATTCGAGCTATCGTGCAAGAGGAGCTGCGCAAGTAACTCCTCTTGCATGGTAGCTCGAATGTCGGTCGGTGATCGAGCACATCGTCTCAACCCACGAAACACAAGAAGAGCTAAAAACTTGTAGTAAATGTCCAGAAAAGATAGTGCAAAAGTCTATACGAAGTCTTGTTAAGATGTTATTTCAACCTAAGCAGCTTGAAAACCTCCTGTACCTGTGCTAACGCCACGTTAATATACGGCTAGAAAACTTCTAGCAAGAATTCTGAAAAACGTCTTTCTAGATTTTTAGAGAACCACTGTAAACGTTTATTACACCTATATTATTAAAGCCTGGTACACTTCTTTCCAAGATTCCAAAAAGACTTTTGCTAGATCTTTTAACACCTTTTTAGAGATTCATTTTTCATGCAAGCCATCTCGTTGAGCGTTTCTTGTGGTTAATTTGTTGCATCATGTCATCGTTTTACAATAGGTTCATTTCTCTGTTCACTGCTGTGAGTTACACGTAGGGACAGCAGCAGAATAAGGCATCAAATTATTGCTGGCACAACTTTATACAGCAAACTTGGTGACATAATTGTTCAAATAAATAAATAGTGACTGTCGTATATCATTACGATAACCAGTTTTGCTTGGAGACAAGGCAGGCTTTTAAACGTGAACTCATTGTTTCCGGTGTAGCCTAGAATGGGTCATGGTGCACATAAAAAATGCAAAATTTCAACAAATCGTGTTGCATACTCATAACCCTCAATATATATAACAATTACTGCACACTTTGTCAAAAAACAAGCATGAATTATAGTAACAATATATATACAAAGCAATCGAGGGGCTGGCCAGATACTTGATTCAGAAACCTGCACACATAAAAAAGACACAAGATGTTCTCTTCAAGTAGACTTGAAGACTCAGTGCAAGGAAATTTAACAGGCTATCATAGCAAACACATTGACACAGTAGCACATATATGAAGATGGAAAATTTGTTACTGCCCAAAAGCAGCAGTCAAACAATTGATTTTTTTCTCACCCAGTGCGCCCAGTTTAGATATGTTACCCAGTTTAGGTATTTTAAAACAATGAGTAGTCGAAATGAAGTGGTTTCACCACAAAAATGTGTTCAACAATCAAATTGTGGTTTTGGCTGTTCTAATTCCATCCCAAACTACTCGCACAAAAGACAGAGTGAAGAAAAGAACGCTACAGTATTCCGAAATGCCTTCTGTCAGTCATCATTAACAATGCTAAACATGGTTAGGTATCACTGTAATATATCACACATGGTTAGGTATTGGTAAAGTTAGGTATGAATAAGTATGACAGCAGAAAATCACTTGATTGCACCTACAGCATAAATTCGAGAAGACAATAAAATAGGTTACAAATACACTAAAACAATATATTCGCTCAATCTTTCAGTGAAAATAAAACCATTGATCTGCTACAGCCTTATTGGAATGAAAAAGCTGAATTTTAAGTGAGTAGCTGTAGATTACACAAAAATTGAACATGACAAAACTTTAAACACACCAAAAACCTGCTTGGTGCTTGTACTAAAATTCAGCCTTAAGAACAGAAAACCACCTTTGTAGATTAGTAAGGTATTCAGGGGGAGACAAACAAAGACAATATTGCTGTTAGCTGCCCAATCAGCTAAGAATACCGAAGTTTTGGTGTCTACAAAAAATGGGTATATTTGCATAGAGCCGTTTGTAGCAGTCGTGTTTCTACACACGCCCACTTAAAAAATTTCTTCTAGCTTGTCTATGATCTGAGATATTCCACTCGGAAGTTTAATTGTGCTTTTTTATGATTACGCGTGCAAGGCAGTGAGAATCAGCAAAATGTGACTACCTGCAGGGATGAGCCGCCAAGGCATGCTATCACCAGCCGGTAGTAAAAAGGTAACAATTACAATATTTGTCTATGGCTTCGACCGATGGCCAAAGCATGTGGCACCTCATGAAGTAGTGTGCTAGTGCTCACTGTCCTGCATGATACAAGCCAAGCCACAACTGAACTTTCCAGTGGGACATCTGAGCACAGGCAAAGCATAATTCTTTGGACCTATGTTGAAATGTGACTGGCTCAAATTTTTATTACGTGCATGGCCGCCTGCTGCAGTCAGTTCATTATTGAATCTTATTCAAGGGCACGGCTGACAGTGATAAATATTGTGGCACATTGTGTTCTGCTGAACAGTTAGCTATCTGCAAAGGTGGATTTTGGACAGAGAACTTTCAGCACTGACGTTTTTAAAGAAAAACAAACGGCTTAATATTGAACATCCTGAACATGTGAGCTACTTGAATACAGCAACCAGGCGGCTCCGTGAAGCTCCCTTTCCATAGGAAACGAAAGCCATGCGCAGCTGCTGTGCATTCAGTGGCCAACTTTTCCACGAGCCACCATTGATGACAGGCTTCTCCGGAATTCTTTCACACTCAGTTCCTACGAGGTGCATGCATAGGTTGCGATAGAAACAACGAAAAAACAATTCAGTGACGTAAGTGACATGTGTTTCTTAGAAAAACTGAAGTTGTCTGTATATTTAAAATGATTAGGACAATGTGTTTTAAAACAGGCAGAATGTAAGCAAACTAAAGATGTTACAAGCAAAACTTTCTTGATGTTCTTGGCGAACACAGTTGCAACCTTATGAAAGAAAATGCAATTTCTACATTGAAGATGTGTCAAAACAATACTTGAATTGCATTCGCGCATGGTGCGTGGAAAGCAAGTTCAATGATACCACAACACATACATGCATGATGGTATATGCACCCATCCATTGCGTATCCATTCCAGCTAACCTACATTATTGAACACGAATTTCATTTCAAATACAACTAATGCAGCTATTTTCAGGCTACTCACACTGGAACAATTAAACCTCTAATTTCAGAAATTGTTGTCACTAAATTACTACTTTGTGCTGACAAATTATGGTCATCAGTTTCAATTACTCTGGTTAGATAAAAAAGGCAGTACCCTTCACTCAAGCGTCACAGGCTGTCTAATGAAGAAAGTGGGAAGGCTAAGAAATATGAGGCACCCACCTTGAACCACATACCATCTCAATAAAGCATGCGAGCTTCTGCAACAATCTTCGGGAAGCAGAATCTTGAAGCTATCGACCACGATTTAGCAATAAGGTTTGATGAAACTGGTTTTCGAATTAGTATATTTCGTTCAGTGACAATAGCTTGAAAACTCGCAGTCTCTATTTCTTATTTTCAAGTAGGGCGACCAACTTTACATTTTAACAGCTATACGAGCATGACTCATGCATGCTTACCATAATTTATAACATTATCGCGAGTTCTGAGTGATAAATAAAATATTCATTCCGCACATACCACACAATCCGTCAACATCTGTAGCGCATTCCGAGAAACTTTACTTTATCCAATATATTGTTATGCTTGTCATTATTCAAAAAAATTCATTGGTGGTGGTGCTATAAACTTTTCCTGGTGTTCTTACACGTGAAAGTATTAAGTAAAGTTTCAACACCAAGGTTAGGCGAGGTGCATGAAATAATTAATAAACCAAATCACAATAAAATATATAGCGAAAACAAGCACAGTGAAATCAATGGTGCTCGAACACATGGACTAATGACTGAATTAGGGCTCGCACAGTAAGTTACAACGATTCGGCCACATTTGGCCATAAAATATTTGTTCTAAACTACAGTTAAGATTCGAGTGGCTTAAAATGCATGAATTTAGGCCCCATGAGGCAACCTATGTTGCTGATGTATACCGAAAGCTGGAATTTTACTAAACAAGCTGCTAGAACACATAAGTGTAAAAGCTACCCTTTGTTACGACCGGCCCTAGGGAACCAAGCAAGAGGAGTTGCGGGGAGAACCGGTTCTTGACCGACTTTGTCGTCGACCCCCACCTCCCCATTCAGGCTCCTCCTCTCGCCGGGAGAATTCCGGAATCTGCTGTGCGTTCGTGACCATGTTTGGGCATTTTTTGGGCACCGTGACCATATATGGACATCGTGTTAGGTTGTGCCACTCTATGTGTTGTGAGGTGTGTTTCCCCCTCCCTCGTGGCCGATGTGCCGGGGACACCGTATTGGCTGACGATGCGGACAAGGTGCCCAGTGTCGGCAACGCGGCGCTATAAAATGCCGAAGACGTTTTGTATCTCTCTTCTCTTCTCTCTTTGGATCAGTTGATCACTTCTCCACATGTAAAGAAATCTCTGTCGTTCGTTCGGGTGCTTCTTCTCGCTGAATTGTTGGACGATAGATCCTGCGATGGGGCCAGCTACCGAAAACTAGACCGGCAGGTCCCGGAGTCCCAACAACTGGATGGCAGCGGCGGGATGCCAATAACCCCGAAAGCGACCACTGGACGGAGTGAGCCCGAAGTCCAACAACGGGACGACAGGAGAAGAATGACACGAGCTCATTGACTTCCAGAGGGAATCGAACGGCACTTCTGAGAGGCACGACGCCGGAGACATGACTGCGAACTTGGTGAGTGCCGGCTTTCTCTGTTAAATTTTACCAGGCATTTAATCTATGTGTTAAGTAAAAGCTGGTAGAGAGGGGCTGTCTTGGTCGTTGGGTTAACAGGTAATTTGCGTCAGGCAGAAATTGTGTGATAGCTTGGTTAAGCTCCTTCTGTCAGTGGCGTCAAGGTTAACAGTGGCAGGGCAGGATTCCGCATAAGAGCTTTTTGAAGCTTTATTTGTAGACTAAGTTAACGGAAAACTTGAGGCAAGGCAGGAACCTAGAGCTGTCGTTGCCGTCAAGGTTAATTAGTTGCAGGACAGGAATCTTTGTGGAACAGAGACAGCGGTACTGGAGGCAACCATGAATCTGAAATCCCTGCGAAAGTCCATGTTGTTGCTACTTGCAAGGGAGTTGAATCTGGAGGTGTCGGGCTCTCAAAGAAAGCCAGAGCTGATAGAGGTGATTTTCGCATTGGGGGCGGAGGATGATGAGCTGTCAGAATGTGTTGAGGAGATTCAGGAGAGGCAAGCGGCAGAAGTTGAAACAAAGGCGGCCGCGGCCGAGGCCGAAGGAAAGGCGGCGGAGGCCGAAAGGAAAGCGGCAGAAGACGAGGCAGATAAGATGCGAAAGCACGAGCTTGAAATGAAGCGCCTCGAGCTAGAGATTAGCCATAATAGTAGAGCAGGAGGCAGCGAGGCATCCGGTACCGCAGAGCGGGTCAGGTTCAAAATGACGGACCTAATTAGATCGTACAAGCTAGGGGAGGACATTGGGCTGTTCCTCGTCAACTTTGAGAGAACTTGTGAAAGGCAAGGTTTCAGCCAGGATACATGGCGTCAACGCTTGTTGTCCCTACTTCCGGGGGAGGCCTCAGAAGTAATCGCGCGCCTCACGAAAGAGGAGGCTGACGAGTACAGTGAGGTAAAGTCGAGCCTTCTTTAGAAATTCAGGTTGTCAGCGGAAGGTTTCAGACAAAAATTTCGCAACGCAGTAAAAAAGAACAATGATTCATACCCGGAGTTTGCTTACAAGTTAATGGCCAACATGGGGGAGTGGCTCAAAGAGGCAAAGGCGTATGGGAATCATGACAAGGTGCTCGAGTGTATCGGTCTGGAACAATTCTATCAAAGGTAACCAGAAAAGTTGAGATTCTGGGTGCAGGATACAGCGGACGTGACCACCGTAACGAAAGCCGCAGAGCTCGCTGAAGATTTCGTTACGCGCCGCGCCCTCGGGGCAAACAGCGAGCCAAAAAGGGAAAAATTCCTACTACCGCATAAGGCGCCGTTTAGAAAACAACCGACAAGTCTCGCACAAAAGGGTGAGAAAAACAAGGCATCTAACCATGGGGCGTCGGCAGAGGCAAGCAAAAGGAAATTTGAGGCGAAAAAACTGGCGGCTTGTTTCAATTGCCACGAAACAGGGCACTTCGAGAAACATTGCCTGAAAGAAAAGGTGGCCTTTTTATCTATAAATGAAGCCGACGAGAACATGAAGTTGTTAGAGCCCTATATGTACGACCTTACCGTGAACGGCAAGCAGTGTCGGGTTCTTAGAGACTCCGCAGCCACTATTGGACGTAGTTCATCCGTCCTTTGTTCAGTCCGGACAGTATTCAGGAGACTGTGCCTGGATTAGACAAGCCATAGAAGCAAACAGTCAGTGCCTTCCCGTAGCTAAAGTTGTCCTTAAAGGCGCATTTGGTACGTTGGAAACGGAAGCCGCGGTATCGCCATATCTACTCCCACAGTATCTTTACTTATTTTCAAATAAGTCAGATCAAATGCTGAAGGAGAAAGGTCTAACGTTGGGAGAAGGCATAGTGCAGGCACTGACTAGATTGAAGGCACGTGCGCTGGCTGCGAGAGCAACATTCACTGAGGCAAACAAGCCTCAAATCGACAACGGGCCTGGTTGCGAGTTGGACACCACTGTAACAAATCGACTTGTGCGAGAACAGGCTGCAGAAGCCGTAGTCGCGGAGGCAACCATTCCTAAAGGCAACGATGAACCTCCTCCCGAATTGGAAGGGTTCAATTACGGCTCGTTGACCGAGCAAATAGAAAATGCCGTTGCTCCCAAGCCGACTCCTGGTAGTACAGAGGATAGCACAGAGGGTGACACATTCCAGGTACTAGGATCTACAAAAGAGTTGTGTGTCATGCCAACTTCGAATAATTTCAGTAGGCTGCTGCAGGTGAGCCCCGCTTCATTATTAACCGAACAAAAGGGGGACCCGACGCTTAAGCAATTCAAGGACAGTTCGAAAGAGGTAATCGCCAAACGAAATGTGAGATTCCAAGAGAGGAGCGGCATACTCTATCGAAAATATCTGGATAGGCGAGAAGTAGAGTTTGACCAGGTAGTCGTACCTCAGGTGTATCGTAAGGATTTGCTTAGTTTGGTGCATGGAGGATATTGGTCAGGCCAATTAGGCGTAAAGAAGACGAAAAATCGTCTTTTACAGGAATACTACTGGCCTAGATGCTTTAACTATGTAGAGAGGTTTGTAAAATCTTGCGATGTGGGTCAGCGAGTGGGTAAGCTGGGAGATAAGGCGAAATTTCCAATGAAGCTGGTACCCGTAATCACGGAGTCCTTTCGTCGGTTGGTAATTGACACAGTAGGTCCTTTGCCCAAGACAACTTCAGGCTACTGTCACAACCTGACCTTAATCTGCCCAGCTACTAAATTTCCAGAGGCGGTCCCGCTAAAAGAGCTAAGTTCCGTGGAAGTAGTGAACGCACTTCTGTCCGTGTTTGCCCGGGTAGGCTTTCCTGCCGAGATACAATCAGACCAGGGCACCATTTTCACGAGTGCCTTAACGACAACCTTTATAGAGCGGTGTGGCGTGAAATTATTGCATAGTTCAGTCTACCATCCGCAGTCGAACTCGATAGGAAAGCTTCACTTCGTGATGAAGCGAGTGTTAAGAGCCTTATGTTTTGAACAAAAAACTGACTGGAAAATGTGCTTACCCACAACGATGTTTGCACTAAGAACTGCACCACATGAGACAACAGGGTTTATGCCAGCGGAACTTGTTTTCGGTCGCAGACTGCGGTCTCCTCTTCGTATGCTGAGAGAGTCGTGGGAAGGTCAGGGTGATGATCCTGTAGTAGTGGAATATGTCCTCACCTTATTGGATCGTCTAACAAAAGCCCAAGAACTGACCGAGAGTGCGATGACCAAAGCACAGCAGAAGGCTAAGCTTTACTACGATCGGACAGCTAAAGCGCGACACTTTGCTGTAGGAGACAGGGTCATGTTGTTGAGGCCCTCCCAAAAGAATAAGCTTGAAGTGCAATGGGTCGGCCCGGCCGAAATTACACGAAAGTTGTCTGACACCAACTATGTGGTAAAATTACCAGGAAGTCGTAAGGTATACCAGGTGTATCATAGCAACTTACTCAAACCCTTTAAAGAGAGGGAAGCCATCGTGAACATGACATTAAATGTTCCGGAAGAGGTTCCGGCAGAAATTCCTGAATTAGCTCACGAATCGGACGAAGTCCCGATCGAGAAAAGAGTTGAGGATTTAGTATCAAAGTCACAGCTGACAATGAAGCAGAAGCAGGAATTGCGTGGTCTTTTGACCGAGTTTCAGGACAGATTTGTAAGCGAGCCAGGCCGGACATCCGTCCTCACTCATGACATAGAGCTTACCTCGTCGGAACCGGTAAGATCTAAGACGTATCGGGTGTCACCTCGCCGGCTTGAGCTAATAAAAGCAGAGGTTAACAGGATGCTGGAATTGGGTGTGATTGAGCCGTGTGAAAGTGATTACACTTCCCCGTTAATTCTTGTGGAGGTACCCGGCAAAAATCCGCGTCCTTGCGTAGACTATCGTAAGTTAAACCTCATCACCAAGGATCAGACATACCCAATTCCCCACATTGAGGAACGCGTCGAGAGGGTAAGCAGCGCGGAATTTATCTCAACGCTAGACCTAGTGAGAGGTTACTGGCAGGTGCCACTCACCGAGAGGGCGAGCCGGTATGCTGCATTTATTTCACCATTGGGGACATTCCGCCCTAAAGTGTTGAGTTTCGGCCTAAAGAACACGCCTTACTGTTTTTCAAACTTAATGGATAAGGTTTGGCGGGGTCAAGAGGACTTCGCATTTCCTTACTTGGACGACGTCGCCGTGTTTTCCTTGTCCTGGCCAGAACACTTGGCGCATTTGAGAGCAGTACTGACACGCCTACGCGAAGCAGGTTTAACGGTAAAGGCGCCCAAGTGTCAGCTAGTACAAGCAGAGGTACTCTATCTCGGGCATGTTATCGGTCGACGGCATCGCCGTCCCTCTGAAATGAAAGTGGCAGCTATCCGAGACTTTCCCCAGCCCCGAACGAAAACCGATATTCGGGCTTTCCTTGGAATAGCTGGTTACTATCGTAAGTACATCCCTAGATATTCCGACATTGCCAGCACTCTTACTGACGCGTTGCGCAAGACCGAGCCCCGAATGGTCGGCTTGGATGAGGAGAAAGAAAAGGCTTTCCGCGTTTTGAAAGCGGCCTTGTCGAGCCAACCTTTGCTTAGTTCACCGGACTACTCGAGGCCTTTCATATTCCAATGCGACGCTAGTGATAGAGGCATGGGGGCAGTTCTTAGTCAAAGGGATGAGGGGGATGAAGAGCATCCCGTCCTCTATGTTAGCCGGAAACTCACCCTTCGCGAGCAGGTTTACAGCGCTAGCGAAAAGGAATGTGCGTGCTTGGTTTGGGCAGTCCAGAAACTGGCTTGTTATATTGCCGGAAGCAAGTTCATTGTGGAAGTGGACCATTGTCCTCTCACCTGGCTACAGACCATGTCCTCTAAGAACGGCCGCCTGCTGCGTTGGAGCCTCGTTTTGCAACAATATACGTTTGAAATACGCTACAAAAAGGGTGTACTCCATGGCAACGCTGATGGCTTAAGTCGATGCCCCTGACGCGAGAGGATGTCTCGAGAACTCTGGCATTTTTTGCCTGACCTAGACAAGGGCTAGTGATTGTTTTTTACTCTTTTAGGTGTACTTGTTTGAAAACGTTGAAGACACGGCTATCCAGGGTTTCGGGTTCGGTGTGCTTCCAGTGTTGTTGTTTTGTGTCACCTTAACGTATGACTAACATTTTGAATAAATTGTGTATTTCCTTTTATATCAGTTAAAGGGGAAAATTGCCTGGTGGAGTTTGGCGGAATTGTCCGGCGCTCACCGGCTGAGTAGTTGTGTTTTCATGTGTGTATGTGATATCTGTTGAGCCCACAATGAAGCAGGTGGTGCCCTCTACTTCATCAAAGACGGTCGTCACCAAACCGACTGCCGGCGCTGATCTCTCCGGACAGTGGCTGCAAACCTCAGCCCATCGAGATCTTTACCCCGCCGCGCGAGAGACTGTTACGACCGGCCCTAGGGAACCAAGCAAGAGGAGTTGCGGGGAGAACCGGTTCTTGACCGACTGTGTCGTCGACCCCCACCTCCCCATTCAGGCTCCTCCTCTCGCCGGGAGAATTCCGGAATCTGCTGTGCGTTCGTGACCATGTTTGGGCATTTTTTGGGCGCCATGACCATATATGGACATCGTGTTAGGTTGTGCCACTCCATGTGTTGTGAGGTGTGTTTCCCCCTCCCTCGTGGCCGAGGTCCCGGGGACACCGTATTGGCTGACGATGCGGACAAGGCGCCCAGTGTCGGCAACGCGGCGCTATAAAATGCCGAAGACGTTTTGTATCTCTCTTCTCTTCTCTCTTTGGATCAGTTGATCACTTCTCCACATGTAAATAAATCTCTGTCGTTCGTTCGGGCGCTTCTTCTCGCTGAATTGTTGGACGATGGATCCTGCGATGGGGCCAGCTACCGAAAACGAGACCGGCAGGTCCCGGAGTCCCAACACCTTGCGAGCCCTACTTAAGATGATGCAACACGCTGCACATGAACACGCATCAATTCGGGTATCACGGTAGTTTATGAAAGCGCGTTCCGGCGCGGAGGCACACACCGGCATACATACAGCCATCCGCAAAGAAGACTTCTCTGATATTAGTTATAACGTATAACAATACTGTGGCTGTTTAAAATGGAACGTACAGCAGATAAAACAGGCTTATACACGTTCACTTTAATAGTGCGCATAATGAATGGGCATCAACGCCTGCAGTTAACAAACGCCCCAGAGTAAATAAACAAAAATAGTGGTCACTCGCGAGCAGGGCCCCCCCCCCCTCCAACACAGCTGCACACAGGTGGACAGCCACCACAAATATTGCCGCGTTCCATTTCTCAAGTTTTGTTATCGTCCCAAAACACTACACGCAGCGCAAACCACGCCTGCAGTTTTTGAGAAGCTTCCGGTCTGTAGTAGATCATTTCGATAAGATCACGCCTACTCTGCGAACTATACAGATTATTCTGGAACCTATGCCACTGCCAGCGATAACGCTAGAACATTCGACGGCAAGAGTATAAATGCCGACGCGCTTCGCCGCTTGTGAGTAGTTGATCGACGGCCGACGCTCCGTTCACTGCTATCTGTGCCAAGGCAATCGCTTCTCGGCTTTTGGATTTCACGGTCAGACCAGGTTCTGCCGGCTTCGCCGCCTCGTGCGAGCGACTACCACCTCTGGGTCTCGGGCCTTCCAGCCCAGAGCCCCCCACCCCTATGCCAGGAGGAGCACGGTTGCCGGTCCACGCTACCTTCCCGGAGCCCGCCTGCAGCCCACCCGACTCCACCTGATCCCGAGCGGCGTCTCCCCAGGCTTAGCCGCAGATTTAGCAGAGTGCAGCTCGACTGCACGCTACTAGTTTTCTACAAGTCACGCCCCCTTCTGCTGGCGACAGCCCCTCCAGAATGGCGGCCGCTACCGACCTACCAGTGCGGGAGAACTGCTTCCTCTTCACAGCGCCGGACGGCGACATATTTCTTGATTATCTTATAGACGCTATTGAATTAGAAGCTGGTGATGATAGTGTTCTTGTTATGCAGCATATGGGCGGGGCCAAGTTTCTCGTCTGTACACGTAACGCCAGCCAGGCAACAAAGTTAATGGTGACGGAAGGTTTCAAGGTTAATAGAGTAAGCGTACTGGTTGAGGCCGTCGGGCCACCGGTCACGTACGTCAACCTCTACCGACACCCCGCCTACCTGTCTGACTAGATACTTGGCAACGCCCTAGCACAGTACGGTAAGGTGCGGGGCATCTCGTTCGCTACTGTGGCCACCCGTCAAAATAAGTTGAACGGCGTCAGAGTCGTAAAAATCGAAAGGAGTAAGCCGGTGCCCAACTTTGCGGCCATTGCGGGGCACCGGGTCATGTTCGAATATAGAGGCATCAGGCGGGTGTGCGCGCGATGTAGTGAGGTGGGCCACATGGCAACCGCATGCTCCGCACCAAACTGCAACCGATGCGGAAATTTCGGTCATGAAACTGAGGGCTGTTCAGCCGAATGTAAGCGTTGCGGGGGGAACCACGGAACGAAAAAATGTTTTAGGAGGCGCTCTTATGCGTCAGCCGCTCGTGGGTTCCACTCGGTATCGGACCTCGCATCGAACTCGGTCCAGTCGAGTGGCTCCCCGTCGCAGAAGCCAGGCGAACCCCCCTCTCGCTTACAAGTGCTCGTACCGAGGACCGCGGCCCGCGCCCCCCCTTCCCAAGGCCTTCGTCCCCAAGGCCGCGAAACGGATGCCAGCTTGCTCACAGGAAGCACTGCGGCGGATTCATCCGCCAACGAGGAAGACAAGCCCGAGAAGACTGACGATGCCGCCACCATGTCATCGGAAACGGAATCGAGCGACCTCGAAACCGTCTCGGCCCAATCGTCCCCGTCTATGCCATTCGTCCCCCCGTAAATCTAAGATGAAGGCCACAAGTTCCCGGTGCTTGCCAAAACTTCAAAGCGAAGTGAGCCCCCCCCCCCCAACCACCTCCCAAACACCCGTTAACTTGTTGGCCCGAGTGTGCGCCCAGGACTTGGACGACGCTACCAATGACCCCGCCAGGGACGGATTGCCCATCGTGAGCCGCGGGTATTACGCGCTCCCTGACGACCAAGACCGTGCTCAACTAAACCAGCCTCTCTCCTTTGAGCCACCCTCCCGTAAAGCGTCGCCCTACACAGACCGCCAACTTGACCCACTCGCGTCCCAGCAGGTGCCAGGCCGCGAGCAGAGAGCTCGTTCGCGCTCGCGCCGACGCCCGGGAGAGGAGAACAAGAAAGAAACGAGAGGGAGAGCCACAAGCAGAGAGGCGCGACAACGCCGAATTGGGCCAGAAGCGACGGCGAGCGACAGCGATGCCCCACCAAAGGCGAAGACGCAGAAGCTCGGCCAAAGCGCCGCAGGCAAAGGGGAACCGCCCCCTAAAGCCAGCGAGCCGATCTAATAACACCTTCGCTTCGTTACAGACGGCAGTGCCCGTGCGCCCCGGCGCCGCCGTTTACCTCTTCCTGTTTCACTCTCCCATGGGCTGCCTCCCCTTGCCCCCACTCCTTCCTTCCACACACTCACGTACCCCCCTCGTTTCCTCTCCACCATAGTGCGACTGATGGCTGACCGAATCCGTTTCGCCACTTGGAATGTTCGCGGTTTCCGCGACACGACGAAACCAACCGCGGTCGTTTCCTTTGCGAAAGCCCGCAGCATCGACTTGTTGTTCGTCCAGGAGACGAATTTCCGATCCGCCCTCGACGTCGCTCGCTTCCGCAGCCTCTGTCACGTCGAAGCCTTCTTCTCATTGACGAGGACCAGGTCATGCGGGGTTGGGGTTGTGTTCGTCACCGGGAGGTTTACGCAAAAAGCCCATTGCGTGTTTAGCGCTGATGGCCGCACATTAATGCTTGACATCTTCATCGATGGGCAGAAAGTCCGCTTTGTGAACGTGTACGCGCCAGTAACTAGATCGGAGACGAACCCCTTTTTCAGGGAGCTTGGCGAGTACCTGCTGGCCCCCCTCCCGCACGTAGTCCTTGGAGACTTTAACTGTGTGGTCGACACTGCGAGGGATATCCGGGGACCAGGTTGCGGAGGCTCAGCCTACCGTGCAAAAGAACTGATCGAAGTTCTCGAACGCTTCCGACATTCAGATGCATGGGTCCGCCTCCACGACGACGACTTCGGCCCCACCCGCGTGTCGAGGGTCACCGCTAGCAGGCTAGACCGCGCGTACTTACCGGAGCTCCTACTTCCATCCCTAACAGCGTGCGAGGTGGTCCCGTTGCCACCCCCACAGGCCGCTCTGTCTGATCACGCGCCACTGCTAACAACCCTCCGTGCAAAGCCTGGCCCCAAACCAGCCGACGCATCATGGCGCCTGTATTGTGCACTACTAAAGGATCCGGTGTCTGCAGCACAGATCGAGACGCTCATAGAGGCCTCGATTAGAGATTAGATTAGACTACATGGGACGACCTCAAGGAGGCCTGGAAGGTGCTCGTCCAAGACGAAGGCCGTAAAAGAAAAAAGCGCTTGACGTCCAAGATGAACGAGTTACTGCGCAGAATGCGTATCATTCAGAGTGCTCACATCCTCACCTCCTGTACACGAGATTACCTAGCCTCGCTCAAGGTGCAGTACGAACGGCTTCTTCGGGAAGCTATTGGCGAAAAGCGTGCGACTTGGGCCACCTCGAACGAGCGGCCAGAGGTAGTCTCGCGCGAAGTAAGGGGAAACGGCTCTGTGCGTATTGCAGAAGTAAAGCACCCAGATGGTACCCTCGCGACAGACCCGGTCGAGATCGAGGCGACCTTCTTGCACCACTTCGAGACAGCCTTTCACGAGCCGGACGCCACAATGATTGCCTCGGAGCCAGCGTCCCTGCCGCAGCTGTGTAAATTTTTTAAGCGTCTGGAAGAGGATGAATGCCCGACTATGTGCGCGCAGCGACGTTACCGGAATTGAGGGCCGCTATCCAGTCAATACCACCAAACTCGGCTCCTGGTGTGGACGGCCTCACAGCGGGCTTCTACGCCACATTTTCGAGAGTCTATGTGAACCGCTCCTAGCCATAGTCAACACGGTCCTCGAGGGACACGCGAAACCTGCCTCCTTCGGCATGGGGCGCGTAGTCCTCATTCTTAAAGAAGGTGCACCGCCGAACGACCCTGCTTCTTGGCGTCCGATTACGTTGTTAAATGTAGACTACAAGATCGTGGCGTCAATCTTGAACAGCCGACTAAAGACCTTTCTGCTGGATATTATTGCTCCACACCAGGCTTGCGCAGTCCCGGGCAGATCAATGTTCACCAACCTGACCACGACAACGGACGTGTTCCAGTACGCTTCGGAGAAAAGTCACTGGAGCCTTTTTTCACTTGATCAGGCCAAGGCTTTCGATAGGGTCAGGCACACCTACCTGTTCAAAACCCTGCGAGAGTTTGGCCTACCGGCAAGCTTTGTACAAGTAATAAGGCTCCTGTACTCAGACCTCAGGTGCCACGTAGTAGTAAATGGCTCCAGAACGGGCACCTTTCAGTACACGAGAGGGACCAGGCAAGGGTGCCCGCTTGGTCCAACCCTCTTTTTACTTGCGATAGAGCCGCTACTTACATCCCTGGCAAGCGACGCGCACATCCAGGGCCTTCCTCTCACAGGATCTGCGGACCTGAAAGTCCTCGCATACGCTGACGATATCTCCCTTTTTGTCCAAGATCCAAGCAGTCTCGAGCGCTTTCACCAGGTATTCGCGTCATACGCCCTAGCATCAGGTGCACAGCTAAATGAGAGGAAGTGTAAAGCCCTCCTATTCGGCCATTTTCCGGCGCACGTGATCGGCAACTTCGAGGTAGTCACCACTGTTAGGGTCGACGCATACCTCTGGGATGGGAAACCGCCACCATTGAAGCAAAACTTCCTACAACTGGCAGTGTCAGAAGAGGGTCTCGGCCTAACACATGTGTTGACCACGAGCAGAGTCCTGGCCCTGAAAACCGCCCGCATGCTCGCGCGCGCGAGCGATTACCTAGGGCGCAACCTACTCCTCTACTGGAGTGGAGTGAAGCACGACTGTCTGGATGCAGGCCGCCACACCGGGCCCTTTGCTGAGCACCCGCGCCCTTCTATAAAACGGCGTCGGCTGCCTGGCGCATGTTGAGGCAAGAAGTGCCCGAAGGCGATGTGGAGGAGGACCAGCCAGCGCGCATCATTGAAGTCATCACGCGGAAACAGCTGAGCGACACTGAACAAATACGAGCTGAGCGCGCGAGGCGCGAATTACTTTCGCTCCGTTGTGGCATCCCCCGTGATGCACAGGATTTCCTCCTGAAAAAGGCCTGGGCCGTCCTCCCCACCAGACAACGCCTGCATAAATTTGGAATAGTCCCGGATGCACATTGCCCGAACTGTCACGCAGTTGAATCGCAGGATCACGCGTTGTTCCAATGCGTGGCGGTGAAACCCGTGTGGCAGATGGTAGCCCACTCCTTTGGTATCCGCCCACCTCCCCACCACAAGCGCAACAAAGCTGCCTTCTGCCAACTTGTGCTGATCTTCACGATGCTAGCTATTTGGCAAAGGAGATCGCTAGCGGAGGCGCGTAGAAAGCCTGTGCGGAGCGCGTTTCCGGTAGTCTTGCGTATCCGGCGGTTGCTATGGGCACACCTATCCGGCGAACTCGAGGCCAGCGGCGAGGAAAACTTCCTTTGTCGCTGGCATACCAAATTTTTATTCTGAGGAATGGCAAGCTAGCCACCCCAATCACTACCTGGTGACCCCCCTCCCGCTGTCTAGCACATGCAGAAGGGGACTTGTATATATATATATATATATATATATCTGTATCACCTTTTTTATTTCATCACCCCATTGTCGTTATTTGTAATCGATTCGGGCAAAGTGTGCTGGTCGACACTTGAGTTAATTTTTGTATAGCGCCTTCTTCATTGATTGGCGCCTTCAGTCAGTTTATTACGCGCAGATTGTTGCTGATGCCTTAATTGGGGGGAGACAAGAGCCCCCCCCGCTCCCTTGTACCCCCCCTGCGCCCCCCAGCCTCAAGGCCTCTTTTATACTTTCGGGCATGCACTTACCGTGGACGAAAGCAGCAGTGTTTCAGGTGACAAAAAAGAAATAATACCTAGAGTTGTACAGCGCTAAGTCGCTACTTGTTACAACCGCGTGTTGAGAAGACCTACCGCCGCGCATTATTAAGCCTGCTGGAGCACCACGCGCTGTACAGTAAACAGAGGGGTACATTCCCCCACATACATTGTACCTCGGTAGTGGTGCTTTCCTGATTGTACATGCACCCTTTGTAGTCGTGAAGCTCGATGTTTTTGTCATGTACTCTATCCTTGGTTGGAAGTGAATAAACTTCTCTTTGTTGCTTACATGGCGCCGGGATTCCCGCGACCAGGCACGCTGCCAGTCGTCGACCCCATCTTATCGAGCATCAAGCGAACCCCTGGACAACCCCCCGGCTCTGTCCATGCCTTCATCGTGAGCCAACGCCCGGTCACCAGAGCGCAAGCCGTGGCAGCCAGGGCCAGGGCGAAAGTGAGATGGCTTTCGCAGCACAACCGCCGAAAGTTCATTGCTTTAAGTTCAGCGCTCTAGAGGGGAGCACCGTCGACGACATCATAGATGCCCTCGAAGCAGTAACCAGCCCAGCCGGTATCAAGTCCCTCCAGCACTTGGGAGGTGCAAAGTTCGGCACCGCAGCCGCAAACGTCCATGCAGAAACCAAGCTGAAGAGCAGCGGCGCCATTCATTTGAACGGCGAATCAGTTACACTAGTCAGCGTAGGTCCTGAAATGATGCACGTCACAGTCTTCCAGGTACGACTGTGGATAAGCGACGCAGCCCTAGCGACTGCTCTCTCTGCCTACGGCAACGTGCAACATATCCACGAGCCAGTGTTCAAGGGCCGCCCTGAGGTTGGCACAGGTGTCCGTGTGGCGCGAGTGGAAATGAAAATCCAAATACCGAACTTTTTGACAGTCCAAGGCTATAATGTCTTGTGTGACTACCGGGGTGTCAAGAAAGTGTGCTCTAAGAACAGGAATGCTGGCCACATTGCCAAAGATTGTGTCACGCCCCGTTGAACGCGCTGCAACGTGTTTGGACATGCCAAAGAGGGATGCGCAGAACCGTGCCGCAAGTGCTCGGGCAGCCATGGAACAGCTGACTGCGTACGTCCGAAGTCCTTCGCAGCGGCTGCAGCAGTGGAAACCAAAGAACAAGCGTGCACCGACCTCAAGCCTGCATTGCAAGATGATTATCCGGTCCTCCAGCCTGCGAGCGACACTGACACAAGCGACACTGAGGCCCATGCTGAACAACAAGACGCAGGAGACCTGCCTTCCCTGTCTGAGTAAGCCTCGTCAACCGTTCACAACCCGTACGAGAACAGCGACTTCTCGCCGGACGCCTACGAAGAACACAGCTGATCCAAAGCCGAAGCCCGAGTGCTCGTACTTAGCAGAGACCACGAGAGCTGCAGCTCTGACAAAGTTGGCACCACCAGTAGCTCCGAGGCGCCGAGAGTTTCGATGGGACGCGGGACCCGAACGACGGGACGTGCAGACGCTCCGATCATCGGCCCAGACAAGACCACAACAGTGATTATGCGACCAACAACTACGAGCGCCCGCGCCAGCAAGAACTCGGCTCAGACCCACAAACTCAGCCTGTCAAACCCCAATTACCAGATTACAGGTGCGGCCGCCGGTGCGAGTGTCGGTGCCAGCGCCATTGAAATAGACCGTTCAGCCACCAAACGAGCCCACCCACCGACCACGGACTCTGAGGGCTCTAAGGACAGTATTAAGCCCCAAAAACTCACTAATGCTCTGGCGACGTCAGAGCATTTCTCTCTTTAGTTTTGTTCGCTCGTTGAGCACTCGCTCCACCCCCTGCAAGGGGTTTCTCTAAAGTTTGCGCGCACGCCCCCTATTTTCAAAAAGGCTATGGTGCATTTTCTTTCCTTAAACGTCGGGGGTTTCAGATGCCAAGATAAGCAGAGAGAAGTCATGCACTTCGCAAGGTCACGTCATGTCGACGTCCTCTTCTTACAGGAATGTAATTTCAGAACCCCTTTTGATGTGAAATCGTTTTGTTCACATTTTGGAGTCGAAGCCTTTTTTTCGCTGACTGATTCAAAGATGTGCGGAGTCGGAGTTCTTTTCTTGACACTAGCGTTACGTCGAAGAGCACACTGTGTTTATGGTTTTGACGGCCGCACACTAGGAGTAGACTTTGACCTTCACGGCAGACCAGTAAGGGCGCTCGTAATATATGCCCCAGCGCAACGTGGGAGCACAACCGACTTCTTCAATTTGTTCGACTTATTTATGTTTGACAGTTACCCCACTTTCTTAGTTGGAGATTTCAACTGTGTTGAGGACACCGACGGAGATGCGCGCAGACGCAGACAAAGCAGACAATATAGCGGAGTTAGCGTATTGCGACAACTCATCCGCAATTTCAAACTCAGGGATGCGTAAGTCGACACTCATGGGAATGACTTCGTTTCAACCTGGCAACGGGTTCCCGTAATGACCCGGCTACACCGATACTAATTTCCAGAAGTGCTAGCCACTCATTTCCTTAGTTGCGAGGTCCTAGATTTCTTACCGGACGTTCCATGCATTACAGACCAATTTCCGGTGTCTGAAAACTTTTCGTTGAACAATCGACCACATTTAGAAACCATTCAAAAATGGACACCACACTAGTGCACGACCCGGAAAGCGTAGCATTACTGCGCAATGCACTGGAGCAAGCGTGCGATAGGCCGCCTGAGCCTCGTAACTGGGACGCATTGAAACACAGTTTGCGCGCCGAGCTTATCAAAGCGTGGCGCGAAAGGAAAGCGCGCTTGACGACAGAGATAAACGACACGCTACGAAAAGCGCGCATTGTACGCAGAGGCGAGACGCTGACGTTCACAATGCACGACTATCTCGATCAGTTAAAGGCAAGGTACGAACTCTTGCTACGTCTTAGTTCGCGCATGGCTGCGCAGTCTTTTATAAACAGGCGACTGGTTTCAGATCCAGCTGTTCTTCGAAGTGTTCGCAACGGCTCCTTGGGTGAACAATTGCACGTCCCTTTCGTTCAGTTGCACAACGGCGAACAGTCTACACGAGCAGAAGACATAGTGAGAATCTTTGAAACACATTTTTCGAATCTTTTCAGGGCGGAAACGCAAACGACATGAACAATATCACCATAGTTAATGAGTTTTGCGAACGAATTTCTATCGTACCAGAGGAGCTCCGCGATGGTCTTAGCAGACCAGTGACGCTGGATGAATTACGCATCAGAGACCCTTATTACGAGCAGCGCCCCTTACCTCCAGCACAAGGGACTACCTGGCATCCCTGGAAGTCAAATACAAATGACTTCTACAAGAGAGGACGCGTGAGACGTCAGGAACGCATGGATCGTTGGGCGAAACGGACGTGACGGCTGACTTGTGCGAGGTTTGCGGTAACGGAAGCTCTAGAATAACACAGTTCATGCGTCCGGACGGGTCGACCACGGATGATTAGGCGGAAATCGCTGCCAATTTCCGAAGCTATTTCAAGTGTCTCTTTCAGGAAGTCACCCCTAAAGATGGCTACTCACTCTCTCAACCGGTCGCAGATCTCTGCCGGAACCTCCACAGACTTGGCGAAGGCGCTTACGAGACCCCGTGCGGCGAAGCGTCAATTGAGGAGGTGCAATACGCAGTCGCCCACATGTCTTCGAACTCGGCCCGGGGAACGGATGTCTTTACGGCCGGGTTTTACCAGGCCTTTCTTGACCTCTTAGGGAAACCGCTTGTAGCACTTGTGAACGAGGTGCTAAAACAGCACCGGAAACCAGCCTTGTTCGGTGTAGGTCGAATTGCGCTGCTGCTGAAGGACGGGGCCCTCCCGGCCCTACCATCATCTTGGCGCCCCATAACCCTCCTCAATGTCGACTACAAGGTCGTGGCCACAGTCATTACCAATCGTGTAAAATGGTTTCTACCAGAAATCATCTCTCCGAGCCAGACTTTCGCTGTCCCCGCAAGATCCATGTTCGCAAACCTGACAGTAACTAGAGATGCCTTTGAGTATGCGACCAGCAAGAGACTCTCGGGCGCCCTCCTGTCGCTCGACCAGACAAAGGCATTCGACAGAGTCAGGCACGAATACCTGTTTGTGGTCTTGCGAGAAGGCGGCCTACCAGAGGACTTCTTCCACGTTATCAGGTTGCTGTATAGTGACCTGACATGCTGCGTGGCCGTCAATGGCATAGCAACGGCAAGCTTTGCATACACGAGAGGCATAAGGAAGGGGTGCCCGCTGGGTCCCACTCTTTTTGTCCTATCTATCGAGCCGTTGCCGACGAGCCTATTAGGTGACGCGCACTTCAGGGGACTACCACTGACTGGAGATGAAGAGTTGAAGGTATTGGCCTATGTCGACGATGTCTCCTTGTTTGTTAGGGACAGAAGCAGCCTTGAGCGGTTTGGATACACCTACAGCCACTACGCCACAGCGTCGGGGGCCGTAATCAACGAGGAGAAAAGCAAGGCTTTGACTTTCGGCTCGTTTCCATCGAAAGCAATGGGTAACATGGAAGTGGTCACTACAGTAAAGGTTCTGGGTGTCTATTTTTGGAGGGAAGGTGTAGCACCCACAACTTGGCAGAAAGCCCTGGAGAGAGCTCAAATCGTTGCCGAAAGAGCCAACCACTTCACGCTGACCCTCCAAGAAAAGGCCATTATTGAAAAAACTGCCACGTGTGCCTTCGCGTTCTTCGCGAGTAGAGTGGCAGTGATGCCAGCGGCAACCGCAAGTAAGCTGAACAGCATAATCACAAGCTTCCTGTGGAGAGGAAAGCCAGCAAAGGTAAAAAGAAGCCTCCTACAGCTGCCCACGAAGGAAGGGCCTAGCACTGGCACACGTGCTAACTACCAGCAAAGTGCTCGCCTTAAAAACGGCACGCTCCCTGCACCAGATGGGAGACTACATGGGAAAAAATCTCCTTCTGTGCTGGTCCAGTACCAATAATGGCTTCCTAGGAGCCGACAGGCACCGAGGTCTGTTGGCGGAAACCCCTCAGCCTTCTACAAGGCTGTGACGAACACCAAGAGGATGCTCGACAAGGAGGTCGCGGAGTGCGACGTCGACAAAGAACCACCGGTCCGTATAGTGTAGGAGGTGACGAGACGCCAGATGTGGGAGGAGGAGAGAGGCAAAGTACGGAAATGGCGAAGGAAACAGGCGAAGCTTGGAGGCGGCCTACCAAAGGAGATCCAAGATTTTGTTTGGAAGAGGAATTGGGGGGTCCTTCCAACAAGGGACAGACTCCATCGGTTTGGGGTAGTCCTATCCGCACGCTGCCCTAACTTCCGTGCGGACGAGTTAGCAGAGCACACACTGCTCGAATGCCCTGCGGCCAGGCCTATCTGGCGATTGGTGACAAGGGATTTCCGCATACAGCCACCGCCGGCTCTTGACCGTAACAAAGGCGCATTCCCTAGGTTGGTGATCGCTTGCACGCTTTACGTAATATGCCCAAAGGCGATGCCTAGCACAAGCCAAGCACAGAACCATTAGAGCGGGCTACCCAGCGGTATCCCGCATTAGACTTTTGGTGTAGCAGCACCTCACAAGAGAGCTCGAGACCAGCGGCGAAGAGAAGTTCCTCCGCCGCTATCATACCAGGTGTTTCTTTATAAAGATCGGCAGACTGTTGAGCCCAGTCACGCCTTATTAACCCTTTTCCACACGGCTTTTTTTTCTTGCTTTATTGAGGGGGGGGGGGCAAAAGAGTTGCAAACCCGCCTTGTACTATGTCTAAATGAGTTAGCCTTAAGGTTGTGCATGAGTGTACTCTGCGGGGTGAACACTGTTAAGAGAAATGGCCAGCTTGCATGCTAAGCCGTTATATACATGTTCGCCATTGTATAATGACACACTCCAAGATATTGCATCAGTATGAATCGCCAGTACCTATTCGCTATTTTGTACCATGTCCACAATCACAATACATGCCCTGTTCATTTGAGCAACAATGTACGGCCACAGAGCTTCTGCCAATATTCCTGACAAGTTTAAAAAAATCAACTATGTGCAATGGTATGAGAAGTGTATGTGTATATTGACTACACGTTATTCGTTGAATAAAAAGTCCCTGTGTGCTATATGTGCAAGACTGCTACTGTAATCGAAATTCCGTTTACCGGGCACAGGTTTGCCCAAATAAACAGTTAAATCCCAACATAAGGTCTCCTGTCTTCGGCCACGTCACGACCCCGTGACATCTGGTGGAGGTGCTGCTTCTTTCATGTACCAGACGCCCCCGTCAAGCCATGAACCCAGCCCACGTCACGGAGAATACACCGACGCCAACCAGGAGCAGCGAACAAGCCACCGACAGCAAGGGCTACCACCGGAGAAAGGGCATCTACAGGACAAGGCGCGGAAGACCAAGGCCATGACCGCGACTGCAGCGACAATCACAACCAAAGTGTCCCAGCCCACGGTGGTCATGCATCAACCCAGGGAACCACCAATTTTCCATGGGTCATCGTTCAAAGACCCGGAGTCCTGGCTAGAAACATAGGATCGTGTGGCCGCCCTCAACCACTGGGATCATGACGAAAAGCTCCGTCGTGTGTTCTTCTATTTGGAAGACACCGCAAGGACCTGGCTCGAAAATCGGGAGCCCACAATCCGAACGTGGGATGTTTTTTGCGGCGCATTCCTGCAAAAGTTCACGAGCGTCGCTCGCAAAGAGAGCGCAGCTGCTTTATTAGAGACCCGGGTTCAGCTACCAAATGGAAATGACGCCATTTTCACAGAAGAATTGACCCGACGATTCTGTCACGCTGACCCACACATGCCTGAAGAGAAAAAAGTTCGTTTCCTCATGCGAGGGGCAAACAGGAGCTCTTCGCGGGACTGATGAGAAATACTACGAACACCGTTCAAGAATTTGTGGCCGAAGCGAGCACTATTGAAAAGATCCAGGACATGCGCACCAGACAGTATAATCGTCACCTGACTCCAGAATGCGCTGCTGCTCAAGCCAGTAACTCCGAAGACCTGCGTAAAACGATCCGAGCGATCGTGCAGGAAGAGCTGCGCAAGCTTTTGCCTTCGGCGCAGCCTCAAGTGGATTCGATCGCCGACTTGTGCGAGAAGAAGTTCGGCAATCGCTTCGAATTATCCAAGCACCGCTGCACGAGCCGGAATCTATGAACTACGCCGCTGCAGTGCGCCACAACGCTCCTCCCCGTCCACGCCAAAACACCGCTCTATCGCACTTTCGTCGACAGACGCCACCACCGCCACCACCACCACCGACGTCATACCGTTCGCCAGCAGTCCAGCGCAGTGCACCGAGGAAGACAGACGTCTGGAGCACCCCTGACCACTACCCGCTCTGCTACCACTGCGGCGAGGCCGGACACACATTCCGCCATTGCCAGTACCGACAGATGGGACTGCGTGGCTTTGCCGTCAATGCACCGCGTCCACAGCCAGGAGAACGACCACGTGACATCGCCGACTATCTGACAGGAACTCAGGGGACACCACGGAGCCCTTCGCGTTCACCCTCGCCCAGCCGCCGCACGTCACCGCACCACCGGCAGTACTCTGGCCTAACGCGGGGCCGGTCTCTTAGCCCCTATCCGGGAAACTAAGGGCAGCAACCGATGGAGGTGCGGTTGCTGTGTGACGAACTACCGAAGATCTCCGATGACGACGACGCCGTGACGGAGCTTTCCGAACACAACGCCAACCAGGCAAAGCGCTGACGGCAAAACCTCACTTACCGAAGGTGACCTGACGACGCAACATGGAAGCATCGGAACAAGCCGACGCAGCCGTAACCCGACGCCACGCCCTAACTGTAATGCGAGAAAGTGAACTAGCGACCTAGATGTTCTTATCGACGGCCACAGTGTGAGCGCTCTCGTAGATACTGGAGCCGACTACTCCGTCATCAGTGGGTCGTTCGCCGCGAAGTTGAAGAAAGTTAGGACAGCTTGGGAAGGCCCTGAAATCCGCACAGCCGGAGGTCATCTCGTAATGCCTGCTGGAATCTGCACAGCGAGAGTCACCAATTACGGCCGTATTTATTCTACAAGCTTTGTAGTCCTACAGCGTTGCTCGAGAAATGTCATCCTTGGCATGGACTTTTTATGCCTCATGATGCTGTCGTCAACCAAAAACAAAGTCGATAACATTATCCACAGACGAAGCCCTACCGCCGCGCACGCCGTCAGGAAACCATGCCTTGAATATGCTGGAAGAACAAGTAGCCATTCCGCCTCGCTCAAGCGTCATTATTTCAGTCGGCGCTCCTAAATCACCTGACTTGTAAGGCGTCATTGAAGGCAGTCAGCATCTGTTGGTCACCCGAAATACTTGCGTCGCAAGAGGAATAGCAGAGCTGCGGGGAGGCAAAGCAACGGTTATGCTCACAAATTTCAGCATTGAGTACAAACATGTGAACAAACGAACAACTGTCCCAAACATCGAAGAAATCGTCGAAGCCTCCAGTGCTTTCGCCCTCGTCGATTCTGCGGAACCTGCTCAGAGGAACCAATCCCCTCCCATAGCTTTTCATGTCAATTCCAGACTTCTGAACCATAAGCAAGAACAGCTCAAGAACCTGCTCCTGCAATATGAAGATTGCTTTTCGTCGCCATCGAAAATTCGGCAGACCCCAATCACGAAACATCGCATCATACCCGAAGAAAATGCCAGACCACTCTGTCAGAGTCCTACAGGGTATCGACGCGAGAACGTGAGGCCATGAAGAGACAAGTGTATAAAATGATGCGAACGGAATGACATTATCCAGCCGTCCAAGAGTCCATGGGCATCCCCCGTGGTGTCAGTGAAGAAAAAGGATGGGACCCTACGTTTCTGCGTTGATTATCGCCGCCTGAACAAAATCCCAAAAAGTACGAGTATCCTTTCCTACGAGTAGACAACGCACTTGATCGGCTCCATAACACCAAGTACTTTACGTCTATAGACCTCAAGACTGGCTATTGGCAAATTGAAGTTGACGAAAGAGACCGAGAAAAGACAGCGTTCGTAACATCGGACAGCCTCTACGAGTTTATGGTGATGCGCTTCGGACTTTTCTCAGCGCCTGCAATTTTTAATGCATTATGGTTACAGAAATGGCAGGATTGAAGTGGCAGACTTGCCTTGTGTACTTGGACGACGTCTTAGTGTTTTCCTCGAGTTCCGACGAGCATCTTCGGCGCCTTGAAGCTGTACTTCAAGCCCTCAAGCCGTCCGGTCTCACACTGAAGCCAGAAAAGTGCCGATTTGCGTACGAGGAGCTTTTGTTTCTGGGGCACGTTATTAGCAGGTCTGGAGTTTGTCCCGATTCACGTAAAACAGCCGCCATCGCCAACTTCCCGCCGCCCACTGACAAGAAGGCGGTGCGCCGCTTACTGGGCCTGTGCGCTTATTATAGGCAGTTCGTGAAAAACTTCGCCTGCATTGCCGATTCACTCACTAACCTTACCTACGTGGAGTGCAAGTAGGAAACGCCGCAAGAACTTGCTTTCCAGGAGCTTGAACATCGCCTCCAGAGGCCTCCGTTACTTGCTCTCGGCGAATTCATCGTACACACTGACGCAAGCAGCGTAGGTCTTGGCGCCATTCTTGTGCAGAGGGCTGACGGACTTGAAAAGGTTATTAGTTACGGCAGCCGATCGCTATCCAAAGCAGAAGCCAATTACTCCACAACAGAAAAGGAGTGCCTCGCTATCATCTGGGCTACGTCGAAATTTCGCCCCTACCTCTACGGCAGGCCCTTCAAAGTTGTGAGCGACCACCACGCCTTGCGTTGGCTAGCCACCTTGAAGGACCCTTCAGGTCGCCTCACACGATGGAGCCTGAGACTTCAAGAATATGACATTACTGTCATTTACAAGTCCGACAAGAAATACTCCGACGCCGTCTGTCTCTCTCGTGTGCCTGTCAACCAACCACCACCCGACGACCCGGATGACGACTACTTCTTGGGAATGATAACTACCGATGACTTCGCTGAATCACAGTGGGCCGACCGGGAACTTAAGTTCCTAATAGAATACCTCGAAGGCAGGACCATCGAAGTCCCGAAGGTATTCAAGCGCGCACTTGGGTCGTGTTACCTGCGAAACGGTCTTCTACAAAAGAAAAAGTTTTCACCGCTTCGAGCTAAGTACCTCCTTGTGGTGCCTTCAGCTTTGTGACCAGAACTCCTGCAGACCCTGCACGACGATCCGATGGCAGGGCACCTCGGTGTTTCTCGCACGCTCGTGAAGATACAAGAAAGGTACTACTGGCCACGTCTTATCACCGACGTCACTCTTTATGTGAGGGCATGCCGGGACAGTCAGCGACGCGAGGCACCGCCGATAAAGCCAGCGGGACTTCGTCTGACACTTGAACCACCTCGCTGACCTTCCCGGCAGATTGGTATAGATCTACTGGGGCCGTTCCCGACGTCGGCTTTCGGAAGCAAGTGGATCGTGGTATCTACCGACTACCTCACCCGCTACGCCGAGACAAAAGCCCTTCCTAAAGGCAGCGCATGCAAGGTAGCTAAGTTCTTCGTCGAAGATATCGTCCTACGTCACGGCGCCCCGGAGGTTCTTATCACCGACAGAGAGAGGAACTGCATTTACTGCCGACTGACTTAACTCAAGCGATCTTGGCATACAGCCAGACAAACCACCGCCGGACGACAGCGTACCACCCACAGACCAACGGCCTCACCGAGCGGCTTAACAAGACGATCGCCGGCATGCTGGCAATGTACGTCGATGTCGAACACAAGACTTGGGACGCCATTCTTCCGTACTTGACCTTTGCATACAACACGGCAGTGCCGGAGACGACGCAGATATCTCCATACAAATTGGTCTACGGAAGGAGCCTGGCAATGACGCTCGATGCCATGTTACCCAACGTCACCGACGAAGAAAACCTCGATATGAGTGAGTACCTTCAACGCGCCAAAGAAGCCCGACAACTCGTGCATCTCCGTATCAAGAATCAACAGACGACCGACAGCCACCGTTACAATCTTCGACGACGCTTCGTGGAATACCAGCCCGGTGAACGTGTTTGGGTGTGGACGCCGATACGCCGACGTGATTGAGTGAAAAGCTTCTGCGACGGTACTTCGGACCATACCGGGTGGTTCGACGTCTTGACCCACTTGACTACGAGGTTGTCCCCGACGGCATCACGAACTCTCAACGACGCCGATCGCGACCTGAAGTCGTCCAAGTCGCGCGCCTCAAGCCGTTTCATGCGCGTTGACTAACTGAAACACTATTTTTTTATTATTATTGTATCGTAATTTATTCAATGTACACTCTTGCATTATTGTTGTACCTTCATCTTTAGTTAAAGCATCGGGACGATGCCTTTTTCAGAGGAGAGCAATGCCACGTTCCATTTCCAGAGTTTTGTTCTCGTCCCAAAACACTACACTCAGCGCGAACCGTGCCTGCAGTTTTCGAGAAGCTTCCGGACTGTAGTAGATCATTTCGATAAGATCACGCCGACTCTGCGAACTATACAGATTATTCTGGAACCTTGGCCACTGCCAGCAATAACACTAGAACATTCGACCGCAAGAGAATAAATGCTGACGCGCTTCGCCGCTTGTGAGTAGTTGATCGACGGCCGACGCTCCGTTCGCCGCTTACCTGGTGCCGGGATTCGCGCGACCAGGTACGCTGCCAGTCGTCGACCCCATCTTATCGAGCATCAAGCGAACTCCTGGACAACCCCCCCGGCTGTGTCCACGCCTTCATCGTTAGCCAACGCCCGGGCGCCACAGCGCAAGTCGTGGGAGCCAGGGCCAGGACGAAAGTGTCATGGCTTTCGCAGCGCCACCGCCGAAAGCTCATTGCTTTAACTTTAGCGCTCCAGAGGGGAGCACCGTCGACGACATCATAGACGCCCTCGAAGCAGTAACCGGCCCAGCTGGTATAAAGTCCTTCCATCACTTGGGAGGTGCAAAGTTTGGCGCCGCAGCCGCAAACGTCCATGCAGCCACCAAGTTGAAATGCCGGTGCGCTATTCTCTTGAACGGTGAATCAGTTCCACTAGTCAGCTTAAGTCCTGAAATAGTCCACGTCACAGTCTTCCGGGTACCGCTGTGGGTAAGCGGCCCTGCCCTAGTGACTGCTCTTTCCGCCTACGGCAACTTGCAACATATCCACGAGCCAGTCTTCAAGGGCCGCCCTGGGGTTGGCACAGGGGTCCGTGTGGCGCGAGTAGAAACGAAGAGCCAAATACCGAACTTTCTGACAGTCCAAGGCTAAAATGTCATGTGTAACTACCGGGGTGTAAAGAAAGTATACTCTAAGTGCAGGAATGCTGGCCACATTGCTAAAGATTGTACCACACCCTGTTACACGTGCTCCAACGTGTTTCGACATGCCACGGAGGGATGCGCAGAACCGTGCCGCAAGTGCTCGGGCAGCCATGCAACAGCTGACTGCGTACGTCCGAAGACCTTCGCAGCGGCTGCAGCAGCGGCAACCGAAAGGCAAGCGTGCACCGATCTCACGCCCGCATAGCAAGATGATTATCCGGCACTTGAGCCTTCGAGCGACACTGATACAAGCGACACTGACGCCCATGCTGAAACACAAGGCGCAGGAGACCTGCCTCCCCTGTCTGAGAAAGCCTCGTCAACACTTCACGCCCTATCCGAGACCAGCGACTTCTCGCGAGACGCCTATGAAGAACACAGCTCATCCAAAGCCGAAGCCCGAGTGCCCGTACTTAGCAGAAACCATGAGAGCTACAGCTCTGACACAGTAGGCACCACCAGTAGCTCCGAGGTACCGAGAGCTTCGGTGGGACGCGGCATCCGAACGACAGGACGTGCAGACGCTCCGATCATCGGCCTAGAGAAGACCACAACAGTGATTATTCCACCGACAACGACGAGCGCCCGCGCCAGCAAAAACTCGGCTCAGACCCGCAAACTGAGCCTGTCAAACCCTAATTACCAGATTACAGGTGCGGCCGCCGGTGCGAGTGTCGGTGCCAGCACCAATAAAATAGACCATTAGGCCACCAAACGAGCCCACCCACCGACCACGGACTCTGAGGGCTCTACGGACAGTAGTAAGCCCTAAAAACTCGCTAATGTTCTGGCGACGTCAGAGCATTCCTCTCTTTAGTTTTGTTCACTCGTTGAGCGCTCGCTCCACCCACTGCCTGGGGTTTCTCTAAAGTTTGCGCGCACTCTCCTTTTTTCAAATGGCTACGGTGCATTTTCTTTCCCTAAACGTCAGGGGTTTAAGACGCCGAGATAAGCATAGAGAAGTCATGCAATTCGCAAGGTCACGTCTTGTCGATATCCTTTTTCTACAGGAATGCAATTTTAGAACCCCTTTTGATGTGCGATCCTTTTGTTCTAATTTTGGAGACGAGGCCTTTTTTTTGCTAACTGATTCAAACATGTGCAGAGTCGGAGTTGTTTTTTTTACACCAGCGTTACGTCGAAAAGCACACTGTGTTTATTGTTTTGACGGCCGTACACTAGCAGTAGACTTTGACCTCCACGGCAGACGAGTAAGGGCGCTCGTAATCTATGCCCCAGCTCAACGTGGGGGCACGGTCGATTTTTTCAATTCACTTGACTCATTTATGTTTGACAGCTACCCTACTTTCTTAGTAGGGGATTTTAACTGTGTTGAGGACACCAACAGAAATGCGCGCGGACGCAGACAATTTAGCGGAGTTAGCACATCGCGACAACTCATCCGCAATTTCAAGCTCAAGGATGCGTGGGTCGACACTCACGGAAATGACTTCGTTTGAACTTGGCAACGCGGTCCCAACATGACCCGGCTAGACCGCTTCTATTTTCCAGAAGTGCTACCCACTCATGTCCTTAGTTGCGAGGTCCTACATTTACCACCGGACGTTCCATGCATTACAGACCACTTACCAGTGTCTGTAAAACTTTTCTTTGAACAATCCACCACATTCAGAAACCATTGGAAAATGGACACCACACTCGTGCACGAAAGCGTAGCATTACTGCGCAATGCACTAGGGCAAGCATGCAAAAGGCCGCCTGAGCCCCGTAACTGGAAAACATTGAAACACAGTTGGCGCACCGAGCTTATCAAAGCGGGCGCGAAAGGGAAGCGCACCTGACGACAGAGATAAACGACACGCTACCAAAAGCGCGCATTGTACGCAGAGGCGAGACGCTGACGTTCGCAATTCACGACTATCTCAATCAGTGAAAGGCACGGTACGAACTTTTGCTACGTCTTAGTTTGCGCATGGCTGGGCAGTCTTTTATCAACGGACGACCGGTTTCAGATCCAGCTGTTCTTCGAAGTTTTCGCAACGGCTCCTTGGGTGAACAAATGCACGTCCCTTTCGTTCTGTTGCACAACGGCGAACAGTCTACACGAACAGAAGACATAGTTAGAGTCTTTGAAACACAATTTTCGAACCTTTTCAGGGCGGAGAACGCAAACGACTTGAACAATACCACCATAGGTAATGAGTTTTGCGAAGGAATTTCTCGCGTACCGGAGGAGCTCCACGAGGGTCCGTGCAGACCAGCGACGCTGGATGAATTACGCATCGTGCTTCAGCGCATGAACACAACCGCCGCAGCCGGCCCTGACGGGATACAATTCAGTTTTTATAAAACCTTCCTTGAAACAATACAAGACCACCTTTTGACAATGCTTAAGGGGCTTCTTGCTGACGAAATCAGACTGAATACGTTTCGTGAGAGCAGAGTTATACTCTTGCTTAAAAGCGAGGGAGAGCCGCCTGATCAAAGGGTGTGGAGGCCCGTTTTCCTACTTAACTCGGAATATAGGATATTGACGGCCATCCTTGCTAACCACATAACAACCATTCTACCGGAAATAGTAAGCGACATACAAGCATGCTGTGTCCCAGGTCGTACGACCTACTCCTCACTTGCGCTGACTCACGATTTATTCGTGTATGCTACAAGAACACAAATATCTGACATTTTTTTCCTTGGATCAAGAAAAAGCCTCTGATCGTGTAGAATGAAACTATCTCTTCGCTGTGCTTGAGTGTTATGGCTTCCCAGCACATTTAACCGACACCCTCCGCTTTCTATACACAGACTTAGAAACGTTATTAGTGGTGAATGGCTATACATCAAAACCTAGTGTAGTAAGTAAAGGTATTCCACAAGGCTGTCACCTCTTCCTACTTCTCTTTGTATTATGCATAGATCCATTATTGAAACAAATCCAGAAATGCAGTTCGATACTCGATTTGCCTCTTCCAGGTTCGGGCGAAGTGAAAGTAGCGGCATCCCCGCAGGGGCGCCTGTGAAAGCAGGCGTTTGGTGTGTAGCGACACCACGGACCCGAGCTAACGGGAGAGTTTCGGCTCCCTCCCACGCCTAGCCGTGCGTGGCTTTGCCGTGTCCGGGAAAAAGGGGATCCTGGGGGTTGAGCCGACGCTGGGTGATTGGACCTTTAAGGCCCCCCGGCAGAGGCAACACGCCCCTTTGGCCCCGGCTTCACGTAGACGGCACCCCTGGGCTGACCCACCCAGGGGAAATCGGCAGTCGCCTTTTCCTATCTCTCTCTTCCTACATCTTAGTCTTTTCTCGTCTTTAAATCTGTCCTGTCTTCTACTCTCTTCTGTTTACTTCCAAATTTCCTGGCGGCAAGGGTTAACCCTGTGCAAATAGCCTACCTTGGTCTAGGCGCATTGGGTTATGGCAGTGTTGTACGGCTGACGTCTGCAAGCTTTCAGCACCTGTAAACTTGCAGCGTCCCCTTGTTGGGCTCCGTGGTGGGTGGCCGCCAACGCTGCTGAACAAAAATAAGACCGGCATGCATAGCGCATTTCCTCTACTATCTGATCGTACCGGCCTAAAGCGGGTACGCACCGACGACATAAATCTCTTCAACCAGCCAATAGAAACTTTTCCCCACTTCCACGTCATTCACTGTGAAAAAACCGGAAAGCAAGCCAGGACCGTATCTCCTTTCGTAGTTGCCAGGTGTCTTACGGAAACTCTCGGGGCTGGATACAAAGTAACCAAAAGGGCGAGCGGAGACCTTCTTCTAGAAATTTGGGACAAAGCACAATTTGTAAAGCTAAACAGCCTCTCAACGTTTGGTGACGTACCGATCACCGTAACACCACACCGATCCATGAACACCACTCGCGGAGTGGTATCTGATGCTGACTTACTTGAGCTCCCCGAGACTGAACTTTTGGAAGGGTGGAAGAGCCAAAATGTCACTAATGTACAGAGAATTATCATCAGAAGAGATAATAAGGAAATACCAACGAAACACTTGATACTCACGTTTGCATCCAGTAAACTACCAGATTCCATTCAAACAGGGTACACAAAGACATCTATCAGGCCGTATATACCAAATCCTCGTCATTGCTTCCAATGCCAGAGGTATGGCCACGGCTCTAAAACCTGTCGTGGTCGCCAGACTTGTGCACAATGTGGAGTCCTAGGCCACGTGTCCGAGAACTGCAAAGAACCGCCACACTGTGTAAACTGCGAAGGAAACCATGCCGCATATTCACGCTCCTGCACATCCTGGAAAAAAGAAAAATAAATATTTACATTGAAGGTGAAGGAGAACATTACGTTTAAGGAAGCACGGCGAAGAGTCGCTCCATTCTATGGACCTTCATACGCTGATGCGGCGCGTCAGGGGGCACCGCCGCACCAACCCTCGCCACCCCTTCGGCCCGCGCAGAGCGAGCCGTCGGCTGTGGCACCTGCCCCCAAGGCGGCTGTAGCCCAGGCTACACCGCCAACTCCCAAACAGAGAGCGGAGACTCCAGAGTCTTCGGGTCTCAAGGCCTCCCCTCACCAGGCGAGGCCCAAAATCCAAACTAACAGCCCGCACGTGCGGGCATCCAGTGCCTCCGAGGAGGCAATGGATACGTCGGCACCCTTGGTGCCGAAAGAGCGGCGTGGCTCCTTGGAGCGCGCCAAGAAAACAAAAAAGCAAATAACAGGGCCTGGTGACGGCCCTGTTAAGTGAACTCAAACTCCCCTTCTAAACAGCCACTCGCTTTTCGTACACACAGCATTATTTTACATTCACCATGAACACTCAAATTATACAATGGAACGTCAGGGGCCTTCTCAGAAACCTTGACGACATCCAAGAACTCCTACACGAACACTCACCAAAAGTGTTGTGTGTACAAGAAACACACCTTAATTCAAAACACACAAATTTTTTTCGTAAATACGCTATTTTTCGGAAGGACCGTGATGATGCCATGACATCATCCGGAGGTGTTGCCATCATAGTGAATCAAGGAATTGCATGCACACAATTACAACTCCAAACATCCCTTGAGGCAGTGGCTGTTCGAGCGGTTCTTTTTGATAAACTGATCACAATCTGCACCATTTACATTCCTCCTAGCTATCAGCTGCAAAAACGTGATTTACACTCTTTAATTGATGAACTTCCGGAACCTTATGTTCTCCTTGGAGACTTTAATGCGCATAGCAGGCTATGGGGTGACTCTCGGTATGACGCGCGAGGTCGACTGATCGAACAGTTCCTTCTCTCGTCGAGCGCGTGTCTCCTAAACCGAAAATAACCAACCTATTATAATCTCGCCAATAACACCTACTCCTCCATAGACCTGAGCATAGTATCTCCATTCCTTGTGTCTATACTCCAGCGGAAAGTCGTCAGTAATCCATACGGAAGTGACCACTTCCCCGTAGTTTTGAGCACAACGACAGTAACTGAGTGTCCATCACGTGTTCCCAAGTGGCTCATAAACGGAGCCGACTGGGAACAGTTTTACACTATTGCAAGCCTAGGTTGGAATGACATCTGTACTTTGAACATTGATGTTGCGGTGAACTACTTCACAGCGTTTTTGATCGATGCTGCAACAAAATGCATCCCACAAACAAATGGACACCCTGGAAAACGACGTGTGCCATGGTGGAACTCTGAATGCCGAAACGCGCGCAAACAGCAAAACAGAGCTTGGAGGCTGCTTCGGAACTCGCCGACAGCCGAAAATCTTGAAACCTTCAAGAAAATAAAGTCTCAAGGCAGGAGAACGCGTCGGCAGGCCAGAAGAGAAAGCTGGCAGAAGTTTTTATCAGAAGTTAATTCATACACACAGGAGGCTAAAGTCTGGGACATGGTCCGCAGGATAGCAGGAAAACAAGTACACACACTTCCACTCGTAAACACTCAGGGTGATACCTTGGAAGATCAGGCAAACTTCCTCGGTCCACACTTGGAACAGGTATCCAGCTCGTCCCACTATACTGACACTTTCCAAAAATACAGAACAAGAATAGAAAAGCAGAAATTTGAACACAAATCCACTAGATACGAGGGATATAACCAAGCTTTCAGCCTTGCTGAGCTCCGAACATCTCTGAACTCCTGCAGTACTTCTGCCCCAGGTTCTGACCGTGTGATGTATGAAATGTTAAAGAACCTACCAAACGAAACCCGAAAAACCTTACTTTGTTTGTACAATGCTATTTGGTCTTCTGGCACTATTCCTACCTTCTGGAAAGAGGCTATTGTTATTCCCATTTTGAAAGAGGGCAGGGACCCTTCTTTAGCTTCGAGTTATAGGCCTATTGCATTTACAAGCTGCTTGTGCAAAGTCTTCGAAAAATGATAAACTGCCGACTTGTACACTTTCTTGAAACAAACAATTTGCTCGACCCATTTCAGTGCGGGTTTCGAGAGAGTAGATCCACGACAGACCACCTTGTTCGTATCGAGGCACAGATCAGAGACGCCTTCGTCCATAAACAATATTTTCTCTCTGTGTTCCTCGATATCGAAAAGGCTTATGATACAACATGGCGTTTTGGAATTCTAAGAGACCTATCCCACCTTGGCGTGCGCGGAAGAATGTTTCACATAATCAAAAGTAACCTGTCAAACCGGACATTCCGTGTCCGAGTGGGCACGGTTCATTCCCAAACATTTGTCCAGGAAACAGGCGTTCCACAAGGTGGTGTACTTAGCTGCACACTTTTTCTCATAAAATTGAATTCCTTGCGCTTGACCATCCCTCGCAATATGTTTTATTGTACATATGTCGATGACGTCCAGCTTGGCTTTAGGTCTTGCAATCTGGCAATGTGTGAGCGGCAGGTTCAGTTAGGTTTAAACAAGGTCTCAAAATGGGCAGAGGAAAACGGATTTCGACTGAACCCACAAAAAAGCACGTGTGCCCTGTTCTCCAGAAAGAGAGGCATGCACTCAGAACCCGACATTGAACTGAACGGTCAGCGTCTGTCTGTTAATACGGAGCATAAATTCTTAGGATTAATCTTGGACAACAAGTTGACCTTCGTACCGCACATCAAGTATCTAAAAACAAAATGTTTAAAAGCCATGAATGTTTTAAAAGTGTTGTCACGTACTAGGTGGGGTAGTGACAGGCAATGTCTCATGAACCTATATAGAAGCCTCATTGGCACCCGCTTAGATTATGGGGCTGTTGTTTATCAGTCTGCGACTCAAAGTGCTTTGAAGATGCTGGACCCCGTGCACCATTTGGTCATCCGCCTTTCTACGGGTGCTTTTCGCACCAGCCCCGTAGACAGCCTTTATGTTGAGTCAAATGAGTGGTCGCTTCATCTGCAGAGAACTTACATGTCCTTTGTTTATTACCTTAAGGTGAAAGCAGACAAGAAGCACCCCTCATACTCTACTATTATTGATTTGTCGAGCTCAAGTTTATTTCAAAACAGGCCTTCGATGAGGCAGCCCTTCTCTATTCGCCTGAAGAGTCTAGCTGAGGAAACTGGAATCTCACTAGAACACAGTTTAATGGCTCCTGTAGCATATCCGCCACCGTGGCAATGGCAGACGATAGACTGCGATGTGTCTTTCCTAGAAGTTACAAAACATGCACCTGTTGCCCATATCCGAACATACTTTTTGGAACTTCAACACAAATACACATGTCCTGAGTTCTTCACAGATGCCTCCAAGACTAACTCCTCTGTGTCCTACGCTGCTGTAGGCCCATCCTTTTCGGATGCTGGTCCACTACATCCACGCACAAGTCTCTTCACAGCAGAAGCGTACGCGATACTTGTGGCAGCTAAACACATCAAACAATTACAAATACAAAAAGCAGTAACTTATACAGACTCCCTAAGTGTGGTAACGGCTCTGCACAGTCTTAAAAAACAAAAAACCCAGTCCTTGTCTCACTTTACTCCATTTTATGCACACTTTACACACTCAAACAACATGTTATAGTGTGCTGGGTGCCAGGGCACCGTGAGATTCAAGGCAACGTGAGGGCGGATCAGCTCGCTGCATCCGTGCACAAAAGCACTGCCCCTACACCTATATCAATCCCGGCCCTCGATCTTAAACCATCCCTCCAACGAAACCTCAGAGTATACTGGCAGAGCAAGTGGAATACACCAACACAAAACAAACTACACGTTATTAAGCCACACCTTGGTCATTGGCTGCCCGTATCGAAATCGCGTTATACAGAGGTAATACTAACGAGACTCAGGATAGGACACACATACACGACACACACACACCTTTTGTCTGGTGGCGATCCACCATTGTGTGACAGATGTGGTGAAGCATTGACAGTCCTTCACATTTTAATTGAGTGCAAACAATTGGACACTGTAAGAAAACAACACTTTCCATTATACTACCGACAACATATACCTTTACACCCTGCAATGTTCGTCGGTAGGGAACCGCTTTTTAGTCACAAATCATTGTTAGCGTTTTTAAAAGAAATTCACAGCTTTCATGTCATATACCCGGGCATACCGTAGCATGACCTTTCCAGAGAGGTTTTGCTGCGGTGGCTACACAAGAAAGCACATGCCTCACGGCCCTTGGACGCAAGGGTTTGAACGAGTGAGGCACTTGTGCTAATGCCATACATATCCACCATCGTCTTTTATTATCACCAACTTTTGTCATCTGTTCACACCACACACACACCTTTCACGGCATGGTCATGATTTTATTATTTGTATGTTTTTACCCGCCTTACCGCGAGGAATTTTATGGCCCTTATACAGCCGCTTATCACAATCATTGTCCATATTTTTAGTTAGATGAACTGGCGCTCTTTGGCCGTGAATCGGCCCTTGCGCCATAAAACATCAAACATCATCATCATCAAAGTAGCGGCATACGCCGACTACATCTCGTTGTTTATTCGGAACATAGATGGCTACAGAGCCTTTCTGCGAATATTCCACACGTATAGTTACCTGTCGGGAGCACGTCTTATTTCCGGAAAAACCAAGGCATTGTGCTTAGGGACGCACAGTGAAGAGTTTCCTGATGGCGTCCAAATCGTCCAAGGCGTTAAAGTCTTAGGTGTAACTTTCCTTTCGACTGGTGAGGTAGCCCGCACCACATAGAAAGAAGTCCAACGCAAAGTGGACAGACGCATTGAGGTCACCAGAACGTTTCAACTTCCTTGTACTGAAAGAGCTTACCTAATTAAAACCACCATAACAGCGTCACTGCTTTATGTAGCCAGAATTGCCCGACCACCTCGACGGGTTTTGCTGAGAGTGGCTGCTGCATGCGGCTCCTTTTTCTGCGACAGCCACGCCGAAGCTGTTGCCAGAGCCTTTGTCCGCCTACCAGTAAAATGGGGAGGGCTCAGTGTACCCAACCTTGATGTAATGTGCCACATGTTGGCTCTCAAAAACACCTGTTCAGTCTTAGAGAACTCATCGTATCGAGGCAGGCAACCTATAGTGTATCTGCTAGAAACCTCTAGAAAACTTTTTGGTTTAGCGAACGACACGGGAGCAGCTGCTGAGCAGCCACCAGCGTATTACACACATGTTATAAAATCTTTGCAACAATGGCGAAACGATTTTTCAGTTCAAAAACTTATGGAAATGTCCCCCACCGACAGAAGCGAATCAATAGCATTTTAAAGCCTATTTGAACGCCGGAAATGCCGGGCGAAAAGACACCGGACTCTTACAAACACGTCTCTCCCTTCCGAGGTCCTTGACCTAAACTGGCTCAGGGAATGGGGGCTTTACCAACGGCCGACCGACTTGCGGCGTGGGGCGTGGCACCATCCGCCACATGCCCGCAATGCCGTCGCGTCGAAACACTAAACCATGTCTTCCATTAATTTATAGCAGCGCGCACCTTTTGGCGCACAGTTACCAGGATGCTTCAAACAAGTATGCAGTGGAAGTCTAGCCACAGGGATAACTTTTTCGTACTATTATTGGCTATCGGAGCCTTCGTCTTATGGGAACAAAGAGGACTGGCCTGCCTGAGGGGACGCACTCAGAGAGCCATGTTTCCCCTACTACATCGACTAAGAAACATAATGCTTATGCATATTAACGCAGAACTAGTCATGCTGGGAGAGAAGGCTTTACTCCGACGGTAGTCTACGCGATTTATTATCGTAAAAACAACATAGTGTCCATGCCTTTCCTCCCCTATTGAGGAGGTGGGCTAGAGTTTGTACCACTGTGACAATACAGTGTGTATTTTTCTTTTCTTCTTTATAAACATGTGCTTTTGTGCAATATTGTACTTGAGCGCGAGGGCAAATTGTCCTCACAGGTAAATCCAAAATATCACGCTACACTGTGAATGACCTCCCGTTGTTTGTTCATCTAGCCTTACTGTTTATTTAGGTTAATCATCTCGATGTCATGAATGTCCTGACTTTGTTGTACAATGTTTGCATTGTACGTCACTGCATATGCAATAAGTTCTTTTCGCTGTATATAACAGCTTGCATTGTACATACGCATTGTTCACCATTGTTCCTTTTTATGTGTGCACATAGGCTGTGTAAGATATATCTGAAAATAAAATTCTCTTAAACGCTATCTGTGCAAGACTGCTACTGTAATCAAACTTTCCGTTTACCGTGCACAGGTTCGCCCAAATAAACAGTTAAATCCCAACTTAAGGTCTCCTATCTTCGGCCACGTCATGACCCCGTGACAATATGCTTGAATCTGCCGCCGAATTCCCGCTCCACTTGCATGCTTCACATTCAACACAAAAGAAAAAAAACTTGTCCGTGCTTAACTTCGCACAAGTTTGCTGTTACACTGCTGAAGTACTACAGAAAAGCTTGGTCCCCACGTAAACAAAAGCTGACTTATCGTTCCCATAGTAAGTAAAACGTGGTGAACGCAATGATAAAAAATCGCCGACAGCAGCAGTGGGGTACGTATGCCTGGCGAGTGCTCCACAATACGAAGCCACACGTCTTCGCTTGAATATAGTACATCTTCGTAATCAGCACCACTTGCGGAACACAAACACCTAACAAAGTGCAAGCACACTTTTAAAACACGAGACAAGTTGACTCCAACCCGCTCCTTCGTGAGGCGACTCAGCGGTAGGTAAACACGTCCAGACAAGTAAAATAGCTCTAGCCACGCGGGCGAACACCGCATTCGCGCATCTAAATTTAATAATGCTGTTCGTGGAACTGAAATATTACATTTAAATATGTGAAGATTATGTAAAAATATATACTACATAAGTACGAAAAGCGAATAATATTTTGATTTATAAAAAAGAAAGAAACGTAGAAGAACACTGCATATATTGCATGAACAATCGAGACTTCATCTCCGAATATACCAAAGCTCTATAAAATAACTCTAAGCGAACGTTTTGAAAAAGACTTCTTGTAAAGAACGTTTTCTCAACGTCTTCTAAAAACTTCCTGGGAAGAATAATTATTCAAGGTCACATATTATACCTAGATGTTCGTATACCTTTCGGCTCCTTTCGAGAAGTTTCTACGACGTTTCGTGCTTCTGGAGAAGTAGTCTTGATCACCGACGCTGTTTGTGAAGAAGTACAGTAAGCGTTAAGGATTTCTAAACCAGGGCGGTTTCATCTGGAGGCCATGAACTACGCTACTGCAGTGCGTCGTATCGCTCCCACTCCCCGACCACGCCCAGGTCCAGACGCCGCACCACCGCAGTTCCACCGCCGGAAACTGCCCCCACTATCACGTTCGTCATGCCACCAATCTGCAGGTTGGCGCAGCGTACTAAGGAAGACATACGTGTGACTCGTTCCCGATCACCACTCACTATGCTATCATTGCTGGGAAGCTGGCCTCACCTACCGCTGCAGGCAGTACCGACGAACCAGACTGCGTGGCTTTGCCGTCCATGCACCTCGTGCGCAACCAAGATAATGGCCAAGTGACATTAACGACTACCTTGCAAAAGAGCAATGGACAACACAAAGTCTTTCTCGCTAACCAGCGCCCAGCCGCCTCTTGTCACCCTACCACCGGTAGTACACTTTCCCAACCCGGGGCTGATCTCGTAGCCCGTTTCCAGGAAACTAAGGCCAGCGGCTGACGGAGGTGCGGTTACTGTGCGACGAACTACCGAAGATCTTCCTATGACGACACTCTGATGCAACTGTCCGAGCACGACGCAAATTTACCAAAGACTTGACGATGAAACCTCAAGTAGTGAAAATGAACTGATGGTGCAACACGGAAGTAACAGAACAAGCCGACATAGCCGTGAACCGACACCACAACCTAACTGCAACGGGAGACGACGAACAAGCGACCTCAACGTTCTTATCGACGGCCACAGTGTGACAGCTCTCATCGACACTGGAGCTGACTATTCCGTCGTCAGTGGAGCGTTCGCCAAGAGGTTGAAAAAAGTAAAGCACGCTAGGGAAGGCCTCAAAATCAGGACAGCTGAAAGCCACCTGGTAACGCCGGAGAGAATCTGTGCAGCGAGGGCGTGCATTAAGAAATGCATCTACCCCGCAAGGTTTGCAGTACTACAGCGTTAATCGATAGACGTGATGCTTGGTACGAACTGCTTAAGCCTTTATAATGCAGTTATCGATCCAAGACAGAAGTCAATAACGCCGTCAATGGAACCAGCCCTACAACTGCATATGCCGCCCGGAAAGCAGGCCTTGAATTTAATGGAAGACCAAATCACCGTTCCCCTGTAAAATATGGCATCAACTGAACAACCAACACTGCGTTAAGAATTCAGACTGACGTTTACTGGCGTCCGTGAGAGCACAGAACGTCAAATATGGCTTCTCGTCACCTTCTTCCGATAAGCTCATGAGCTATCAAGCAACTTCGTGCCAAGCTCGTCGTATTTTTTCTTCCAAACTGAACGCAGGAATGTCAACACACTCTAGCCTGTGCTATTGTGCTTAGTCTGGACGGTAAGGCTTTTTAGATGTTGCATTCCTTATATAAACGTCCTCTGTGTGTGCTCCTGTTTCCGTTTTCTCTATGCGGCTTTTAAGTGTCAGCCTGCTTTTCCTATTCATCCTTCTGTTTCCGAAGCTTCTCTCGCCACTCAGTATAGAGCGGTGAGAAAACTCCCTTTTCAGCTAGTTTACTGATTATGACGATCAGGCCAACGGGTATATCAGCAGGAACATTATCTTCTGTTTCAGCTGCAGGAGTCTTTCGACGAACTCGTCCGGCGTTGTCCACATGTCCAGATGTTTAGGCTGTCTATCTTGGGTAGGCTTTACGGCAGCCTCAGCATCGATTTTCGCAGTATTTGCCAAGAATATTTCTACGTGGCTAAGCAGCAAAGGGTGCCCATTTTATCCACTTAGTGGCAGAAATGTCTTGCAATCACAAGCGATCTTGTGGTCAAGCTGCCTGAGAAATACTATGAGCTGTTATGACCGCCATCGGTAGGCGCCATGCTGTCGCTGAGAAGCGTGGCCGGGCAGCGTTCCCACGCCTGGAACCCCAGTTTTCTCGGAACCAGCGTCGAGAGCTGACGGGGGAGCGGCACTCTTTTAATCCTCAAAGAGGTAGCCGACTGGTCGGCTGCCTATGACCGCAAGGTATTGTCCCTGCTAGCCGGAGGATGAGACGTCGTGTCGCCACGAAGCTGTAAGCCGTTCCAGAGAGGACAACAAAGATAGCGTCTTCCTTTGAAGAAACGGTGACTGCCTCCACAAAGTGCCCTGCTAATTGAGCGGACAGATTGGCGGACCGTTTGATGTCTGCTGTCCGAAGCTTGGGACCCCTCGACCAGCGACACACACGACGAGCAAGAGCCCCTCTGGCGCCACCTTTCAGTGCAGTGATCTCGACTCCAAATTTGATGTTCACGTGCGCCATGCATGCTCGTACCGCTCACCTGTTGTGTGTGTGTGATTGGTGTTCCCATCAAGAAGAAGGAGCCCCACAGGGCTTATAAGGACGCTGCAGAGTGCGGGACGTCGCTCTGAACCATGTAAAGGTTCAACCACCACGTTCGTAGCATGGGAAGGCTCTGAACCATGTAACGGTTTAACCACCACGCTCGTGGTTTGTGAACTCTTAACCTCATGCTGTAAATATTTGTAAATAGTGCCATAAACCTGTTTGCTTTTGTGTATCCCCATCTTGTAAGCGCTCGTTTCCTCAACCCGAAGCTACACCACGCTACCACAAGAGACCGGGTTTTGTTTTCGTATCCTCCAGCAACCTTCCTTCCGACCCCCAACAACTGGATGCAGAGGTGGGATACGACTCAGCACCCCGAGTCACAACAACTGGTTAGCAGCGGTGGGATACGACTCAGCACCCCGGGATCACAACAACTGGTGGCACCGGTGGGATCCACAACAACTGGTGATTAGCGGTTGGATATGAAGCTACAAGTGACAACAACAGTCGGCCCATGAGAAGCAGCTGGCTCGAGACATGGATCACGTATGGGTAAGTGCTTGGCTTTTCCTTTGAATGAACCAGGTTCTAAAAGGGGGTTAAAATTTAGAACTGGTAGTTAACTTTGCCGAAAGACTCAGTTTCGCCATTTCAGAAAGTTATTTTGGAAGTAGCGAGCACTCAGTACGATCATGAACTTACGGGAGCTGCAGAAGCCGGACTTGTTGCTGTTGGGTGAGGAATTGGGGATCGATACAAAGGGTTTGGCACGAAAACCCATAATCATTAAAGTGAATAATGATTTGGGGGCTGAGGATGAGGAGCTCAGTGAAGCATGAGACCTCATCAGTCAAAGAAAGAGACAGCAGGAGGAGGAGGAAGAGAGGCGTGAGCGCGAAAGAGAGCGTGAAACAAAAAGACAGCAGTCTGAGAGAGAGAAACGCCGCTTAGAAAGCGAGCGTGAAATAGAAAGACTGGAGCACGAGATTGCGATCCGCAAACGAGAACTCGAGTTGAGAAATAGGACGGGCAGTAGTCCCCAGCAAGTGGTACCTTATCGCAACTTAAAGGCAGAGTTCTGGATGTCTAGGTACATGCAGCCATATACAGATTCAGGGGATATTGGCCTGTACTTTATGATATTTGAGCGGAAGTGCGAGGAACTATCATTTAAACGAGACACATGGTGTCGTAGGCTGCTCACGGTTCTGCCTTGCGAGGCAGATGAAGCTGTTGCGTGACTCAGTGAGCAGGACGCGAACAACTACGAGGTAGTTAAGGCAGAAATGTTCCGGATATTTGGAACTTCTGTCTGGAGAAAAGAAGAGCAGCCTAGGCAAGAGTCTGAAAGAAAGCGCGAAGCAGAAAGACAAGAGTCTGAAAGCGAGGCGCGTCAAAAAACTTTGGACGTTGAAGTGCGTCATGAAACGCCAGAACCAGAAATCAGGCTAGAAAAGGGCCCGCATATTCTCGAATGCATCAATGTAAATGATGTAGAAAACGAGGCCTTGACTGGTCTCAAGGTAGAGACAGTATCAAAAGACGGTCCTTGCGAGGATGAGGTGTGTGCCAGCAGCCCTAATGGACTCAGTAAGAAGCTGCAATTCATCCTCATGCCTCGAGAGGACGTCTAGAGATCGTCACATGCAGATAGGGTAAGCACAGTGGCTAAACACAGCGAGAGCGCGATGCTTCAGGAGTGCAGCGATGCCATCGGAGAGGGCCCAGTTAATGGTTTCATCAGCATTAACAAAGATAATTTGGCCCGGCAGTCCATCGTGACACCGAGTACAAAATGTTTGAGCGTGGGGGAAAATGTAGCACAAGCTCCAACGAGCTTCCCAACCCCTCAGTTCCCGACGCGACATGATGATGGCATCGAGAGAAAGGGGGCAAGCAAACATCGCCGAAAACGAAAGAAGCGGAAGCGCACCGCACTGTGTAAGCCTAGGGCAGATCCCACTCCATCTCGAGAAAGACAAAAGGCTAGGCCATTCATCCGTTTCAAGAAACGTCAATGGTGGCGTTCATGGAGGCACAAGTGGCGAGCCATGTGTAGAGGGGGAAAAGGAGGTACGCCACCCCAACGCAGCGTGTGGTTCAGTTCGACAACTTCGGGAAAGCAGACTTTGCCGAAGGGTCAGAGTCGAAAGGGCAGAGTGGCTAAATACCGCATAGGGGAGAACACAAAAGAAAAATGGCACAGGCTTCCCCCCTGCTTCTGGTACCCCTTTAAAATTACCGAAGAAAGCCGGCCGAAGTGCATAATGAGGCGTGACGGCAGGACACAGCCTAACGTTCGTGTGTTTAGTAGCCTCAGGCCTGCTGGGAAACAGCCGGGACCGTGACCCCATCATGTGCAATTCAAGCGAATCTAGTTGAGAAAAGGGGTACGGTCAGTTTTAACAATGGTTGCACGTGCGTGTTAAATATGGCTACTCAGTATTGAATTGGAGATGCATATTGGTCTGTTTAAGTTTGTAGGTTACAAGATGCGGTCTTAATTTTTTTTAAAAAAAGGGAAACCGCCGAGCCAAAGGCTGAAGTCAGCATGAAATTAGTTTATTCATGCGTGCGAAAATTTTGTGTAAGGTAAAAACAAAGAAAAGGTGTCATTTTTCTAGTTTTTTTCAAAGGTTTAGTGGGACATCATATGCCTTCAGTGCCATGGGGATGTGGCGTGAATGAGCATTTGAGGAAGATGTTTGCATAAACCGAACAAATTCGTAAATTGATTAAGCTTGGCGCGACACAGTGGAATCGTTGTAGCGCGCATTGAGAATTGAAGGTCATTGAAGCACGATTTTAGCCATAAAACCTGTGCATTATTGTGAGGTGATATTAATGCGTATCGCACCTAGGATTCTTTTTGTGTTGTACACAGAGAATTACAACATAACGTAAGGATGAGCTATTGGACAAATTGTGAAGGATTAAGCTTTTGGTTAGTAGTGCCGTGTATTTTGCAATGCTGTAGAAATGAGATTAGTTGAAAATGCTCAGGAGAACTCAGTGGGTTTTTTCTCTCAGAAGCGTTTGCATAAGCGGGTAACTTTAACCAAATGAGCCTTTTAAAAGGCAGTGTTTGTTGCCTATATTTTGTTGGCTATACTTTGAAGAGTGATTGATTAAGGGATCATATGAGCGGAGCAGTAAGCTTTTACTAATACAGGGCAAACGAGGAGTAATTTTGGCCACAGCGTAAGAAAAAGTTTCAGGAAAGCTAGATAGCTTTGTGTTTCAGTAGTAGACAAATATTTGGCGGCCGTAAACAAAGACGGACACCAGGACAGTTGTAGCGTTCACTGAATCCGAGTTCCGCGTTCGCGTACTTGGTCAATGCTCTCCACGGGACAGAACCGATGAAAGTAGTCAGTGATTAAAAGGAGGAGGCAGCCTTAAGTGAAAAGGCAATACTCATCGTCATCCGGTTTTGAAAGCTTCTGTTGACTACCGAGAATTAACGGTTCGGTGTTATGTGAGAGATCGAGGCCTAGGTGCCGTTCTATGTCAGGACGACAGTGGTAACAAGCAAAGCTGCGCTTTACTTCATCCAGAATTTGGGCTCTCGTGAGATAACGTACTGCGCTTCAGGAAATGAATGCGCTTGCCTTGTGTAGGCCATTGATCTGTTGCAGCGTTATCTCGGAGGTGCTAAATTTAAAGTAGATACAGACCATTGTCCCCTTGGCTGCAAACCATGACATCGAAGAACAGTCGCCTTGTGAGGCGGGGCTTGATTCTTCAAAAAAATATCATATTGATATTAAGTAAAAAAAGGCAAATTGAATGGAAACGCAGACGCGCTCAGCCGCTCTTCATAAACCATTCTGGAGTGCTCTTGGTGAATCAAAATTGATATTTTAGTTTTTTCGTGCATCCTATGTAAATTTGTTAGGTAGCACGTCTGGTTTCTCTGCTCAAGTGAGTCCTGAGAGTTTTGAGTGTGACGTTTTGTTAAAGCTAGTAATTAAAATTGGTTTGCCATCCCTCTTTTGGCTTGGTTTGTTTGAAGGGGGCCGAGTGCTTGCTTGTACATGTGGTCGAGTATCAGAGATGCTGTCGAAGATTCGGATACACCCGGACCATGCCACAAGCGAAGGCCAGTTCCTGGCATTAAACTACTGACCCTTTCGTCGTCCCTGCGAGCAGCAGTGTTGACTGCTGCCCTCCGTGACTCATCTGGCGAGGGGGAAGCTGTTATGACCAGCATCGATAGGCGCCATGCTGTCGCTGAGAAGCGTGGCCAAGCAGCGTTCCCACGTCTGGAACCCCAGTTTTCTTGGAACCAGCGTCGAGAGCTAACGGGGGAGCGGCGCTCTTTTATTCCTCAAAGAGGTAGCCGACTGGTCGGCTGCCTATGCCCGCCAGGTATTGTCCCTGCTAGCCGGAGGATGAGACGTCGTGTCGCCACGAAGCTGTAAGCCGTTCCAGAGAGGACAACAAAAATAGCGTCTTCCTTTGAAGAAACAGCGACCGCCGCCACAAAGTGCCCTGCTAATTGAGCGGACAGCTTGGCGGGCCGTTTGATGTCTGCTGTCCGAAGCTTGGGACCCCTCGACCAGCGACACACATGACGAGCAAGAGCCCCTCTGGCGCCACCTTTCAGTGCAGTGATCTCGACTTAAAATTGGATGTTCACGTGCGCCGTGCATGCTCGTACCCCTCACCTGTTGTGTGTGTGTGACTGGTGTTCCCATCAAGAAAGAGGAGCCCGACAGGGCTTATAAGGACGCTGCAGAGTGCGGGACGTCGCTCTGAACCATGTAAAGGTTCAACCACCACGTTCGTAGTTCGTGAAGGCTCTGAACCATGTAACGGTTTAACCACCACGCTCGTGGTTTGTGAACTCTTAACCTCATGCTGTCAATATTTGTAAATAGTGCCATAAACCTGTTTGTTTTTTTCGTATCCCCATCTTGTAAGCGCTCGTTTCCTCAACCCGAAGCTACACCACGCTACCACAAGATACCGGGTTTGTTTTCGTATCCTCCAGCGACCTTCCTTCCGACCCGCAACAACAGGATGCAGAGGTGGGATACGACTCAGCACCCCGAGTCACAACAGCGCATAGTTGTCTGTGCTCACGATCTGTGTCTTTCTTCCTGTCTTCTTTTGAAGGCAATTGGCACCACGTCCATGATGCTTCTTTCGTTTCAGGAACACAGGTTGGCATGGTTCTTTGTCGAACAGCTTTATCTTGAGCACTAGGAGAAAGATCGGTTCGAGTTTCTCCCCGGACGCACGCAACCACTCGCGCGCCTCGTCATACTCCTGACTCAGCCTCTTTATTGGACACGTACTTCTCCTCCAGGTCTCTCTGTGAAGGTTTGCTCGTGGAGTTCGTAATTTTTTCTTTTCGAAGTTTTCACCATGAGGTCGTTCACCTTCAGTAGCCATACGCTGAAGTTTCCTTATCGTGCTAGCATGGACACCCCCTCGCTCCGGCGGCAGCATTTCCGTCGGCTTTCTGACATTAACCTACCAGCAGCTCTTGAAGAACGGCGATATTCGTGTTGCAAGAGGAATAGCAGAGCTGAGTGGGGGACAGCAACAGTGATGCTCACGAACTTCAGCAGTGAGTACGAGCACGAGAGCAAAGATACGACGGTAACTTATTTTGAAGAAATTGTTGAATCCAGCCGCGCAATCACCTTGGCCGAGTGTACTAAACATGTTTTAGTGAATCTAGGTCTCTACAAGAGTTTAGACGTCCATCCTAGACTTCCAAAGCATAAGCAAGAACGTCTAAAAAGCCTGCTCTGGCAATACAAGAACTGCTTTTCGTCGTCAGCCAAAATTCGGAAGGCACCATGGTGTCTTCGGAATTACTCTTAAAAAAATGGAGTTTCGTTCTCTCCATTTAGGGAGAAATGGCGATATCCCCAATGTTCGTCTTTAAACAGAGAAACGTTGCTCCCTCATCCACGGAAAAACACGTTCCTCCTTATGAAAATCAACATGGCTGCCCCCCGGTGAAGCGAGTAGGCTTAGCAAATGCAACGATTCTTGACTGATAAGGAGTACATGGCACTGAAAGTTACAAAAAACGGTCCCGCTGAGCTTGATATTGCACGAAATGATTATAAAAACACGCAGACGAACCTGTGGCGGTGAACACATCGCGAAAGAGAACGACGGAGCAAGTACGTTTCGTTCGGTCAGCGAAGCCACGTTCACTCCGATAGACACGGATATATACTGCAGAGCCCTCACCTGAAGAGTGCATGCTAGGCCTGCTGTATTTATTTCTCGCAGATTCACATAGTATAGCGAGGTTATCCATGCGTTTACGGGTCCACAGGTCACGAGATGTGCCTCCAAACCGTAGACTCGATCGCAGCGAAACCATTCCGACTCAGTATTGCAGCTTTGATAGACAGATGTTCAACGTTATATAAGTAGCTAGAGGTGTGAGAGCGACATAACCGTGAAGTAGGTGATAGCTGGCGCCATCTGGAAGGACTAAACAAAACTAAAAAAAGTTGCTTGCCGCGACCTATGTTGTCATACCCACTTTCACGGCTTCCTTGCGGATTGTTTACGCCACAGCCCATTGAGGATTACTTACGTCACAGCCCATTGAGGATTACTCTCACTGACACCGGAAGCCCAAATATGCGCTGGTGCAATGCATATAACTACACATGCACACATACTGCACATATAGTACGCAACAAGTATACGCTAATATATACGCTAACAAGTACGCAACAAGAGCACAATCAACCACTCACAGGAACGACCCGCACTACGATGTGTTTACTCACACCCTACTATGAAAGAGCACCAGCTTATATAGCCATGAAATTCAACCGACCATAATAGCACAGGTTACAAGTAGGTTTTCTTACACTTTTTTACGTTTTGTATCAGTACCACAACATGCGCACACGTAAATATATTGTATATGATGCTTAGACAAACGCAAGTTTATCAATGGTTGCACAATAATGAACGGAATAATTACTAGAGCTTATCAGGTTTTCACGAAGGTGGATACCCCCAAACCTTGCATACAATGCCCACGGTATTCCGAACGCTGCGCCATCTGTCGACCACTGCCACAGTTACTTTTTTTTTTCTTGAAGCCTCCGAGAGTGCAAACACTTGCTGCGCGTTAGCCATTTCGGAGGTCACATTTTTTTCTTCTTGATACTTGGAGAGGGCGCAGCATGCAGACCAAACTTTGCCTCCGTTGTGGTAGGTTTTCTGTGGTCACGTCGACCAGGTTTTGTTGCTTCGTCTTAACGTTTGCTTATATGCTTTTTACGTGCGTACCACAAGTGTGACCGTTAGCCATGGATACAGTACACCACTGGCCCTTCAATGACAAGGTTCTTGGTGCGGTAACGACCATCCTAGCAGTGTCTACGAACGTTACAACGCAGGCCTTGCGAGAGAAATAAGCGATGACCTCGCATCCGACGGTATTTTTTTGTGAGCTATGACAGTGGCTGTTGGCGTCGCGGCAGCTCTAATACTTCAGTGGAGGAACTATCGCTGCAGTGCGCAAGCTTACTCTAACTTTATAAAATGTTGTGTCTGCATACATTTCTGCTTCAGTTGCCTTCCGCGATTCGCCTCGCGAGTTATCTGGCAATCATAGTGCGTGCCACAATTTTGTTGTTAGCGCTGTGGCTGTGGTGGTTATTGCTCTGGATTCGGAATAGTCTTTTCACAAAGGTGAGTGAGCGTTAGTACTTACTTGCTATGCACAGCTGCTACTAGAATTGCATTTTGTGTTGATTTTATCACGACAAAGGAGAAACATGGACGAGAAAGGCACATTGCACGCGTGCATAATTCCTTCCTACTTCTCAGTGCTGGCATGGGCAATTCAAAACGAATGCGATTCAGAATTTGGTTTAACTTACTGAAGTCATTAATTCACTTTTCACAAAACTTTAGTTATGAAGATGTTTAAAAAGTTTCTGATGGTTGTAACCTAGCCTGGCGAATAAACACTCCATCAAACTTCACAGCCTGTTTCCCTTTGTGCTTTCACTAGCCGTGGTAGTGTAGCTTTATTGGGTGTCTTATGACAATGCTGGAGGACGCAGGTTCGAATTCCGGCCACGGCAGCCGTATTCGAATCGGGGTAAACTGCATAGAACGTCCATATGGCGGTAGTGGCACGTATAACTCTATCAATTGTATATGATCGTACTTTCACGCATGGACTGTACAGTGGTATCAGGTTTCCTAGAATGATGAAAAATTAAGTGTGATGCTTTTTTACGCGCCTCGTTAAATTCATGAGTGCTGTTGGTGCCGTGCAAAACTAAAAATGCGTGGGCTTACCAAGTATGTCGACACCGAAAAAAATTATTATTTTTTACACTCGAAGGTAATCGATAAAGCAAGACTGCTTGGGAAGCAGAGCTTCTTGTATTCGTGACAAATTGGTAGTAAGAAACAACACGAGACACACATCGAAGTGTGCGGAGCATCGTGCGAGTGCCCGACGATAAAAAAAGAGAGGCTTTTACTCTACACAAATAAAACAAAAGAAAACGTCACTCTTGCATTGCTTACAACAATCTCAGGTAAAAGCAATCGCTCGCGACTGCCCGCGGCCGGCTATAGGCTTGGCGTGCGCATACGCACGAGCAAGACCCCCGTGATTGAGGAGATACTTGAACGCTGAAGGAGGAACGTTGCTCCTTTGGTCCTTGCCGCAAGAGGGCGCGACGGGTAAAGCGCCCGAAAGGGAGGAAGTCGCAGCGCTGAAGGAGGAACGGAGCCCGTTTCTCCATTCTCGCTCCCTTTTTTTAGAGTGCACTCGCAAAACATCGCATCACAGAGGAGAGAATCAGCCCACTCAGTCAGAGCCCATACAGAGCGTGAGGCAATAAGGGTGCAAGTCCACGAAATGCGACACGACGACATCAATCCACCTTGCAAAAGTACGTGGGTGCCACCTTTGGTGTTAGTAAAGAAGAAGAACAGTCCCACATGCTTCTGCGTCAATTATCGTCACCTGACCAAAATCACGAAGGACGTGTATCCTCTCTCACAGCTAGACAAAACTTTCGATGGAATCCACAGCTGTAGGTATTTTTCGTCAACGGAGAACGAGATTGGTTATTGGAAAATTGAAGTTGATAAGAGGGACTAAGCAAAGACAGAGTTCATAACACAAAATGGCCTCTTGAAATTCAAGGTGATGCCATTTGGTCTTCACGCGTTCTTTTGTGACTTTCCGACGCGTAATGGTATTGTACTAGCTCGCCTTAAGTGACAAACCTGCCTTGAGTACTTGGACAACGTCGTTGCCTTCTTCTCAAGCTTTGACGAACATCTCCGGCACTTCAAGCAGTACTTCAATCTATCAAAACCTCCGGACTCACCCTCAAACTAGAAAAGTACCACTTCACGTACGAAGAACTGGTGTTTTCGGGACACATGCTAAGCAAGCCCAGAGTACGCCCCGACTCCCTGAAAACGACCGCCATCGCTGCATTTTCTCCAACCGTAGACAACAAGGCTGTCCATCGAGTTCTGGACCTGTGCGCCCATTACAGGCGGTTCATCGAAAAGTTCACCCGTTTCACTGAGCCACTCACTAACCTTGACAGGTTCGACGTAGAATTCACGTAGAAAATGCCGCAGGAGGAAGCATTTCAAGAATTAAAACGACACCTGCAGACACCTTCATTACCTGCAAATTTCGATGAGTTCACCGAAAATAAATTGCATACCGACGCAAGCAGTGTAGGACTAGGCGCCGTTATTGTGAAGGGTCATCAGTTATGCTAGCCGGTCGCTATCAAAAACAGAGGATAATCATACTACAAGAGAAAAAGAGTACCCTGCCATCATATGGGCTTCAACAATGTTTCGGCTTCACCTTTACAGCAGTCCCTTCAAAGCTGTAATTGACCACCACGCCTTGTGTTGACTGGAAAACTTCAAAGACCCTTCGGGTCGCCTCGCAAGGAGGACCCTGAGATTGCGAAAAAATTGACACGTTCGTTGTTTAAAAGTACCGAAGAAAGCACTCCAACGCCGACTGCCTGTCTCGTGCCCGCGTCGACGCATCACCGAAAGATTACCATGATGATTGCTTCTTGGGAACTAAACACTGGCGATTTGGCTGAGCGACAACGCGACAATTCGGAATTCAGGGGCCTCATGAAATACCTCGAGGGCAGTGCTGCCGTTATCTTTAAGCCATTTCTTCAAGCCCCGACATCGTTTATCTTGTGAAATGGTGTCATCGAAAAGAACGTCTCGGCATGTCGAGCCCTGTACCGTCACGTCATACTTTTCGCATTGCGAACCGGAAGTGCTCCAGGTTTTGCACGACGACTCCACGGCCGGACACTTGAGTGTTTCCCGCACGTTCGCCAGAATACAGCAAAATTATTACTGGCTTCACATTGCTGCCGACATTGCTCGTAACGTGAATACGTGCCGAGAGTTTCAGTGATGGATAACGCCACTGACTAGGCCAGCTGGACTTCTACAGCCTATAGAGCCTTCACGCCCACCATTCCAGCAAATGTACTTGGACGTACTAGGGCCGATTGTGACCTAGACTTTAAGAAAGAAATGAATCATACTCAATACCGATTACCTCACGAGCTATGCCGAGGCAAGGACCTTGCCTAAGGCTGTGAATCTGAAGTAGCCAAATACTTTATTGAAAACATCGTTTTACATCACGGGGCACCGGCGGCTTTCATCACCGACAGAGGTACAGCAATTACGGCTGACTCAACTGACGCGATCTTGGCATAACGCCAGACAAGCCACCGCTGGATCACCACGTACCTTCCACAGAGCAATGGCCTCGCTAAGCGTCTTAATAAGATCATCGCCTGTATGCTGGCCATGCACTTCAACGTCGAGCCTAAGACTTGGGATCCAATCCTTCCGTAGGGACATTTGCGTACCACACGGCCATAAAAACTGACGTAGATGACGCCGTACAAGTCGTTCTATGTAAAGAACCCGACAACGAAGCTTGACGCCATGCAGCCAAAGGTCGCTGGTGAGCAAACCTCGACGTCGCCGTCTAACTTTCATTGTACAAGAAAACCTCGGCTACTCGCCCCCTTGTGCATCAAGAATCAGCAGGTGACCGATAGCCATCGTTACAATCTTCGACGAAGCTTCGGGAAGTACCAGCTTGGTGACAGTGTCTGGGTATGGACGCTGATGCGCCGACGTGGACCTAGGGAAAAACTTCAGCGATAGTACTTCAGACTGTTCAGAGTAGTTCGACGTCTACGCCCACTTCACTATGAGGTTGTGCCTGGGGGCATATAAAACTCGGAAATTGTCCAGGTCACGCGCCTCAAGCCACATCATGTGCATTAGCGAACATGAGGACTGCAAATTTTATGGTGACTGCTTGCTTGTGCTTAATATATATCTTACTCTCATATTTTCTTAAAGCATTGGGACGATGCCGTTTCCAGTGGGTGACATTGCCAGATTCCTTCCTGAAGTTTTGCAATTGCTCCGTTACACTGTAGGAAATGCTCAGTGCAAACCACACCTGCAGTGTTCGAGAAGCTTCACAACTGTAGTAGATTTTTTTTTAAATATGGCCACTTCGCGAACATTACAGATTATTCTGGAACTTACATTGCTGTTAAAGATAGCACTACAATGTTCGATGGCACGTGTAAAATGCTGACGCCGAGTTGATTGACGGCTGATGCTGTGCTAACCACTATCAGTGTCAGTGTCTTGCAACGTGGCCACCAGTTTGACCCCAAAAAGAACAGCCTAATATTTCACCAATGGTCTGCTCCCTTCGTGACGTCACGACCCCTTGACGTGGACTTAGACAAAAAAAATTGCCCGCAGCTTCCCTCGTGGGAACACTGAGGAGGATGCGGAGCATATAATTGGTTAACGGGGTGTTAAAGTGCGACTTACTTGGGTCGATGGCTAAATTGGTTAACGTGGTTGTGAAATGGGGTGTTAAATTGCGACTTACTTGGGTCGATGGCTAAATTGGTTAACGTGGTTGTAGGAGGGGGTGTTAAATGAGTGAACACGTACACACGTATGCGAAAGGGCGGCGCTGGTCGAAGGGACGTCGATCATTGTGTTTGTGGATTCGTTGGCATTCATTTCACGGCGACTTCGGACGTCGTTGCGCCGTACAAACCAACGGACGAGCGGCAACTGAGCGAGCGAGCGCCGACCTTGAGTATATATACAGCGCGACGGCGCATGCGCTGTCAGCTGTCGAATGTTCTCGAAGGAGAAGCGCGCGCGCGGCACAGATGGCGATGGCGCGACGGCGCATGCGCTGTCAGCTGTCGAATGTTCTCGAAGGAGAAGCGCGCGCGGCACAGATGGTGGGCGACGGCGCGACGGCGCATGCGCGCGCGTCAGCTGTCGAATGTTCGAGAAGCGGTGCGGACGGCGCGGACGGCGCACTACAAGGCGCGAGTATAAGATGCTTCCGCATCTAAAACTTCCGCGACTCTTGATTCGCAAGTGGGCGAGTAGACGAGGCTCTTCCGTGCGCTGAAAGTTAGATGGTAACGTCGAGGTTTTCTTCACCAGTGACGTTTGGCAGCATGACGTCAAGCTTCATGGTCGGGTTCTTTCCATAGAACTTGTACGGCGTTATCTGCGTCAGTTTTTGAATGACTGTGTGGTACGCGAACGTCACGTAAGAAAACATTGAATCCCAGGTCTTGCGTTCGACGTTGAAGTGCATGGCTATCGTCGACACTGTGACATCACCGCGCAGCTATGCGAGTGGAAGAAATGCTGGCCGCAGGTGGTGAAAGTAGAAAATGCTGGGTGATGGTGGCGATTGAAAACGTGTTGGGTGAAAGGCTTGGTGATAAGATGAATGATGGTGGCGTGATAGAAGCATTGTCGATGATAGTGGCATAATAAAAAAGCAGATGGCAGTACGTGAAATCACTTATTTGTAGTGTTTCACTCTGGAAGGCACCCAGAAGTATGTTCATTGTCGAAAGAAACCAACGCCACTCATTACGCTTTCATTCACATTTCTTTTAATCCTGCGATGTCAACAACGCTTCAACATTTGTGGAGCGTAGAATGCGACTGCGAATGTTTACATTTTGTGCATGTGTTTTCATCCGTGTGTCATGCACGATGTGTTGCTTTGTTGTGATGTTCATAAGACTAAAGGTGTCGCTGTGGACAGCGACCGCAATTGTGTTACATCGTCGTGCAGTCTTCTAGAAATAAATTTGCTTTGATTGGCAATAGTTTCTTCAACGGTGGACCAGAATACAGCGATCGCTTGATGTCACCATGGTATAAACGCAACTCAGGCAATCTTGGACACTCAATTACTTCAGACATGCTTTTAGGTTACCTAAAGTGCCTGCGACGCTAAAACGGATACAATTTTACCTTCGACAAACATCGAGACGAGCCCCAGCTTGTTCAACTTCCACCCTTCTGTTCTAGCGCTATCGTTTCCATCAAAGGTAAGGCCTACCTACTGACCCCTTAAAAGTGTTATCGGCGCCTATGGGTTTCCCAATACATAACTTCGCCGAGGAAAAATGACAATACAGCACATCCGTGGCATCATTCACCCTGAATAAACCATTGTTTTGTGTGTAAGACGTCCACGCAAGAAGCGACAAACATCAACGTGACGTGGTTCTTTCACTTCCAGCAATGGTACGCCTCCCCTCACCGAAAGCCGCCGGTCGCACTCGCCGGCACTTTTTTCGTTCTTATGCGAGAACATAGAATTGTCAATTCGTATGTGTAATGGACCAATATGTAAACAAAATGTCCCCGACAAAATGCATTCCTTTGGCCAAGTCAATATATAGTAGTTCCTAACAATAGAGCTGCAGCTGTGCGCAAGCACGACTTCGCTGTACGTTGCGCGAAAAACATCACAATACTCAATGAATTGGGTGGTTGTAACTATTGCATGAGGCTAGAGTGTCATAAAGCCTGAGCAGATATCGTCCTTTGGAACGAGCGAGAAAAGAATATTTACCTTAACAGTAACCACCGGCAAACTTAACCTGCTTCTCAGTACATTTGGTTTTGGTTGCGGTGGTGTAACAGGGGTGGTCAAGAACGAGATGTCAAGAAAGGAAGATGGCGATCGGCCGTCAACCAGGTACAACCATGAGTAGGCAGCCGTGCTTTGTAGGGTGGTATAATTCCGAACGTTACAAATGCCTAAATCACATTTCGAGTAGGCACAAACAAAACTGAAGTTGTTCAGTCACTACGTAAGTTGACTAGTCAATTAAGAGCGAATTTTTCGTATGTTGAATGTGAATAGTCCTGATAATCAAGACAACAAAAAGAAAAAAAGCTCAGCATGATGCAGTGCTTAGTGTGTTTAGTTGGAAAGGTTGCATGCTAGAATCCCCGTGGACGCGTATTAAATTTTTTATTGGGTGCTTTCTACATCGCTTTCTCTACAGTACTTTTTTTAGTTTTAGCAGCAGCTCATCACAGTGATTCTGCCGTGATTTCACGCTCCAGCATTGCCGGCACTCCAGCATTCACAATGCACTATCATACACCATGCACCAACACTATTTCTAACACCGTGATCCACCGGAATGGTGCGTGGTGGAATCAACAAATCCTGTGGTGAACCTGTTTTAATAGGGTTGTTGCGTCTCGTGTAATTTGGTGATGATGAAATGTTGATCAAAAGCTTAACGAGACGGCTGGGTTTTCATGCCTCATGCATATGAACAATATATATAAAAATTAAGCAATGATTCCTTCAGGCTTTGTATAGCACAGTAAAAAAGTTTCTGATCTTAACATTGGGAAAATATTTTACGATACTAGTGGAGAACTTGTGAACGTATCTTTGCATCATTGTTGTGAGTTATTGTTCGTGACAATTTCTTTTTATGCTATTCATTACTACCATTACCATAGTCATTTACCCGGTGACGCCTGCTCAGAGTGTGATATTGGACTCACTATATAAAGATGTTTTACCATGTAGATCTGCCGTATCTCCTAATTTTTAGGGTCCAGCGCCTCTTAGGATCAGTAGAGAAACCTTGTGCTTCGACTATAACCATAGGACGTGAGGGCGCGCACGAGAGGCACTCGCATCGCCTTTGTATACAGGGTGGTCAGTTTTGATAACACAATCTCTCCATTTTTCAACACTTCTGATGTTACATTAACATCACTTGCAGCTTTGCCTCTTGCCATTCCTTCCAGGGCTTTCTTGCTTCACCTGTCGTTAGTGGTGGCAGGTCAGGCTTTTTGTGGCTCTTATTGCTTCTCACAGAGCATCTTGGTTGTGTCGGCTGCTTTGCAGATCTCTGTACAACTCCCAAGCCTAATGAATACTTCTCATTTTCGCCTGTACAAGGTATAGTCTTCACAACTTTATGCTTCTCCCACTTTTTACAGCATGCTCACTTATATTTATGTTATTATACCTTCTTATGTCGACTACTTTACGCCTATTGATAACTTCGAAATCTTTGACAGATCCATTTTGCGTGTTGAACTTTAAGCTTTATTGATTACTATCTCTTCATTGGTATTTGATCTCCTGCGATAGCTTATGAGTGTCCTGTATTGTGATTGTGCCCCTGACTTTCACTCTCAAACGTCCCTAATGATACTAGTCTGATTATTATTCATTTCATCAAAGCCAGCTTTTCCGTTTAGAGCCACCAATTTGCCTTGACAGCAAAACCAAACAACAAGCAAAATTTTGCCTTGTCAGCGCAACCTCATAAAATGGCTTTTTGCATATAGGTTAGTGCTCTTCCTTTCTCAAGTGTTGGCAGATTAGAGAGCTTATCATTCCATGGACACTGCATCAGAATTTTCTGACTACTTTCACTTCTTGTACAATGCCTGAGTTTGCACACATAATCAAGTATATTTCACTTCTAGTTTCGCCATTACGTCTCTTTCACGTCCACTTACTGTCAGCTTGTTCTTTAAAAAAAGTATTTATGAATGATGGATTGTTACGCGCTGTGAACTCCACTACTAAATTTCAATTGACAATTCTAGATCCGTGTCCATATTCTCCCACTGCAGAGGTCTCTAACCTGCTTTTTACCTACACTTTATTTTTCTATCTATGCAGTATATTTTGTATATACATTACTTCCTGCTGATTTTACGTCTTCGTAGTAGCATTCAACGAAATCATCATCACGGTTAGATGTAGGCGCGTAGGCCTGGACCATCTTCATGTTGTACCTTCTAATAAACAAAGCTAACGTGCTGGCCACGCCTTTACAAATGCTATATTGCGACTTAGTCCGTGCCTTTATTAGGCCTGTAAGATGTGGCCTAGACAGACACCTCGGAGGCACAGAACAGACTCAAGGGCTATCTCCACTAACGATGAAGTTGAAGAACACTATGCGTGTGTGGTTATCAACAGGTGATGGAGATGCGTGTCGTAAATGTCCACAATTATTCCCCGCGCATCCAAACGGCCATCTTAGCCGCAACATGTAGATGCGGAAAGCCCCTTGCGAAAAGCTTCATACGCGAGACATGCATCATCTCGGTACTGTGACAGCACCGGTCACTTGAAGCAATCACAGGTTGAACGCGATAATTAGCGGCCAAGGTCCGCTCAAAGACTGCGCATGGGCCTAGGAACAGAAAATAAAATTTGTCGCCTAAGCCAGGAGTGCAAACTGGTGTCTGGTGCAGCACCTCGTCACCGGGAGTGCAAACTGGTGTCTGGTGTAGTACCTCGTCGCCGGGGCGGAAGATCGAAGTGGTGTGGGATATGTCATGCAGATTTTTACGGGCTTGTTTTATTACCTCAGTGTTGAGTCTGGCGAGTTGGAGACAGTAATAGAGGTGGTACACATATTGTTCATAAGAGAATGCCGATGGTGTAAAAAGAAAAGTAAAAAATGAGGCTTCAAGAAAAGAAGATGGTGATCGACCGTGGACAAGGTAGAACGGTGTGTGCCCAATCGTACGTTGTACGGCGGTAATATATGCGAACGTCACAAACGGTAAACTTGAATCTTGTGTGTGGTATGACTCAATATACATGGCTATCATGCTCGAGAGTGTGCAATGAAATCGCTCAGTCAGTCCAATAATTTTCGTGTGATAGCTGAAGGTTGTGTTTTGGCTGGTGCTGGAGGCTTTTAGCAATGCCTCCACGATTTGCGAAAGGAAAACTTTTTGGCGGTCACTCAGATTGACACGAGGTGCACCGTGAGGCGAGATCAAGGCTTCAAAAATAAATGTAGCCACGTCAGAAGTGTTGCGGAATTCATGATTAATGTTTCAGCGTAACGTGCCAAGTGGTCGACAGCTCCGACTATTCATCAGTGGCCACATGGAGTAGGGTGAAGGGGACCATATAGATCAATGCCAAAGACTTTGAATGATGCTGACGGACATGGAAGCGGTTGGAACGCTCAGCATTTAAATGATGTTGTAAACTTGTGGCACTGACAAAGGTTGCAGGAAGCTACGTATTTTGCTACGCTATCGGACATACCTGGCCAGTAAAATTGACCTTTAATGCGGTCTTACGTTCCTCAAAACCAAAGTGGCCTGTAGTCAAGTCGTCGTGATAAGTCTTAAGAATATCTGCCCGAAGGGAGCGAGGCCAAACAGGCACCAAGCATTCACCAACCGGTTGATAGATGTGACGGTAAAAAACACAGTTATCGAGCGTGAACTGCCTGAGCTGTCACCGAAGGCGGGCTTTAGGTGGTCAATATTTCGTCTGAAGGTGATTTATGATGCGTGTACAGGAAGCGTCAGCGAGTCGATGCGTATGATGGAGCCATGGTCGTCAGGAGGGATGTTATCAACGGTGGCTAAGGACGAAGCAGATCTGGAAGGACTTCCCGAGCATTTATCGGAAAAGTTAGCAGCATAACTGGTCGACGGTTGCATAGGAAGAGGGCAGCGAGAAAGAGCAGCAGCATTCTTGTGTAGCCACGATAAGGCATCATGGTCTGTAACTCTTGTAAAATGACGCCCATGTAGGGAAAGTCAAAGCTTCTGCACCGACCACACTACAGCTGAACAGCCCCGCCGCGGTGGTCTAGTGGCTAAGGTACTCGGCTGCTGACCCGCAGGGCGCGGGTTCAAATCCCGGCTGCGGCGGCTGCATTTCCGATGGAGGCGGAAATGTTGTAGGCCCGTGTGCTCAGATTTGGGTGCACGTTAAAGAACCCCAGGTGGTCTAAATTTCCGGAGCCCTCCACTACGGCGTCTCTCATAATCATATAGTGGTTTTGGGACGTTAAACTCCACATATCAATCAATCAATTAACACTACAGCTGAACAGTCCCGTTCAGCGATGGTGTAATACTTCTCGGCGTTGTTTAGGACGCGGCATCAATACACAATGACCCTTTCACGTGTGACTCCTCCAGCTGCAGAAGAATACCTCCGATTCCATGAACCCAGCATCTGTATGCAAGAGTGTGGGTGCTGCTTCATCGAAATGACGAGGTACTAATTCAAATGTGAGCGCATTTCTCAGATGCCTTAACGCTGTTTCGCAGGCAGGACACCGCTCAAAACGAACACCAGAACCGTGTAATTTGTGCACAGGTGCCCTTATCTAGGTGAAGAGTTGTATAAATCGGATGAATTATGAATCCAGGCCAAGAAAACTGCGTAATTCCTTGGTTTTTTTTCGGAAGAGAAAATTGAAGGACAGCCGATATTTTATCGGGACCAGGACTAATTCTGTCGTTACTCACCATGTGGTCTAAGATCCTGTCTTCCTGGCAAAACGGCACTTTTCTTGCACAGCTGAAGGCCAATGGTACCAAGGCACTTGAGGAAATTCGTCTAAATGATGTAAGTATTAAGAAAAGGCTGATGAGGAGACAATGACATGTAAATAGTGCAGGTATGTTTTCCGCTTTATGCCGTGCAGAACGGTGTCAATAGTGCACTGGAATGTTGAAGGCGCATTACAGAGGCCGAAGGGCAATACATTTAACCCGTGACATCCATCTGGAGTCGGAAGCGGTGTTTTTTGTTTATCGTCCTCATGCACGGTGTCTGCCAGCATCCGGAACGTAGCTCGAGACTCGAGAAGTTTTGAGCTCTCGGTAGCGAATCCAAGGCATCATTTATACGTGGCAGAGGGTATATAAACATCCTTCCACGTGATCTTGTTAAGCGTCCGGAAATATGCGCAGAACCACAGAGAAGCGTCTTTTTTTCTGTACTAAGACTACAGGTGGTGACCAAGGGCTAGCAGAGAGGCGTACTCTGTTTCGTATCAGCATGTCGTCAACGTTTTCTTCAATAACTTCGTCTCCGCTAGAGACACGCATATGGCTGACGACGAACAATGAACATACCATCAGTCTTGATCACACGCACGTCTGTAATAATACGGGGGAACGGCCGTTAAACGAAGCTTCATGTTTAGTCAGAGGCAAGCAGCTGTTGGGTCTGCGAAGGGATCAGGTCGGAACTGATGGTAGTTTTGAGGGCGAAGATGGATGGGAAATGTTCCAGAGGGGAAACATTTTTAAGACTTACCACCGAGAAAGGCTCTGTTGTAGCGACGCAAGCCATCGTTAAGCCCTTCGGCATAGAAATTTTTTCTGGCATCGGTTTTGTTGCGCAAGCGAACGCGAAGCCATGGTCGAAACGAACCAGGCTTTATGCGAAGGTTATCCTTGTGGTGACACAGCGCAGGAAAGATTGTACGAGCACATGGTAGCCGTGAATGACATCAGTCAGAAGAGTAACAATTTGCTTACTGTGCGGAAGTACCTCATTGTCTTCTGCAGCAAAGCAATCAAGTGGCGCATGATCCGCATGAAGCTGATAGGCAGTATCTTTCATGTGGAGAACACGTTGCCGGCAGAAGTTGGAAGCACACGCCGTTGAAAGAAAATCCCACCCTAATATGAGCTGTTGAGCACAGGAACTAAGCACTTCAAGCTAATGCAGAAGTACATAATTGTAGATACAAACAATTCACAAGGCAGAAAGTCAGATGGTGTCCCTTTAAGCAGCAAGCAACGTAGGCCTATCGTAGGCCGTAGTAACTTTGCGGAGACGCACACACAAATCACTGCGGATGGCTGACAAACTAGCACCAGTGTCTATTAGTGCCTCCACTTCTAAGTCTTTCACAAAACCTGACACCTTATAATAAGGATGTCCTTGAGGAATTTTCCTAATTTTGTTAAATGAAGCTTTTCGTCCAGAAGCTGCGTAGTTTAGTTATCCCGGCGATGGTCGGCGAACTGAGAGGCTGGTCGAAGTGGCGACGTAGATTGACAAAGAGAGGATGGTGAAGAAGGAAGAAAAGAGGAGACACAACCCGAACACGTGTATGGTCCCGGCGATGCGTTCTCCTCCAGCAAATCTTGCTTCCATGAAGCGGAGTGTAATGAGTCTGTCATCTCGCCACTTGAGCCGACCACCCACCCTTTGATGAGTGCGGCAAGTTGGGTGGGTGGGTAAACATGCATAACTTCGAATTCTTAGCGCCAAAACAATACGAGACGAAATGAAGAGACATAGGCACCATGAGCGCTAACTTCAAACCACGTTCATTTGGAAACACAAGTGTTTATATATCAACCCGAACCACAGTGATCTCACGCATTCCTCTCTTACAGATAAAGTACTATCAGACATACAGATGAAGAAACCAAATATCAGCAACGAAGCCGGTGAACGCCCATGCCTAACTGAAACGAAAAATTTAGAAAAAAACCTACAAAGCCTCCCCCCCAAAAAAACGCTACAAAGGAAAACTGAAATATTTATTGCGCAGGTATATCCTGGCTAAACTAAAAAAACATGTTCATTAGGAACAAAACTTCCTTATCATGAAGGAGTACAGACGATTGCCTTATACATTTAGCGCAATATTTCAGGATAATGCAGACCTTCGTTATTTTAGAGGTTACTTGCTATCTGAGGCGCAATAGCACAGCTGTTTGTTGAAATATAGGAGTGCAGCCAGACTGACGGCAATGTAATGGCAAGTTGGATAACAGCGCACCTTTCAATGAGTGGTGGTGCTCACGTAGACAGACATCAGGACATTGCCTAGTTCGGCTCACCTAAACGTGTTCGCACGAGAAAGGGGTCTGGTATGCCACGCCTTTTATACAAGACACGTAGCGAATGTCATGTATCATGGTACACTCTTCTTTATCACCACTTGTTTTTTTTTTGCTCTCACGGGGATGCAGACTCGGACAAATCACTTTCAGCTTATTTTTAGCCGAAAACACCACGTTGACACCAAAGCGTGCCGCTACCCTCTTGAACCAGTGGGCCATGAATACCCTATCAGCAATATGAAAGATTAGATCAAAAACCTGAATGACGAAGTCAGTGAGGCAACACGAACTGTCATTTCAAAGCCCCCCATAGAGCACATTGAAAGCCGCCTCGCACATATGCGGGAGGTCAAACAATCCCTGCAGAGCAGATGGCGCGGGGAGAGAGGCAAAACAGACCCTTGCGCTAGCACATAGCCAAGCCTATCAAACAAACTGAAGAACATTGTGAGCAGCTAAGCGAACAACAATAGGACCAAATTTGTGATGGTCTCGAGGGCGAAATGAAGGCTGGCCAGACATGACGCTGGCTCAAACACCTGCTGGACTCAAATAACACCAAATCAGCACACAAGCAAAGATTGCGTAAACTGGTGAACCGGTATGACGGCAGTGAAGGAGACTTTATCGCTGAGACTAGCACCACGTACATTCCCGCCATGCCCGTCATAGAGCGCGGACTATATACTGGAGGCCCACACGAGCTCTAGATTAGAAGTTTACTGTTGCTGAATCGGGACTGCGCTACAGAAGCTAAACACAAAACCTGGATTAAGACCAGACGGGATCACTACGGTATCTTGACGACCAAGCCATAGAGAACATCATGCAATGTAATAATAAGTGCTTGAACAAGGGCACTCTTTCGCAACAATGAAAAACAGTTGAAGTAATCCTCAACCCAGTGCCCGGGAAAGCCCCCGATTGATCGAACTTACGCCTCATATCACTTGCGTCCAGTGCTGGTAAGCTGATGTAACACGCTTTTTCTTGACAGAACAAACACCTATCTTGAGGAAAACGAAATGTACATAGAGTTTCTCACAAATACCTAGAGGGAAGCGTCGTGCCACCGTCTATGCGAATTTCTTAAGGGGCGATGTTGGAGGGCTGGGAATGACGGTATATGTGTCATCAAGGCTTGTGTTGGCTGGTGTTGAGCGAGACTTTGGCTCAAAAGCACACATGACTGTGGAAATAGAACTTCTCGAAAACAAAACGGTTGTCAGCGGAGCTCATTCACGCGTGTTATATTTTAAAATTAAAGTAAACTCCTGTTCGCGGCATAACGAAACTGCCAAGCAAAGAAACAGACGACATAAATGTGGAGGCAAGAACAGTCGCTTTGTAGTCTGCCTGCCAAGTTTAGCGACCATTGGTTAGTTTTAACTTTTCGTAAAATTGTACATCAACGTAGGAGGTGTTTGTATTAAATAAAAGACGTTTTTGTGCAAAGAGAAAATATATAGCTTAGTAGGCGCTCTTTTAGGAAAATTTATAATAATTTTAACGTGAAGCCAGACTTGTCTTCGAGGTATACAAGTCAGAATGAAGTTCGAAGCTCACATATCCCGTCATTCCCTTGCTTGCATTTAGCAGCTCACTGGGGCCAGACTTCCCTCTAGGTATGATTGTGAGAAACTCTATGGAAATGTACCGAAACTCCATGTTGGGATTCGGCACATGGCTCTCCACGCAAGATGCCAGGCTGAGAATTAGGCAGAATATTATAGACAACAAAACATCCCGGCGGCGGCGGCTGCATTTCCGATGGAGGCTGAAATGTTTTAGGCCCGTGTGCTCAGATTTGGGTGCACGTTAAAGAACCCCAGGTGGTCGAAATTTTTGGAGCCCTGCGCTACGGCGTCTCTCATAATCATGTGGTGATTTTGCGACGTTAAACCCCGCATATCAATCAATAAAAGGCAACAAAACATGATATAACCGAGTGATCTTAGGATTATACACTGCAAAAACCTTCGACAAAGCATCGCATACGACTATATTACATCAGATCAACCAATTAGGCTTAAGATAAGAAGCGTGTAACTACGCTAAGGACTTCCGAACGGTTAGAACGGCATTCATCGTCATTGGAAAACTCCGCAGCACGCTTCAATGCGTTGACACGCTGCGTAGTGTTCTGAATGCTGTTTAAATTTTGTGTTGCAGATAGATGGCGCCCTTTCTGCATTATTTATTATCGTTACTGTTGAGTTTCTGCTTTACAAACCCACAACAAAATTATAAGGACAGGATCAGTGTGAATATTCGGTAATTTTGACAATCTAAAATTTTTTTAACCTGCACAGGCATCGCACAGCACACGAGCCTCTAGAAATCTTTCTCTATCCAAAGGCAACTGCCACGGTCTACTTGAGATCTTTGGGCCTTTCCTTTTTTCTTGCAATAACTGTTTTTTTCCCGAGCTCCTCACTACAGGACATGACTTAAATTGTTAATTTTTTAGATGCGAAACAGCTGTTACTCGGGTCTGTGTACCTCCTTACTTCACGCGTTCACTTCCCCACTGCGCAATCGCATCCCCCTCTTTCTCTCTTTAATTTTCTACGCTCGCCTTTTTTTCTCGAGTCGATGGCGAAGGCACGATGCTTACCCTCAGTACACACAATCACTTCTATAGAGGTTTTTGAGAGGGAAAACTGAAAAGAAAAGCGCGGTGCTGTTATTGTCTTTCAATGTGAAACCACCGACATGGCTTCACACGGGAGATAGGGAAGGGGAAGTAAAGAAAAAGAGGAACGGATGGGAGAAGGAAAAACGCATTCAACTCTGTCACGCGCGCGTGGGTACGCGCTCCCGCCGGAAAACGGAAAGGAGTCAGGAAAGCCGGCACTTCCGTGGCTAGAATAGGGAAGTGTGATGAAGGCGCCGGCCAGCGCGTAACGCCTTGTGGAAAACGCCAGATGGTGCTGGCACACGTTTGCGTGTGCCAGCGAAATCTGGTGGAGCTTTTAGGGAAGTGAAAGTTCCCTAACAGAAGTTCAAGCAAGATTAGAAATTAAGCCACGTGGAATAGGTAGGCTTGCCTTAAGATCTCACAGGAATACACCAAATCAGGGAGTACAAGGTGATATGAGATGGACCTAATTCGAGGGCAGGGAAGCTTGCAGCAAGACAAATTTTGAGAACTCATTGAGTGCAATAGGGGAGGGGCACTGGGCTAAGAAAGTATTCAGCTACTCGTTCATGAAGAATGTCGATACAAAATGGAGGAAGCGAAACAGAAAATTCACTGGTGAATACTTAGAAAACAGCCGGGGGCCAAACCAAAAAAAAAGTTATCGGTTAAGAATAACGCGAAGGAAACTGAGACCGATATGAGGAAAATCGGCAGGATAAAGAAGCGAGAGAGAGAGAGAGTGAGCATTTATTAGAAGGCAGAGAGGTCGGCCTGAGCTAGTTCGCTCTAGCCTGCTACTCTACACAGGGGATAAGGAAAGGGGGGAGGAAAGAGTAATGCAGTGTGATGATGGGGAGAAGAACACGTGGTTCGTATGTACAGTAGCCACATAGCGTAGTACCCAGCAGTCTAGTATCTAGTCCAGTGCTTTTTATAAATTCTAAAACAGCCTTTGTAGCAGTTTTTGACACTGTTTGGTCGTTCATTGCTGATAATATGTGGCTTTCACTTAATGGCGTTCGTCTGATGCTTGCCAACGTTACAGTTGCCAACGTCTGATGCTTGCCAACGTTACAGTTGTTTGTGCCACATATAATTCACAGTCACAAAATATGTGAGCTAATGTTTCGCGCACTTGGCAGCGCTCACCATTCGTGCTGTCCTCATGGCGATTTGGTGGGTGTAGTGGCGGGTGAAGGCGACGTCCAGGCGAATGTGATGCATTATATTAGCATGTCTTCGGCCGATTTTATCTGGAAGGCGAAAAGTCATACTGCGGTCTGTTTCCCGCAGACACTTGTTCCGGCTCATTGAAGTTGCAGCCCTTGATGTGGTTTTTTTTATTGCTCCGGTCGGTAGCGAAGGCCACTCAGTATCTGAACCATCGCCGTGCAACGCGGGCGGTGTTCCACGATGTGCATCCCTGGGACGTGGTGCGTACAACATGGTGTACCGGCCTGATAATGCGCACGCGTATGTTCATCTATTGCTGATGGTGATGCATCACTCCTATGTGCACTGTGCTTTCGCGGGTGCCTACGTTTTGAACGGCGTCTGTGTCGGCGGACAAACGTGACAGCCTCTCTTTGTGTCGAGTCGTCTTTGATCATCTTCCGCAGGACGTGAATTTCTTCTTTGATCTTCGAGAACTCCTTCGACGTTGCTTCATGTGCACCAGAGCAGTCTGGACATTTCAATGAAACAGCAGTATCGCAGTTTTCCATTTTATGAAATCCGCCGCACCGCTGGCAAGTTGTCTCACTTTTGCACACTGCGCTGACGTGTCCCAACTTGCAGCACTCGTGACACTGCGAAGGCCGTGGCACGTAAGGACGCACAGTATGTCTCACGTATCCTACCTTCACGCTAGGAGGCAGAGTCTCAGAATCAAATACTAGTTTGATGCAGTGAGACTGTCCGAAGCGGTGCATGGTCACAATTCTGACTGTCGACGTCACAAGATTCTGGAGGTCAGCGTCTGTGATATCAGTGTCAACGTCATTTATCAGGCCAGTCATTGTTTCTTGCCCATGAGCGAGGAACGCGCGAACTGAAATACTTCCGAGCTGCGTGACGGCCTTCAGTCAGTCAAGAATAGTTTTGTTTGTCACATAAACTGACAATTTGTTTTTCCTGCTATTTATGCGAATTTTACTCACTTGAGCAGGTGCAACTTGTTCGAAATAATTAGTCAATGACTGCCTGTTCATTGAGTTCAGGTTGTCTGATGTAGAGATGGGTACATAAGAAATGCTGAAACATCGTCTGCCTTTGCCTAGCGCTGGTTGTGGCTCCACCGTTGATGACGTCCTGCGAAGCTTCCTTTTCAACCAGCGGGTATTGAATGTCCTGAAGTCGTCTTCCGATTCCATCTCTTTCACTGAAGAGCTGTCCGTAAAATCATCACAAGAAGCAGATGCGCCAACGCGGTCACCTACCTTCGGTCAATCTTTAGGCAAATGGCTGGGGCCCGCGGTCTCATCGAATGGATGGTCCACCATCCCGGGGAGTGACGTCCTCCGTTCCACTTGTTTAGAGAAAGCCAGGAATTCTGACAGTTTAAAAAAACCAAAGTGGTTCAAGGCAGAATTATGCCCGAACGCACTCCTTCTTATTCGTCTTCCGCATCGGCACGATTATGAAGTCCGCACTAGAGATCTATCAAACTTTTAAGCAGGAAATTGCCAAGGAAAGAATCTATGATAATACTTGGGGTAGTTCTCTAGTGTATGAAGCCAGGTTGGTAGTATTGCGAACCAAGACTTATCAGGCCATATACGAAGAGGTAGACACGGTATGACAGTGCGTGTGGACAGAAAGAGGAAACTGTCGAACGCTTGAGCATGTTCTGTAAAGGGCTTCACCCTATAGTTCAGGATGATGGCGCAGTTTTTCAAAGCACTGCGGTTTAAAGACAGGGAGGGCAAAATAGATCTTAGGCGTGTAGAATTAACTAAAAGAACGTTATCTGATTGGTGTCTAAAGTCAAGGCACGAGAAAATTAACCCTTCACTGCAAAGTACGAGTCCTCAGCCTTACTATTTAAAGGAAAAAATAAATCTAGTTTTTTGTTCACTACGTATTACGGCTTGGTGCCGTTAGCCGCAACCCGATCTAAATGGTACAGCCATATCAATCCATCCAATCCATCCTATGCGTGTTCAGTTCGGACTGGCACGGTGAATGAACGTGTTTTTTGAGCACTCCCAATCAACTGCACATATAAGTGGTTTTGCATGTTTTGAGCTTGCCTTTATATTTATAAGGCAGCTGTTAAAATCTTTGTAGCACTTATTACATTGTACGGCTTTTTTTGGGGGGGTCAGTCACCAGGTAATTACTGGTTTGTGCGTGTGTGTGAGTTTGTTCCTTTGTGTATTTTATTCTTTTGCCACCCCGTGGGGGAGGTGCAAGTGCATTGAACACGCAAATTTTTGTAGTAGAGCTTAAACTTTCTCTTTTTGTAGGGCAGGGATCGTGTTTTGTAATTATCAAGTGAGACAAGTCATAAGGACAATTGGTGTCATAAAGACATGGTTAAAAGGCTGTAAAGTGGTCAGGATGCGGAGTTAGTTCGAAAATGAACCCAAGTGCAGAAACAAATGAAGAGAAGGCTGACGCGAAGTGTAGGCAATGTGAGGTGGAGAAAAAATGAAGAAAACGATTGTTGCCCAGAGTGAACTGCTGTTGAGAATCACCGAGCTGGAGACTGCTTTGGTGAGAGGGCAAGAAAAAACAAGGGCGATGGGAGAAAGGCTGAAGTCCGTTGAGGGAGCACTAGCCAAGGTTAAGAAAGGAGCAGCCGACGGAAAGAACAGTAGGGCACCGGTAACCAGAACAATGGATGAGAAAGAGTTTAGAAAAAACAGGTTCATCCGGTTTGATTGTCGCAAAGTCCAGCTTCAGCGAAGTAGTGGTGGGGCTGGGAGGGGACAAAGCAGCCAGCGTCACAGGGGCAAGTAACCCCCAGGTGCACGACGCTCCAGCTAAAAGGTAACAGCATTTGATTATCACTGGGGACTTGAATTTATATCGATGCGCAGAAGCAATCAAAGAGAGGGTAAGAGGTGACAAGAGGGTTGCATTAGAGACGTTACCAGGACGCAAGACGGAAGCATTCATGAGGCAAGCGAGCGCAAAACTCAAAACTATGCCTGATGGACGAAACCTCGTAATAATTTCAGGCGGTTTAAACAATGTCTTCAATGAAGATACGGCCGGATTAGCGACCACACTGTCGAAAGGGGTCGATAGCATGCGCGCCACCTCTCTTCAGGCACAGGTTGTGATATGCACGATATTGGAGGTATCTGTGCGTGACGGCAACCTGCAAAGAGCGGTTGCCAACGCAAACAAAGAGATATGGCGGATGAGTCGACAGAAAGGCTTTGAGGTGGAGGAAATACACAGAGAGGTGCATAGGTGGCGTGGTTTTCAACGAGACAGAATTCACTTCTATGAGTGGCTAGGTCACAAGGTGGATTGGCGACTTGCAGGGTGCACAGTAGCGTTTTGGGGGGCACGCGGGCCCTTCGGGGTGCATGAAGCAAGTGACGTGAAAAACAACCAGGTAGACTCTTTGACAAGTGGTGTGGACAGATACGATTCCAAAGTGGCACCACTATCTAAGATAGGTAGAGTGCGGGGCAGAAATAGACGTAGCTACGAGCGCCGAGCCAATTCAGACATATAGTATATCAACATGCAGGGTGGAAAGAACAGGCTGAAGTGGAAAGAGATAGAAGAACAGCTAAGAAATGAGAAGCCGATGGTATATGGTTTTGTAGAAGCACATCTTACGGATATGAAGCAACCTCATAACAATCCGGGCTACGTGTGGGAATATTGTATTAGAACAGAAGGCAGCAGAAATGGGGTGGTACTGGGGCATTCATTCATAAAAGTATAGACTGGCAAAGAGTCAAGCAGGAGTGCAAGGAACATTATGGCTAAAATAAAAAGGGGCAGGGCGAATGAGACTTCTTGGTTTGGTGTACTTGTGGACGGGAGGCAAGGCCAGAGAGGAGAACGAGGCAATGGTAGAGTGTATGTCAAAGGACATCGAGGAGTTAGGAGGGGACTGCGAGATAAGTATTCTAGGAGATATGAGTGCGCACATAGAAGATATAGATGAGTATAACGACCCTACAGGCAAATAATCGATATGTGTCAAAGACATTTTTTGATCATATACAACAGTACCGAGAAATGTGAAGGGCAAATAACAGGGGAGGTAGGAAGGCTGCAATCGACGACAGCGTTTTACAAACCACTGGTGTTTAGAGACAGGGAGGACAAAATAGACACTAGGCGGGTAGTATTCACTAGAAGGAGGTTATCTGATTGGTGTCTAAAGTCAAGGCACGAGTGAAAATAAGCCCTTCACTGCAAAGTACGAGTCCTCAACCTCACTATATTGTAGCGATGCTGACGCCGACAGGTTAAAAAAAACAAGCGTCTTTATTAGGGCGAACTTGTGCCCACGATTCTAAAAAAACTATGGTCGTCAAGTTCGAGTAGCCGAGTGGCACAGATTCAACTATCTTCCTCTTTCTCGTTGTTGGAGCGTCCGCACGCGTGGCGCATGCCAGCCGAGCCGGGTCTTGCTGGTGCTGGTGCCACGATGATTGTGGCGGGCTACTTGAATGTGGCGAACTTGTCGCAGCATTGCCCCCCTCCTCAGACGCATCGTCCCGATGCTTAAGACAGTAAAAAGATACACGCGCACTCTCACTCGTTTTTCGACGATCTGTCATGATAGGGCTTCATGCTGACTACGTGTACCACTTCCGTGGGATTACAGCGTCTTGAACTCACGTGTCCAGCGGATCTGACTTCATAAGTGACGTTGCTGATACGGTTGAGTACTTCATAAAGGCCGAAGTATCGGCAAAGAAGCTTTTCAGAGAGTCCGCGGCGGCGCACTGGTATCCATATCCACACTTTGTCACCGGGATGATAAAGTGCGTCCCTGCGCCGCTTGTTGTAGCGGCTAGAATCGACGTGCTGTTGCTGGCGTATTCGGTATCTTGCCATTTGTCGTGCTTCTTCGGCTCTTTGCAAGAAGTCATCTAAATCAGGTGGATAGCTGCTTTCGTCCTGTAGTGGTAACATGGCATCCAGCGGGATGGTCACTCTTCGGCCGAATACTAGTTCGAAAGGGGCAACGTGGGTTGTTTCTTGAACGGCTGTATTACATGCGAATGTTACGTAGGGTAATATTTCATCCCACTGTTTATGTTCAACATCAACATACATTGATGGCATGTCTGTCAGAGTTCTGTTGAGGCGTTCGGTTAAGCCATTTGACTTAGGGTGATACGCCGCTGTTCTTCTGTGATCGGTATTTGTCATGCGCATCAGGCATTGCATTAGGTCTGCAGTGAATGCGGTGCCCCGATCCGTAATGACGACGATGGGCGCACCATGTCTGAGCACTATGTTGTTCACAAAGAACTTTGCGACTTCGGCAGCTGTCGCACTGTATAGAGAGTCAGTTTCAGCATAACGGGTGAGATAGGCTGTGGCTACGACTATCCATTTCTTGCCTGTACACGATGTCGGCAAGGGTCCTAGAAAGTCCATGCCGACTTGTTGGAATGGGGCATCTGGAGGGTCTATTGGCTGGAGAAGGCCGGCTGGTTTTACGGGTGGAGTTTCTCGCCGTTGACATTGACGACAAGTTTTCACGTAGCGCAGCACTGATGCGAGCAACTTAGGCCAATAGTATTTCAGGCGAATCCTGGCGAATATTCGGCTCACACCCATGTGTCCGGATGTTGGCTCGTCGTGGCATGCATGCAGAATTTCCTCTCGCATGGCTGTGGGCACGACTAGTAAAAACGTTTCACCATTAGGTTCGAAGTTCCTCCTGTAAAGGACACTTCCTCGAAGGCAGAACACGGAGAGCCCTCTGGAGAATATGCGAGGGACTTGAACGTCGAGACCCTGCAGGTGTTGTATAAGTGCCAGCAAATCCGGGTCATCTCATTGTAGTTGAGCGATTTTGGATGTATCGACAACGCCTAGAAACGGAAAGTCTTCCTCTTCAGGTACACTTGGATCGACAGAAGAGCGTGACAGGCAATCGGCATCGCTGTGTTTCCTTCCAGATTTGTAAACGACCGTAATATCATACTCCTGCAGCCTAAGGCTCCATCTTGCTAGTCGACCTGACGGGTTCTTGAGATTTGCCAGCCAGCATAGAGCATGGTGGTCACTGACAGCTCTGAACGGTCTACCATAAAGGTAGGGTCGAAACTTCTTTATGGCCGAGATGACTGCGAGGCACTCTTTTTCAGTTGCAGAGTAGTTTGCCTCAGCTTTTGATAGTTTGCGGCTGGCATAGGCTAACACTTTCTCTTGACCATTTTGCCACTGGACAAGGATGGCGCCGAGGCCGACATTGCTGGCATCGGTATGGACTTCAGTGTCGGCTGTCTCATCAAAATGGGCAAGTATTTGTAATCCCTGTAGTCGTTTCCTTAATTCGTCAAAAGCTTTCTGTTGTTCGCTTTCCCATGTGAAGGGCACGTCGTCTTTTGTCAGTTTTGTAAGAGGTTTCGCAATCTTTGAGAATTTTTCCGCAAATCGTCTATAATAGGCACATAAACCCAAAAAATCGACGCACTGACTTTTTGTCTCTGGGTGTAGGGAACCTCTGAACAGCGGCTGTCTTTTCGGGATCGGGACGAACACCATCGGAACTAATGACATGTCCAAGGAATCGCAGCTCTTCGAAGCCGAAGTGGCATTTTTCGGGTTTGATTGTCAATTTCGCTGACAGGATGGCTTCCAATACTGTGCGTAGTCGCTCTAGATGTTTGTCAAACGTTGCAGAGAATACCACCACGTCATCCAAATACACTAGGCATGACTGCCATTTCAATCCGGCGAGGACAGTGTCCATCATTCGCTGGAACGTCGCTGGTGCGGAGCAGAGGCCGAATGGAAGCGCTTCGAATTCGTAGAGGCCATCTGGTGTTACGAATGCCGTTTTTTCACGGTCCCGCTCATCGACCTCTATTTGCCAATATCGGCTTTTCAGATCTAAGGAGGAGAATAACTTTGCGGATCGCAACCGATCTAGTGTATCGTCGATACGTGGCAAGAGGTAGCCATCTCGTTTAGTTACACTGTTCAGTTTTCTGTAGTCGACGCAAAATCTAAGTGTGTTGTCTTTCTTCTTAACGAGCACTACGGGGGACGCCCATGGACTATTTGAAGGCTGGATGACATCATCAGAAAGCATCTCCTCCACTTGCTTCTTGATAATTTCCCGTTCTTTCTGTGACACCCGATATGGATGCTGGCATATAGGCCTCGTGTCTTCTTGCGTTATAATTCTGTGTTTCGTGATTGACTTCGAGGCACTTGAAAAGCAATCAGAGAATTCTTTTACCAAGGCGTAAATCTGTTTCTTCTGACTGTCCGGAAGGCTCTGATTGACGGTCACGGATGTGTCGATGTTGCAGGCCACTGGTCGAGTGGTTGATGTCGTTAAGCTGCATAGTTCAGTCGCCATACAGAAGTCGTGTAAATAGGCGATAGCCGTGCCTTGAGTGATGTGTTGAAGCTCATTGAAGAAATTTGTGAGTAGGACATCTGCACGGCCATTCGTCAAGTGAACAAGACCCATAGCTACGCAGACACCTTAGTTCAAAAACAGTCCTACATTTGTATCCGCTATGCCTTCGCGGTTGTAAAATGCATCATTTTCTACGAGCACCATTATACTGCAGCGTGGCGACACAGTTACGTCATCATGAACAACGCGTAGAGCAGTTGGGCGTCGTTCCTCAGATTCCTCCACAGGTATCGCTCGTTCAGTCGAAAACGACGCGCTGGACTTACGCAGGTTAATTACGGCGCCGTTAGCTCGCAAAAAATCCATTCCTATAATGAGTTCTCTTGAACACTCTGGCAGCACAATGAAATCGGCCACGTAAATAAAGCCCCGTATTTCAAGTCTTGCAGTGCATCTGCCAAGGAGCGTAATAATGTGACCACCTGCCGTGCGTATTTGCGATCCACTCCACTGTGTCACAACTTTGTTTAGCTGTTTCACCATCTTGTGACTTATGACTGAATAATCAGCACCGGTGTCGACTAAGGCATTTAGCTCCCATCTTTCCATTCTCAACCGCAAATCTGAAGTAAAGTTTTCGTTGCTGCACCCATCTACCGGAAATACACCGTCATCACCCTCAAACCAAATTGTAGGATCTTCGTAACTGACGTTATCAGCGGCCTCACCTCCACAGGTCGCTTGCTTCAGTTTTCCGGGTGTGGACTTGGAGAGCGATGACCAGGCTGCCTTGAAGGTGCACGTGGGCTGGATGGCCGGTAGCGCATAGGCGATGGTGACCGTGACCGGTGTTGGCGTAGAGGTGGTGAGTTCTGGCGCGTCGACAAGTACTCCTCAATCTCCGCTGGTCGTTCACCGTTTCTGGGGCACGGTGCATATGACGGGAAGCCTCTTAATCCAGCCTGTCGGTAAGGACAGAATCTGTACAGATGACCCGCTTCCCCACAATTAAAACACAGAGGCCTGCGCTCGTGATCACGCCAGACGTCACTTTTCCTGGGCCGACGCTCCACATAGTGATGTGTGCTACGTGCTCCTGGGGGCAGATAGGTAGCTGTCGGTTCCCGTGGACGAGGTGCGCTGCGTGCCGCAGGTGGGAGAGGAGTCGTCGCCATCGCAACTGCTGCATTGCTGTGTACCGTGGGTTGTCTGACAACCTCAGAGTATGTTCGGATAGGTCGAACCGGCTGCAGCTCACGCTCTGGCTCTCGTATCACCTGCCTCAGTTCGTCACGAACAACGTCCGTAACAGATAGTGCAGTTGAAGTCTGGGGCATATGCAGTCTGCTCAGTTCTTCTCTGATAACTGATCTAATTAGCTCTCGTAGGGCTTCAACGTCGTTTCGCACGCCTCCAGAGAATACCTGTGCAGATGCGCAGTTAAGATTCCGGTTTTACTGCCGAGCCCGCTGTTCCAGTGTTTTTTCGATGGCCGTCGCTTTCGAGTAAAACTCAGCAACTGTGCTTGGAGGGTTGCGGACGAGAACGGCGAACAGCTCTTGCTTCACTCCGCGCATTAGATGGCGCACCTTCTTATCCTCAGCCATGTTGTAATCCGCACGCTTGAACAGGCGGACCATGTCCTCAATGTACATAGCGGCACTCTCGTTCGTGAGCTGGTTCCTCGATTGAAGAGCTGCCTCCGCCTTTTCTTTCCGGTCTATGTTCGTGAACGTAGCCATCGCTTGTCGTCGAAATACCTCCCAGGTAGACAACGAGGTTTCATGGTTCTCAAACCATGTCTTCTCGAAGTCTTCCAGGGCGAAGTATACGCGACGGAGCTTCTCTCTTTCGTCCCATCCATTCAAGCTCGCTACTCTCTCGAACAGGTCCAACCAATCTTCAACATCCTCGTACGAGTCGCCGTGGAAAACTGGCGGCTGGTGCGGTTGGCTAATGAACACTTGTGCCGGTGTTACCTGGCTAGTCATAGTGGTGGCATCCATCGTTTGAATTCCCCTTGGTGTGAAGTGAAGAGGACCAAACTCAAGTGAGTCACCTCGAAGACGGCGACTTGCCCTCTGGTGTACAGGAGTCACTTCCACGGGATTGATACGCTGGTCGTCGGGGCTACGCTGTCTTGAGCTCGCGGGGCTTTGATTCATAACCCAGCACTTCCACCAGAAATGAAGCGATGCTGACACCGACAGGTTAAAAAAACAAGCGTCTTTATTAGGGCGAACTTGTGCCCACGATTCTAAAAAACTATGGTCGTCAAGTTCGAGTAGCCGAGTGGCACAGATCCGACTATCTTCCTCTTTCTCGTTGTTGGAGCGTCCGAACGCGTGACGCATGCCAGCCGAGCCGGGTCTTGCTGGTGCTGGTGCCACGATGATTGTGGCGGGCTACTTGAATGTGGCGAACCTGTCGCAGCAATATATATGAAAAAGTTAATCTAGTGTTTGGTTCACTAAGTATTACGGCTTGGTGGCGTTAGCCACAACCAGATCTAAAGGGTACAGTTATATCGATTCATTCATCCATACTTGTGCCAAAAGGTGAGAGGCTTTCCCCGGCGGTTAAACTTCACCCAAGGCGGCGATGTGCTGGTCAGAGACGGCTATCAAGCACGTGCGCGGGCATTGTGAAACATTTAAAATGTATTTTTTGTTCGTGCAAAGTATCAAATCGCGACAAAGAATATATGTTAATTAGCTTCCGAAGAACAGGATGCCTACGCGGGTGCGCAACCGAACTGAAATTTTGTCAGGTCGACAGGATGCCTAAAGTGAAACCATGACGGCACTGAAACATTTTATTGACGTAAAGAGGTAGAAGAGAATAATGATGAACTCACTTGTGAGCCATTGCTTGCAAAACGTTCCATGGCGAACCATCTTTTCCTCAAGCACTAATCCGTAAATAAAGCCCAATTATTCAAGATGTAATACTCAGAGACGAGAATCCCGAGTAGTATTTGGATGTAAAACTTTTATTTTCTGCTAAGTAGTGATAAACAGCATTTTCTACTAGTGAGTCACTATCTGTTTACAACAATGCATTCAGATTGATTTGTGGCGCGTCATTTTTTATCACCATGAAAACAAATTTTATAGTTCACAATAAAGTGCCCCACAGAACATTAGGCTGCAAGCCTAGGTGATGCGCGGCATGCACCTAAGCTTCAGGTACTTCCTCTTTCGCAGGCAGATGCTCGCTGCTTGCGGAGTACCTTTGTGTAACAACGCAAATGAGTGAGCAGAAAAAAACTTGTTTACTTGTTTGGTGAAGCTCGGACTATGTTATGCGCAGCCCAGTGTGAAATCTTTTTTTTTTTCAAGAAACCCCGCAGGGGCGCCTGCGCAAGTAGGCGTTTGGTGTGTAGCGACACCACGGACCCGAGCTAACGGGGGAGTTTTGGCTCCCTCCCACGCCTAGCCGTGCGTGGCTTTGCCGTGTCCGGGGAAAAGGGGATCCTGGGGGTTGAGCCGACGCTGGGTGATTGGACCTTTAAGGCCCCCCGGCAGAGGCAACACACCCCTTTGGCCCCGGCTTCACGTAGACGGCACCCCTGGGCTGACCCACCCAGGGGAAATCGGCAGTCGCCTTTTCCTGTCTCCCCCTCACATCTTCGTCTTTTCTCTTACTTTAAATCTTTCCTGTCCTCTACTCTCTTCCGTTGACTTCCGTGTTTCCTGGCGGCAAGGGTTAACCCTGTGTGGCTATCCTACCTTGGATACACCATATTCGGTTATAGTGGTGGTGTACAGCTGGCGTCTGTAGGGCCTGTGCTTCCAGACTCTGCAGCGTCCCCTTGTAGGACTCCATGGTGGGTGGCTGGCACCGCTGCCGAAAAGAAACCTTTTCTTATGGCTAGTTCCTTCCCCCCACTCCCTGATCGCCCTCAGAAAAGAGGGCGCACCGATGAAGTCTTCCAGTTTTATGGTCACCAGAGAGTATCTTTTCCTCGATTTCACGTTGTCCACGCTGACACACCCGGCAAATCAGTGCGAACACTTTCACCTTTTCTAGTATCAAAGTCTTTGATGGAAATCTTCGGCCCAGGGTATAAAGCAACGAGAATGGCAAGTGGTGACCTCCTGTTGGAGCTCCGCGACCAGAAACAATATGAGAAACTGCCTAATCTAGTAAAATTTGGAGATACCAAAATAATAGTAACCCCACACCGAACCATGAACACCACCCGTGGTGTTGTTTCAGATGATGACCTATTAGGGCTGACTGAGGCTGAACTCCTAGAGGGTTTCAGCGAACAGAATGTCATCAACGTGAAACGAATTAGGATGAGGCGTGATGGCAAAGAAATCCAGACTAAGCACCTGATACTTACTTTTAATTCAAGTGTACTGCCCGACTCCGTTGAGGCTGGGTACATCAAGCTCCGAGTGAGGCCATATATTCCGAACCCTCTCCGATGTTTTAAATGCCAGCGATTCGGCCACAGTTCTCAGAACTGCCGAGGCCGCCTAACTTGTGCGAAATGCAGTGCTGACGAACACACATCTGATGCCTGTGAAAACTCTCCTCACTGTGCAAATTGTAACGGGGAACATGCCGCATACTCACGGTCATGCCCAAGCTGGAAGAAAGAAAAAGAAATTGTCACGATTAAGGTAACACAAAACATTTCATTTAGAGAGGCACGAAGGCAGGTGTCCTACCTGCCAGAAACCAGCTTTGCCGAAGTGGCGCGTCAGGGGGCAGCGCCACAACGGCCCCCGGCGCCTGTCTGGCACACGCGTAGTGCGCCGGCGGTGACGCCTTCTGCCCCCTCGGCGGTTGCAGCCAGTGCTGCTCCGCCATTGAAGAAGGACCCACCAGCCTCCGGGCTGGGGGCCGCGAAGGCCTTGTCTTTAGAGGCGAGGCCCTCAAAACAAATGCAGCGCTCGCAAGAGCGCGTCTCTAGCGCCTCGCAAGAGGCAATGGACACAACACCGAGCGTGAGGGCGCAGCCAGCGCCTAGGGATCGGCGCGACTCTGTCGACCGATCCAAAAAAGAAAAATCTCGTGTCACGGCCCCTGGAAAGGGTCTGTGAGCTTACTTTCCACCCTTGAGCACAGAACACAAAATACACCTAAAATGGACACACAAATACTACAGTGGAATGCCAGAGGCCTATTTAAAAACCTAGATGATATCAAGGACTTGCTTAATGACTATCAGCCAAAAGTGTTTTGTGTTCAAGAAACTCATTTAAAGTCGACTCATGTGAATTTCTTGAATCAATATGTGGTTTTTCGTAAAGATCGAAATGGTGGCAATTTCTCTTCTGGAGGTGTGGCCATCATTGCACAAAGAAGCGTAGCATGCCAGCACATTGTGCTACAAAGCTCTCTTGAGGTTGTGGCTGTTCGCGCTATTCTATTCAACCGTCTTATATCTATCTGCTCGATCTACATAGCCCCTGACGAACCATTCAATAAAACAGAGTTCGAAAAGCTTATTGATCAGCTTCCAGAACCATATGTGTTAATTGGAGATTTTAATGCTCACAGTTCGCTATGGGGTGATACCAAATGTGATGCGAGAGGTCGTGCAATAGAAAACTTTCTTCTCGCATCCGGAGCCTGCCTGCTCAATAAGGCAGAGCCAACCTACTTCAGTACCACACACAATACATATTCATGCATAGATTTAGCCATTGGATCACCGTCACTCCTACCTTACTTAGATTGGAAAGTTATTAATAATCCATACGGAAGTGACCATTTTCCAACTCTTTTAGCAACAAAACAATGGGATGACCGGCCGTCTTATCCCAAAAAGTGGAACTTTCATGTTGCAAACTGGGTCAAATTCAGAGAGCTATGTACACTACGCCTCGAAGAGGTAGACCATTTGGAAGTAGAAGAGATGGCCAACTATATTTCGGAATATGTTCTTACTTGTGCAAAAAAGTGCATACCGCAGTCCAGGAATGATAAGGTTAACGCAAAGCCATGGTGGAATCGGGAGTGTGAAATTGCTAAAAAACGGCAAAACAAAGCATGGAGGGTTTTTTCTCGCTACCCAACAGCAGAAAACTTGATAACCTTTAAACGTTGCAAAGCGAATGGCAGGCGTGTTCGCCGTATAGCCAAACGGGAAAGCTGGACACGCTATATATCCTCAATAAACTCCTACACAGACGCCAGCAAGGTTTATAATAGGGTGCATAAACTCAAAGGACAAGGCCCAAATCCCTTCCCTTTGGTGAATGACTGCGGTGATACAATAGAAGAACAGGCAAACGCTCTTGGCGTACACTTCGAGAAAATGTCAAGCTCAGAAAACTATACCACTAAGTTCTTACGCCACAAAAGCATAGCTGAAAGTGTACCTCTGTGCCGGAACAAGCCTCGATCAGACGGATACAATAAACCACTAACAGTATATGAACTGAAGCTCGCCCTTGGTTCCTGTGGGAGTTCTGCTCCTGGTTCTGATGCAATTACTTATGAAATGATCGGAAATCTCCCTGATGAAACCCTAAACTGCCTTTTAGCTCTTTACAACAAGATTTTCAGTACCGGCAAAATACCCTCTGCTTGGAAAGAGGCAATAGTACTACCAATCCTTAAACAGGGCAAAGATCCCTCTTCGGTAAATAGTTACAGGCCTATTGCCCTCACGAGCTGCCTACTCAAAGTGTTTGAAAAAATGATTAACCGCCGCTTGGTCTATTACTTGGAGTACAATGGCATATTGGACCCGTGCCAGTCTGGTTTCCGTACAGCTAGATCCACAACCGACAATCTTGTCCTCCTCGAGTCGTATATACGTGACGCGTTTGTACACAATCAATACTGTCTGTCTGTTTTTTTTGATCTTGAGAAGGCATATGATACTGCCTGGCGATATGGAATCTTGCAAGATCTACTGTCTTTCGGAATATGTGGCAGGTTGTTTACCATCTTAAAAGATTACCTGTCTGAAAGGAAGTTCCGTGTAAGAATAGGTACTGTGTTATCGCGCACATTTCTTCAAGAAAATGGAGTGCCGCAGGGAGGAGTATTAAGCTGCACACTGTTTATAGTCAAAATGAACTCTCTTCGCTCTGTTATTCCACCTGCGATAGTCGTACTCTCTATACGTGGACGACATTCAAATCAGTTTCAAATCGTGTAACTTGACTGTATGTGAACGCCAGATACAGTTAGGTGTTAACCGACTTGCAAAATGGGCTGACGAGAATGGTTTTAAGTTTAACACTGACAAGACTACTAGTGTGCTGTTCTCGAGACGACGAGGTGTGCATCCTGACCCCTGCATACTAATGAATGGACAAAACATAGTCATCGCGAAAGAACAAAAATTCCTCGGTGTAATTTTCGATTCCAAACTCACCTTCATCCAGCACATAAAACAGCTGAAGTTAAAATGTCTCAAGACCTATGAACCTTTTAAAGATTTTATCGCATCAGTCGTGGGGGACAGACAGGCACTGCCTCATATCTCTGTTTCGAAGCCTGGTTCTGTCACGCATAGACTATGGATGCATAGTATATCAGTCAGCTTCAAGAACAGCACTGAAAATGTTGGACCCTGTATACCACCTAGGTATCCGGTTGGCACTTGGTGCCTTTCGTACCAGCCCTATTCAAAGCCTTTATGCAGAGTCAGATCAGTGGCCACTAGACTATCAGCGCACGTATCTAGGAGTCAACTATGCAGTTAAGATCATGTCTTTGAAGCAGCACCCATGTAAAACACTTATGAACGATGTGTCTACTACCCAGTTATACCTAAACCGTCCTTCTATCGCCCCACCGTTTCCATTGGCAATACGACCTGCATTAAAACAACTTGCAATTTTTTTTCAATGACTTGGAGGAAAGTGACCTTGTCGAACACATCCCTCCCTGGCAGCAAAGTCCAGTCACTTGTGACTGGTCTTTCAAAGACATCATGAAGGAAAACCGTCCAAGTGCACTCATTGAGCAACATTTCTTAGCCCTTGAACACAAATATCGTTCAACCGCGTTCTTCTCTGATGGCTCAAGATCTCAAACATCTGTATCTTGTGCAGCCTATGGACAAAAGCTCTCGGACACCAGAACCATGCATACACATACCAGCATTTTCACAGCGGAAGCCTATGGTATCCTGCTCATTATACAACATATTAAACAACACAAGATACAAAAGTCTATAGTGTACACAGATTCATTAAGTGTTGTCAGGGCCCTGTCTTGTGGCAAGTACAGCAAGAACCCTACTTTTAATAAGCTCCTTAACGAAATCTATGCAGCCTACAACCTAAAACTTTCTATTGTTATTTGCTGGGTTCCAGGTCATTCTGGAATTGCGGGCAATGAAATAGTGGACAAGAATGCACGAGAAGCCGCTGGTCGGCAAACCATAGATATAACCTCTGTTCCGGGTGTAGATCTAAAACCTGTTGTACGTAGAGGTCTACGCAACCACTGGCAAGCTGAATGGGACAGAGAAGTCGACAACAAACTCCACCTAGTAAAACCCCAGCTGAGAAAAGTTATCCCCCAAAAACTCAACAGGTTCGCTGAAGTCACTCTAACACGGCTCAGAATAGGCCACACTTATGCCACACATAAACACCTTTTGACAGGCACTGATCCACCTACACTGTATACACTGTGGAGAGAGTCTAACTGTTGTGCATGTTCTCATACAATGTCCTGTTCTTCACCAAGCACGACTGACCCATTTCAGGGAGCTCTATCGACATCATGTCCCACTTCATCCAGCGTTGTTTTTATCACTTGATGCAGTGGTTGACCTTAAGAGACTTCTCCATTATCTTGCGAAAGTGCAATTTTTAACAATAATATCATTCCATCCTAGGCACCAGCTGCGCCTCAAGTGTGAGGTACTGCCTGGTGCATAAAAAGTATGTCTTAGCCTTCGCAGTTCTTGCTCAGGCAAGGACTTCAGCTGCGAGGGTCTTGGGCCTTGCAGACTAATTTATTAGCACAGATTTCAGCCAACAAAATGAAGGTTTTAGCAAAGTGACATTCTTTTTTAAACAAAGTGACATTCTTTTAAATATACTGCATTTTAAATGGTTCGTAGATATTTGTTTTAATATTTATTCATGTTTTAATCATTTGTTTTAATTTTTAAACTAATAACCGAATTGAAAGAACACTTGTACTGGCGCTCTTTGGCCTTAGATGCCCTTGCGCCAATAAAACTTAACGTAATAAAATAATTTTTTTCAAGAAGAAAACAAGCTTTACTAAGCTGTCACTGTGAAGCTCGTGGTAGTAAACCACTTTGCAAAAGTGATTTCAAAGGCGTCTACAAATACGAAGAGCTTCTCAGAAAAACATACCCATAGGCGTCCGCACGAGGGCATGTCACAGGTCCCGTTAAGTAGAGAGGTGATCGCCGGGCTAATTCCAAGGGCCAGAGTACGGGCCCCCCGAACTACACCATGAAAGCACGGGACAATTTAGAACTGGTCCTATTTGGCGCGCCTACGCACGCCGGCTGTGGCCCAAAGAACAAGTCAGAGCCTAGAGTTGATAAAGAAAACAAAATTATGTTGTCGAATATGGCAGATTTAACGATACACAAATATGCACACTCGACAATAGTTTAGTACGATATGTCAACAATCAAACAACGTACTACAGAGTATGGTCAGCAACACTCGGAACAACGGACTCAAACAACAATGCGCAAAGCAATGCAGTCACGCGCATCGGACAACCAAGACGCTTCAAGACTAACAGTTCGAAACTTATTCATTTCGAAGTCCTTGGCACAGTCTGAATGAAACTCTTCCAAGAATCACTAACTCAAAAACCAGTGCTGTTGTCGTTCCGCTGCCCCCGAAAATTCTCCTCCAGGAAACCTCGCGTCTTTAATTGGCCGTTCCCAAGCACCAAACTTCTTCGCCAGTAATACGTCGGTTTCCCACACGTCACTGTTGCAACACGTCTTCGCTCTCTGGCGGTAGACACGCTATTCTGCTTGTAGCACGAGTCTTCACTTCTCGGATGGAAATCCTATTCTTCTCCTCCTTTGTCACTGAGGACAAAAGGCTTCGCCCACACAGTGAAAAGACCCTACGCACACACTAGCGCAACATTGCTTCTTCTTCTGCCTACGCACACTGGCGCAAACTTTCTTCTTCTCCTGATCTCCTTTCTCCGCTGCTCGCTTAAATGCCTTTCGCGCTAGATACCAGAAAATCCTATTCGTCTCGTCAGCGCGAAGCACAGCCAAGGCTGGGGAAAGAGCGAGACGCTTCGAGGGCCGTCCACGACACATGACGCAACACTGCATTGCCACGCCCCTTTCCTTCGAGAACCTTCCATGGCTTGCTCAGCGCCGATGTGAGGAGGTTGGTCGGCGAAACTACGCTTCCGAGAGGGAGAGACGGAGCGCCCTTGGGGTCTTTGAATGCTTGTTTTCTTCTTTATCACTGACCTTGAGACGCCTCTCTGGCTCTTGGTCACCAGAATTCAGTGGCGCGCCTTTTTTGAGCGCTTGTTTGTGACAGGCGGGCAAAGGGGGCTGGCCACTAGGGAGGAAGGGCGCTAACGCTGTCCTATATATTGACTAGGCAGGGGGGCACTCTTTTAGTCATCTAAAAAGGGGGCCTAAAATCTGCCTCATAAACTGATTTATTAGAAGGAAGGCGCCCTGCAATCAACCTTATCCTCCTCCCCCTGAATGTCAAGAACGGCCATGGGTCTACGTCCTGCAATGCGGACAATTCCGCCAATCCAGTGAGCTCCCAGTGCCGGGAGATGTATCTCTCACTAAAGTGCAGCTCGCACACGGCCGAGTTTTTTTTAAGCAGCACGCGGGATCGCTCTCTGCTACTGCGCTAACAACGCTTCGTCCTTTAGAACGCCGAACAACGCATGTTTTTGTTAGCCGACTTGTAGCCTGTAGTGCACCTCGGGACGAAACAATGACTTTGTTTTCGCGCCATGAGAGTGCATACAGAAGCATTGGTGTCCGAGTGCCACCGCAATTGAAAAAACGAGGACGAAGGCACCCCACGAAACTGTCGGAAACGTGCATACAACAGATAAACGATTGCGCGCGCCCCCACGCGGCTCCTCCTCGGAAGCTTCAGGGCGCTCTGAAGGCACCGCTTGCTGCTCATCGCAGTTTCTTATTCCAGCCACTGTACCTGCAAGGTGCGCTGACTGGGAGCACCACGTGATGAGCGCCAGAGAGTGGGGGCGGATCCAGATATGTAAACAAACACCACTTGAGTACGGTGTACTAGAAGGGGGCAGTGGAGTGACCCATAGAGTTTCCTAAGGTTAACTAGAGGGAACTCTGGCGCTGCGATCGTTGAGCGACGGTGGGAATGATGGGTAGTACACACATTTTCCTGGTGTTCGTAACTGGGGGTGGTGAATCGTCCTTGCGGCTTCGTTTATTGCTGTATTTCAGTTTTGTTTTGAAAAAAATATGCAACCCTTTTGAACTTCGTGACCCGATTCGTAAAGTACGTCTAGAAGAATAGGGTGGTGAAGCGAAACCGCTGAACAATTGCTCATTTTTCTTTTGTGAGAAAACAGCTTCAAGCCACACGAACGCACACGGAGCCAAAAGCAGTCAGAAGTACGAGCTTCAGACAAATATGTGTACTACCCATAATTCCCATGCTTGCTGAAGTGCCGTGCATTGCAGCTCTCATAGACACTAGCGCCAGAGTTCACTCTAGTGTATATTAGAAAACTCTATGGAATGAAACGAGGCAGCCGCGCTGCATCTCGGCTGATTCTACAGCGGGTGACAGTAGTGGCGGCGCTATAATCGCATGGTACTGAAGATCTTGGGAGCGTCTGCATTGGGAGCATGCGCACCATAGCTTGCAAAAGCGAGCATTTGCTGGTTTTTCGCGTGTTTATCGCTTTTCTGAGACTTTATTTATGGACGCACCTACTACGCGCCACGGTACACGAGTGAGTACGCCATGCACGCCGAAATTGCGTTAATACATTCACTGTTTCAAGAGCCTGCCACCCACACGCACGCACGCGCGCGCGCGCGCGCGCACACGCACACACACACACACACACACCACACACACACACACACACACACACACACAAATGTCACTCGAATTCGCACGGAGCCGTCTAGCTTCTCACTCAACCAGCGCTGTGAGCTGCGTTTCATATGAGTGCCTACTGGCGAACTACAAAAAAATGAGAAATATCAAACCGCGATTAAATCATAGGCTCGTAATTGTCGGCTTTCTCTACGATATCTAGAGCAGTTGTTCCTCAATAGAGCCTACATGTGCTCCGATGTTTGACGAGAAACTCGAGCATAAGTAACGTTCTCCCAGCATTATATCGGTGATGACTCAGTTCGATCAAGCCAGTTTTGAGGAAGATAACAATTATTGCTTTTTGAAAGGCTCATTACGTAATAAACAGTATAAAACAACACACCAACCTATTATTATTATCGGAAATGCTCCGAATCTGTCAATAAATGACACCACGTGACATGTACAATGCCCCTTCATTTGTGTTTGTGTTTTTTACAAATTCGAAAATCGCAGTACCACGTACAGTGGGAATCGATGATATGCGAAGCACGAATTAGAAATGTTATTTCACTTTAAAATCAGCACAACCTTACGAGGTGAAGGTAAATGATGCCGTACATGATTTTCTTGTATCATTATCATGTTTGGATGTGTCGTTTACCTTCGTCATATATTTACGTCACGTGATACCAAATTTAGTAAGAAATTTAGTAAAAAATGTTGTCATGTTCTTACATGACACGTGTGTCAGGATTATCATGTTTGCACCAGTCACATACTTCGTCATTCATTGACCGTACGTAACAACCAATTTGGTATATGTGGAGCTAGCGAAACGGCCGCACCTGCATCATGAAGGGCTCAGTATACTAAAATGTAGCGTTAACACGCGCGCACACTGCGCAAAGCGACGCAGCGTTAACAAAACGCGAGCACTCTACACTCTGATGCAAGGCTCGGCCAGCGTACGTCCGCGCGGATCGATGGCAACCGGTGCGAAATGCAACTGGCTGCTTTTCGCGCCGACGCGTTGCCCAGACAAAACTGCATGCATCTCCCTCTTTTCGTGACGGAGAGACGCCGGATGCGATGAAACTCGCATGCGTCAGAGCAACGCAGCGTGGCGCGCGCCTGAGAGTATATGCAAGCACCGGCGCCTGTCGTGGCGACGCTGGCGTGCCGCGACGAAATGAACGCCGGTGAGCACGCACACCACGTGACGTCAAATGTATTGCCGCTTTGACCCTGGCATGCATTCATGCTCTCACATGACACACATCTCATGATTACCATGATTTCACCAGTCACATACCTTCGTCATTCATTGGCGTTGCGTAATACCGAGCTTGGTACATGTGAAGCTAGCGAAACGACCGCGAGTGCATCACGAGCGTAGCTTGTAATCATATAGTTACATGACACGTATCTCGTGTTTATCATGCTTCCACTACACAGTAAAATTTTACACCCTTATGGGTGTAAAGGGTGTTTTGCAGATTTACACCCTTTTTGAATGAATGTAACACCCTTTTCTTTGCTGGTACACCCTCAGAGAAGGGTGTAACTGGCAAAAGGGTGTTATTATGCCGTTCGTGAGGGTGTGAAGAACAGAAGGGTGTGCACCTATAATTGTTGGAATAAAATTGTTCCGTTTAACGTCCCAAAGTTGTCATATAATCATTAGAGACGCTGTACCGAAGGGTCCAAAAAGTTAAACCACCTGGGGTTAAGGTGCACCTAAGCCTGACTACACAGGTCTCGCACTCTTTCTCGTCCATTAAAAATGTGGCCGCCGTGAACTGCCGGGATTTGATCCTGCGACTTGCGGGTCAACAGTTCAGCACCATAAGCACCAGACCACCGGCGTTGGAGTGCACGTGCAAGAATCGAGCTGCATCCATGCTTGCAAATAAAATACCACGCATAGCGCAAAGAATGCATGCCTTTCCTAAGATAACAATGTCGTAAGGATGAAAAAAATCAAGGAAATGATTGAGGCATTGACAAATTTTACAGAACACTAAGAATAATTGAGAAAATGTAAAAGAGACTAACTTCTCCTCGCACTGTATGATTCGACATGTTTTGCCACTTTATACCGTCCACATTATATGTGAATAAATTAATGGGCTACTGTCACGATACGGACAGCACATATTCATGTGTAGAAGCAATTGAGAAAAAAGCTTGAATTTATTACAAAAAAACCTTGCTCCGTCAAAAGCCGTTCGAGTGCAAGTTGTTTTCACAAGATTATCGAAGACGAGACGTGCTTGGTCGAAAAAGAAAACAATGCACTACATTCTGCAACCATGCGGAGCACGGGAAGTGGTACTTTAAGTGAATAAATAAAGGTCAGAGAATGGCACGGTCAGTGCACGCAGCGCCTTTCCGAAGCGAAGGGGGAGAAGGGTACGAGAGGAGGGAGAGACACGCCTCTCGCCCCCCCCATATATATATATATATATATATATATATATATATATATATTGTGGGACACTGCGACCCACGCCGTAAAGTTGTATTTGCTATCTATTCTGTTTGACATCCCTCGGGGGTGGGGGGTGGGGGGGTGTATGAGGTGATCAGCAGGGGGCACTGCAACCCCCGTCGAGTTAAAAAACTTACGTCGAGTTACAGCACCCTCTCTATTTCTCTATGTACCTATAGGGATTTACATTGCCCCTAAGTGACCAAGGGCCGCCCCCGCCCCCTCCCCCGTGGTGGGCACGCCTATGCATAGGCGCCATCAATCATGCAATAAAATTTTGTGTGTAAATGTGTGCGTCAACAATAGTAAATTTTGAATTCAAGAACATGAGTGTTTTAGGTGATTATTACCGCTGTTTTGTTGTTGTTTGTTAAAAATGCATTGTACTGCAAGCGTTTAAACTTCGCGCGCTAAAGTCACAGAAATTTCGTTTTTTTGTAAAGATAAAATTATTTTGCCCCTTAGTTTTCATGCTATATATATTTTCGTTTACTTTCATACTTAAACGCATTACTAAAGCATTTTATTGCGCTTTGTACGTCTGCGGAGCTGTAAC
>WOVY01003925.1:0-35739 GCA_013436015.1 Rhipicephalus annulatus | reverse complement strand
ATGCCATGGCAGGGACCAATATAAGAACTGCAGGAGGTCAGTTGATGACACCAGTTGAAATGTGCATGGCCCGACTCTTCATCGCTGGTTCCACCTTTGTCGCCACCCTCGTCATTTTCAAGAGTGCTGTAAACAGCTCATATTGGGATGGATTTCTGCGCGAATACGGGGCTGTGATTGACATCCGTGACAAAGCGTAACGTTCACTGTAAGCTCGGAGACTGCTACAGATGAGGAACACCAGCCACCTCGCTTCCGTGTTGCCGTTGACGACGTCATACTGCCGCACGAAGCTGTTCCTCGTACCCGCGCACTGTGACAAGTTACAAAACGGTACTGGCATCGATGAACACTCAGGAGCGAGCTGACATTCACTAGCGGCATCTCTGTTTCCAGGGCTGTCATCACTGTTATTGACGAATGCGCTGAACTAATATTGACAAATTTCAGGAGAGAACGCCGACACATAGTTAAAGGCCACGGCTATTGCCTATTTTGACGAACTCTCGCAAACAGAAGATTGTCATTTAGTGGAGGAAGCAGCAGCGTCTACTATCACTACACCGACACCTGTCGACGTTGGTCCAATGTTTTCTAACATTGAGCGAGACTGCCTTCTCACACTGATCAACAAGTTCCACGGCTGCTTCTCATCCACATAAAGAGTTGGTCAAACGGCACTGACGAAACACCGCATCATCACGGTTTCCGACGCCAGACCCCATCCGGCAAATCCTTATCGAGTCGCCCAAAGGAGCATGAGGGCAATTCGAAAACCGGTGAAAAACGATGCTAGAAGATGGTGTTATTCGGCCCATCTAACAGTCCTTGGGCATAACCTGTAGTACTCGTCAAAAAGAAGGACGGTAGCTTGCGTTTCTGCGTCGACTACCGTAAGCCTAATAGATCACAAAGAAGGACGTCTAACCTCTGCCGCGTATTGATGATTCATTGGATAGACTACGAAACGCACGTTACTTTTCGTCTATGGACTTAAAAGCGCCTACTGGCAAATTTGAAGTGGATGAGGAGATATCGTGAGAAGACCAGCCTTTGTTACGCCCGATGGACTTTATGAATTTCAGGTTCTTCCTTTCAGTTTGTGTTCGGTGCCAGCAACAATCCAGCGTCTCATGGACACGGTTCTTGTCGGGACTTAAGTGGCAAAACCTGCTTGGTGTACCTCGACAACGTGATCGTCTTTTCGGCGACTTTCGAGGAACCACTTACGAAGGCTCGAAGCAGTTTTTGAAGCAATACGCTTCGTCGGTCTTACTCTAAACCAGAAAAGTTGCCACTTCGGCTTCTGCCAACTCCAATTCCTCGGTCACGTCGTGAGCAGCCAAGGGATCCGACCCGACCCGGATAAAATTGCAGCCGTGGCAAACTTCCCGACGCCATCAGACAAAAATCAGTGCGACGTTTTTTTAGGACTCTGTGCCTATTACCGGCGGTTTATAGCTAATGTTTCGCGCATCGCATGGTCATTGACACAGCTTACTCGGGAAGATACCCCCTTCAGATGGGGCGGAGACCAATAGCAGGCATTTCACGAGCTTCGTCAGCGCATGCAAACACCCCCCGTGCTGGCCCACTTCGATGAAGACGCGCTAACAATACTTCATACAGACGCTAGTAATGTGGGTCTTGGAGCAGTGCTCGTACAGTCGAAGGACAACAATGAAAACGTGATCGCCTACGCCAGCAGGACCCTGTCCCGAGCTGAAGCTAATTACACTACGACGGAAAAAGAATGTCTTGCAATGGTATGGGCAGTCCTCAAGTTTCGTCCTTATTTGTAGGCTGCCCATTCACCGTTATCAGTGATCACCACTCTTTCTGTTGGTTAGTCAACTTGAAAGATCCGTCTGGCCGCCTTGCACGATGGAGTCTTCGGCTCCAAGAATTTGACTTCACTGTTGCCTACAAGTCGAGAAAACGACACACGATGCCGACTGTCTTTCACGTCTCCTGTTGAGACGGCATCCCCGGACAACGACGATGACGACACGGCCTTTCTCGGAATTGTGGACACTGCCGCCTTTTCTCAACAGCAGCCTGGCGATGCTGAGCTACTACCACTTATAGATTACCTACAAATGCGAACGAATAGCGTTCCGAAGTTATTTGCGAGAGGGCTGCTGTCGTACTGCTTGCGAAACGACGTTCTCTATAAGAGGAACTTTTCACCCACCGGCAGCAGCTACTTGTTCGTCGTTCCTTCTTCGCTTCGCCGTGAGGTACTGCAAGCCTGTCACGACGAACCAACCGCTTGTCACTTGGGTTACGCAAGAACATAGGCGAGGATAAGGCAGAACTATTAGTGGCCAAGTCTTGCTGAAGTTGTCAAAACTTACGTGCAGGCATGTCTAGATTGCCAGCGCCCCAAGCCACCATCCATCAAACCAGCTGGCCTGCTGCAGCCTGTCCGAGTGCCGGCGACACCGTTTGCACAAACTGGCATGGATTTTTTGGACCCCCTTCCCAAAGTCTGCCACTGGAAACAGGTGGATAATCGTCGCCACGGATTTCCTGACCTGATACGCGGAGACAGGCGCTCTGCCACGGGCAACGACCGCTGAAGCGGCGAAATTTTTCATCGAAGCCATCGTCCTAAGACACGGTGCTCCCGCAATAGTCATCATCGACAGAGGTACTGCGTTCATGGCCGAGCTTTTGGACACCATTTTTTCGACTAAGTAGTACAGCTCACAGCTCACAACACTTCTGTCTCGCACGCAGCCGTCAACACATCCTTTTCGGAGGCCGGCGTTCTGCACACTGATACAAGCATTTTCACCAGCGAAGCTTATGCGGTACTTGCGGCTCCTAAACAAAATAAACAAATAAACTGCAGTAGGCAATATTATATACAGATTTTCTAAGTGTAGTAAAAGAACTGAAAACACCTAAAAAGCACAAAAACCCTGTCCTTGTCTCACTTTATTCAATCCTATGCACAGTGTACTCATCCAAGCAATATCTTGTAGTCTGCTGTTTGCCAGGACACAGCGAAATACAATGCAACGTTGCGGTGGACCTACTAGCTGCATCCGCCAACAAAGCGGATAGCAATACATCGATACCAGTTCCTGCACTCGACTTGAAAGCTTTTCTAAAACGAAAGCTCAGGGGTTGTTGGAAGAGCAAATGGGACACACACACACACACACAGGTGATAAATTCCATGTCATCAAGCCGCAACTCGGTCATTAGCCACCAGTATCAAAATCATGACAAAGAAGTAATACGTAAAAGGTTAAAAACAGGACATACATACACTACACATTAATTTCTTTTGGCTGGTGGCGATCCACGTTAGTGTGAAAGATGTGGAGAAGCGCTCAATGGTACTCCACATTCTGATCCAGTGTAAAGAGTTGGACACGCTAAGACAACACTTTTCATTACCCTACCGACAGCAGATACCACTTCACCCTGCAATGTTCGTCGGTAGTGAACCACTTTTGACACGTGAAAAATTGTCGGCTTTTTTCAGAAGTGTTCGCACTTTTTATATTATCTACCCGGGCATTCCGCAGCACGATCTCTCCAGAGTGGTCTCCGCTGCGGTGGCTACACTCAACAAAGCACTTGACTCACGGCCTTTGGACGCAAAGTTGTGAACGAGTGAGGCACTTGGGCTAATGCCATACATGTCCACCATCGTTTTTTATTATCAAACACTTTTCTCATCCATTAACACCACACATCTTTCACGGCATGGTCATAATTTTAATACTTCTACGTTTTTACGCGCCTTAGTGCGAGGAATTGTATGGCCCTTATGCAGCCCCTTATCAAAATCATTGTTCATATTGTTCATATCTCTAGTAAAATGAACTGCGCTTTTTGGCCATGAAATGGCCCTTGCGCCACAAACATAAAACATCATCAAAGTTTAGGCATGCGCAGGTATCGGTACCACGAGTGCGCGTCGTATATAAAATAAACATTTGCATGACACGTTTTCGACCCATTCTAGAACTTGCCTTGGCCTGTTATCCAGTCCTCAGTGGCACTTAAAAAATGTCTAGTATATCAGCTTTGATTTGATCTACTAGGACATACCACATACGGCGCGGAATTATTACGAAGAGGTGAAAAAAAGACAAAGCCAACAACAAAATTGGCAATGAAAGGATGTATACATATCTCAGTTAATTCTTTGTTTCTTTAAATGCAAAGCATTTCTCAGCAAACTTCAGTAACACTGAGCGTATCTATCTATCTACCTATCTATCTATCTATCTATCTATCCAGCCGACTACGACTTTTAGCTCTCCTGGCCGTTTAGATAATGGTATCGATACCAAACTTTGTATGGCATAACATGACTGTATGGAAAACGCATTCGACCAGACATAACATGAAGATTGTGACATAGATGTCATGATTGTGATAATTTATATTGCATGGCTCTGCAGCTCTTGCGGTGGTTTTGTTCACCTAATGTTGCAAAACTGGTATGGTATGAGATGATCGCATGGCGAACACAAGGGACAGGCCCTAACATAAAATCATGAAATGCGTGTCATGTAACAACATGACTACATGCCACGCTCATGAAATGCTCACGGCCGTTTCACTAGCGTCACAAATACCAAATTTGGTAATACGGTACGTAAATAGATGAAGAAGGTATGTGACTAGTGAAAACATGATAAACATGAGATGTGTGTCATGTAATAACATCACTACTTGATACGCTCATGATGTGCTCGCGGTTGTTTCGCTAGCTTCACATGTACCAAACTCGGTATTACGCGACGAGAACCGACGGCATGGGTAAATGACACACACCAACATGATAATCACGACATGCGTGTCATGTAACAACATGACCACATGCCACACTCATGATGCACTTGAGGCCATTTCGATAGCTTCAGACATGCCAAATTTCGTATTACGTGACGCAAATGCATGTCGACGGTATGTGAATGGTGCGAAGATGATAATCATGATATTTGTGTCATGTGAGAACACGAGTACATGCCGCAGTCAAGGCACCAATACATTTCGACGTGACGCGGTGCCCGTGCTCGCCGGCGTTTATTTCGACGCGTCACGCTGGCGTTGTGACGTCAAGTGCCAGTCCTGCAGGCACGCGCAGGCACGCACCGCGCTGCGTTGCTTTGACGCATGCGCATTTCAGCGCATCCGGCGTGCCTCCATCACGAGAGGAGACTCAGTGTTCTCTGGATAATGCAACGGCGCGAAATACAGCATGTCGCATTTCGCACTGGTTGCCGTCGGGCCGCGCCGACGGACACTGGTCGCGCATGTCGCGCCTGGCGTCAGACTATAGAGTGCTCGTGTTTTGCTAACGTAGCGTCGCGCTGTGCCCAGCGTGCGTACGCGTCAGCGCTACATTCGAGTATAATGGGCCCTTCATGATGCGCTCACGGCCGCTTTGCTAGCTCCACATGTACCAAATTTGGTGTTAAGTGACGTCAATGGATGACCAAAGTCTATGACTAGTGCAAACATGATAATCCTGACACACGTGTCACGTAGGAACAAGACAACAAACCGCGCTCATAGCGTGCTTACGGTCGTTACGCTAGCTCCACATATACTGAATGAGGTATCACGTGACTTGAATAGATGACAAAAGTAAACGACACATCCAAACACAATACTCATGACACGGAAGTCATGTACGGCATCCTTTACCTCCATGTCGTAACGTTGTGCTGATTTTAAAAGGTCATATTAACCTTTATCATTTGTGCTTCGCATATCATCAATTCCCACTATACGTGTGATCTGCCAATTCATATTCTCGCATCGTATCGTACATTATCATACCACATATGCTGGCCTATAGATCAAAGTGAGTTCGCACGCCGTTCACGAACAGCGAGCATCACCAACAGCGGTGACCTATCGCCTTCTATCACCATCAAAGATCAATCAAGTAGTCAAGACAGAGGTTCTAAAAGGTTCACGTATGCAAACATACGACGGAGCGAGCTAGTTCGATCAAAATCGTCTTCGCTAAGTGTACAGAAAACAGGAACGGCTCCACAATTGTGGATGTGTCGCTTACCTTCGTCATCAATTCACGTCACGTTATACCAAATTTTTCTGTGTGTGGAGCTAGCAAAACGGCCGCGAAACTACTACAAAAAAAGTTAACTCCAATGTAGTCTTCATGTGTGCGTACGAACGTGTGGTTCATAAATTTAGAGGCATGTACACGAAGAAGCCAGCAGGCAACAGCTCGCCGCGTTGTTCACAGGAGGAAGCTTCACGGAATCACATAACAAAAGCAATGAACAGTAGCTTCAAACACTCGCCGCCACTCGTAGTCGCCTCATCTCGCAAGGCGGAACAGGCTTTAGAAGATAACGCCACGCGTAATGACAAGCGAAGTTGCAGTCCTCAAATGCCCCCATTCCAATCCATCGAGTCCTCGCAAAGATGGCGCAAAACACGCATCGTACCTTTTCAGCGTCTGCTTGCCAAAAACTTGCCCAAAACTTTCCAGAAATATTCCGCGACTAAATTTTCCTGAAATCATCTGGCGACCCTTGGGCTCCCCGCGGGTCGCCAGAACCATCCAATCCAAGAAAAACGAACGCCAACCGGAAGCGCGCCGAGGGGAGGATAGAGCAGACCCAAAAAAACTTGGCAGATCCTATGTAGAGTGGAAATCTATGCTATGCGAAGACGAATGAGAAATGTTGATAAGTAACTTTAAAATCAGCACAACGTTACGAGGTGGAGCTAAATAATGCCCTACATCACTTCCATGTCACGATTATCATGTTTGAATGTGTCGCTTACCTTCGTCATCAATTCACGTCACGTGATACCAAATTTTTCTGTATGTGGAGCTAGCGAAACGGCCGCGAGCCCAATATGAGTGTCATATGTTGTCATGTTCCTACATGACACGCGTGTCAGGATTATTACCATACGACGCACATACAAGTCCATACGACGTACCACACGACGCACATACAAGTCATTTATTCGGAGAATATAAGATTTTACCGATCGATCACATACACAGTTTCAACCTTATTATGAAATACAAACAAAGCTTGCTAATCAAACAACGCTTGTTTTCTTAAACTGTGTAACCTCAGAAAAAATACACAATCCTATTATGACATTCGGAAAAGGCCTTCCTGGTTCGCTCCTTATTCGCGAACTAATTACGGTTTGAGAAGACTTGAACATTGTAGTCCAGCTTGTTTTAACATGTTTGAAAATAAAAACATCGACATCTTTAATGTACATAAAAAACAACTTAAGAACCTTCTCATCCAAAATGGCAGCGTGTACTTTAGCATCTTCTAGTTGTCCGGCTACAGTTCTATATGTAAAAGAAACACCCTATAATAGTGCTCGTGTGTAACATGGCATCCTATGATGTTTGCTTTCTTTACATTTTTTCGTTGCTTTTTTTACGAGTAAAACATGCACCATTTCACTCGTCAGTGTTTCTCTTGTGCATTAAAACTTGCGCTTTTCGCATATCCAGTGTTGTAAACGTTGTATAATCATTTTGTAATACTTTGGTAGCCGTTTAGCAACATGTGCATTGTTTCATGAGTGACCGCACGCTGTTTCTTTTGTTTTTTGTTGTTTTTTCTCTCTATGTAGTTTGCTTATTTTATGTAAACCTGTAACTGATGTAATTTTGATGCATTTTCTTTTTATTTCCTATTTTCTTGAATTTTTGAAAATCGACGTGAAATTCCTTTTCCATGTTATGTGCTGTACGAATATTTGTAATGCCAAGTGAAAAGGGGTAGGGAGCCTCGTCAAGCTGCTAAAATAGCAGCTTTTTGCTCTTATCCTTGCATTTTCTTTTTCGCAACTCTGTGAAGAAAATGCTCAATAAAACTGAAAAATTATGTTTGCACCCGTCATATACTGTTGCGCATTTTGAACTGTTTGAAAGTTCGACAATGCCGAATGACGTCGGACACCGAGCTCAAGGGCTCTTTTCCGGTGAGAAAATTATGGATATCCTCGGCTATGCACTTAACCAAATGTCCTACTTTGTCTTTTTCTGACATCTCAGCATTGACCACCTTGCAGAGCTTTAGCACATCTTCTATATACGTGGTGCACGTCTCACCTGGAAGCGGCGCTCGTTTTGGACAATGTCTGCTAAGCCCGCTTCCTTTCGACGCTCGAGTCAGCAAATTACGCTTTCAGTTCCGCAACAAAAATGTCCCACGTCGTCAATGTGTCCTCGTGGTTTTCGTACCACACTAGCGCAGCATACTTAATGCAAAAGACCGCATTGCTGAGCTAAGGGGTGGCATCCCTGCTGTTGGGCTTGCTGACTCGCTTGTACTGGACGAGGCACGCGTCGACATTCTCTCCCAATTTGCCTCCGGGGGTAGTTGGGGTTCGGTAGTATGGCAAGGAACCCATTGGAGTTGGCCTGAAAAAGTTAGATGGCTAATCTTGGGCCATTGCGATGGGCGCAGGTGGGAGTCCAGCCAGGCTGGCGGCTGCAACGAAGTCCTGTTACTGAAGCTCCTGTCGTTGGGTTTGTCTTAACCCGCACCTCTACCAATCAGTTACGCACAAAGAGGACCAGGACGTATATGGCTCAAGGGGCCGTTTATTTTGGTCGCGAAGAGAAGCGCCGGAGCGGGCGACAGTTTGATGATCACAGCGTCGTCGTCTTCCCTCTTGCTCTAGCTTGGGGCGGCCAGCACCTTCACCCGTGTTTGTTTTCTTTCAAGACATGCACAACAATACTTTCGTCCTCTATTGACGTCAGGTAACACCAAACTTTGTATATGTGGAGCAAACAAAACGGCCGCGATCGCATCATGAAAGGTCCAATATACTCCAATGTAGCATTGCCGCGTGCGCACGCTGGGCACAGCAACGCTATCTTATCAAAACGCTAGCACACTATAGTCTGACGTCAGGCGCGACCGGCACGACCAGTGTCCGACGGCGCGGCCCGACAACAACCAGCGCGAAATGTGACATGCATCATTTCGCACCGATGCGTTACCCAGACAACACTTCGTCTCCCTCTTTTCGTCATGGAGGGACGCCGGATACGCTGAAACGCGCACGGGTCAAAGCAATGCAGCACGGCGTGCGCCAGCAAGTATATGGCAAGACCGGCGCCTAGCTCGGCAACGCCGGCGAGCACGCTTACCACGTCACGTCGAAACGTATGGGCACCTTGACTGTTGCATGTAGTTGTAGCGAGAGAGAAAGACGGGTCATGAGGTGCGTGTCATGTTCTCACATGACACACACCTCATGGTTATCATATTTGCACCAGCCACATACCTTCGTCATGTATTGGCGTCACTTAATACCAAATTTGGCATATGTCAAGCTAGTGAAACGGCCACGAGCCCTTCATCAAGGTGGCATGTAGTTACGTTGTTACGTGGCACGCATGTCGTGATTATCATGTTTGGATGTGTCATTTGCCTATGTCGTCCGTTCGCATTGCGTAATACCGAGTTTGGTACTTGTGAGGCTAGCGAAATGGCCAACAGCGCATCATGATCGTGGAATGTGGTCACGTTGTTTCATGACACGCATCTTATGATTATCATGTTTGCTTCTGTCACATACCTTTGTAATCCATTCACGTACTGTAACACCAAACTTGGTAAATGTGACGCTAGCGAAAGGGCTGCGAGTGGATAATGAGCGTGGCATGTAGACTTGCTGTTGCATGACACGCATGTCAAAAATTTCATGTTAGGGACTATCACTTGTGTTCGCCATGCAATCATGTCATACCATACCAGTTTTGCAACATGTCATGTGAGTGACACCACCGCAAGAGCTGCACGACCATAAAATGTAAATCATGTCATACATTACATGATTTTCATGTTACGACTAGTCAAATATGTTCTTCACACAGTCACGTTATGCCATACCATGTTTGGTATCGATGCCATTATAGAAACGGCGAGGAGAGCGAAAATTTGTAAGCTGTTAGATAGATAGATAGATAGATAGATAGATAGATAGATAGATAGATAGATAGATAGATAGATAGATAGATAGATAGATAGATAGATAGATAGATAGATAGATAGATAGATAGATAGATAGATAGATAGATAGATAGATAGATACGCTCAAAGTCGCTGAAGTTCGCTAAGGAATGCTTCGCATTTTCCTTATTTATTTATTTGAATACTTTCCATGCTCGAAGGCTTTACAAAAAGGAGTGGGGGTTATACAACAAAAAGTAAGCGAAATGTTACAATTGCTGCAATATGGAGAGTTTGAAGTTTCAGGGTCGATGAGGGATGCGGTGGCAGCGGAAAGGCAGTTCCAGTCTTTGCTTGTTCTGGGAATGAAGGAATCACTGTAGTGGTTAGTTCGGCAAAATGGCACACCAACTTTAAAGCAATGATCGAAACGAAGTGAAATGTAAGAGGGGGAAGAGAGAAGGCTCTCTTTTAAAGATGGATTGTAATGATAAATTTTATGAAAAAGAGGAAGGCGAGAGCATTTTCGACGGAACGATAAGTCGGTTAGATTCAAAGTTTTTTTCAGGGCTGTGACGCTGGCATGACGGAAATAATTGCACAAAATGAAACGGGCTGCACGGTTTTGAACGGCTTCTAGAGTGAGAGTTAGGGTTACTTGACTGGGATCCCAGATGGCGCATGCGTATTCCAGTTTAGAGCGTACTAACGTTTTGTAAAGGTTTAGTTTCACAGACATGGGTACGGAAGAAAAGTTTCGTCGCAAATATCCGAGCATGCGGTTAGCATTATTAGTGACGTATTCGACGTGTTTCTGCCAGGATAGATTGTTGGTAATGTTAAGCCCAAGATATTTACACGGGTGCACTGATGATAAGGGAGCATCATTAAGAAGATACATGCAAGTGTTAGAAGCTGAAGTTTTTCGAGATACACGCATGCTTTTACATTTTGTTGAATTAAGTTTCATGCGCCTGTCACGACACCAAAGAGACACGTTATCTAGGTCATTCTGAAGTCTGATAGAATCAGTTGGGGTAGTGATTTTGGAATACAGCACACAATCATCAGCAAATAATTTAATGGTTGAAAACTTAACACAGTTAGGAAGGTCGTTTATATAAATAAAAAATAACAATGGACCTAACCCCTGATGTTAAGGCAGAGGTATCGGAAGAACAGTTGTTAGCAGTGACATATTGCGACCTGATAGAGAGAAAGGACTTAATCCAGCCAAGCACATTAGGGTCAAAGTTCAATTGATTCATTTTGACGAGGAGAAGTTCAAGAGAAACGGTATCGAACGTCTTATGAAAATCAAGAAAAATGCAATGAATGACGTAACCTTCGTCTTAATTGGCAAAGAGATCGTTAGTGAAAGATACTAGTTGGGTTTCGCATGAAAATGTTCTCCTGAAGCCATGTTGGGGAGGATGAAAAAAGGAATTTGTTTCAAGGAAGTCCTATAAAGGAGAGAAAATAATATGTTCGAGTAGCTTACAGGAAATGCTTGTGATAGATATTGGTCGATAGTTTTCTGGAAGATGCGGGTTACCTGACTTATAGACGGGAACCACCTTTCCGGAATTCCAATCAGCTGGTAGCGATGAACACTGTAATGACTGATGAAAAAGCTTTGCAAGGACAATGGATGAATACACTTCTGTTAATTTCAACATTTTAGAGCAAATTTCATCGGGTCCTGCAGAAGAAGACATTTTTAAACCCTGAATTAGCCCACCCAGCCAACAAAAATAGGTTCCATGGGCGGAAAATCGGCATGGGGTACATGGGGATATAATGAAGGGGCTGTTGTTTGAAACGCTGAAGAAAAAGCATTATTTAGAACTGTGCAGCATTGGTCAGGTGGTACAACCAGGTCAGAACATGTTAATTGAATATTAAATCGAGATTCACCTCTCATTATGCTCCAAAATTTGTGGGGATTAGTCTGAAGAAGAGCACGCAGTGTGGAACTAAAAATTTTGCTTTTGCGTTGCTAACAGCATCGTTATATTCCTTGTTTATGGTATAGTACTCAGACCAACGGCCGGGGAGGTTAGAACGTTTAGCGCTTCGGAACAGACGCTTCTTTTTGTTGCGGAGTCGGCGTAAAGTCGAACTAAACCAAGGAGAGTGAGGTTTAGTGCAAATCCTTCTGGTGGGTACATGTTCGTTGAGCAAGGATAATAATTTGTTTTTGAAAAGCAACCAGTTATCATTGACAGATCGTTCTTCATAGGTAGTTATGAATTCCTCGGTAAAACGTTCCATTTCTGCTGTAATTAGTGCCGTGTTGACACGGGAATAATCCCTAATAATTTTGAAAACCTTAGATCTCGAGGGGCGGTGAGCTTGCGCGGTGAAATGTAGTAACATGTGATCACTTAGTCCATCGAGATAAGTTATCGAAGAAACGAGATCAGGTGGAGTTGTAAGTACGAGGTGAAGAGTGTTAGAACAGGTTGATGTTGACCGCGTGGGCTCAAGAACAAGCTGAGTGAGGTTAAAGTCCGTACACAAATTCAAAAACTCTATATTTTCTGGTAAGTTTTGTTTGACGCTAACGGAGCCTGCACGCCATACAATACCGGGAAAATTGAAATCACCCATAAGAATCAAGGGGGAATTGGGATAGCGTACAATCAGCAGATTCAGAACATCATGAAGTTCAGAACAAAAAGAGGGGGAAGGAGCTGGGGATCGATTACATGCACACAAAATATAGTCACGACAGGAAAAAATGATTCGCACACATACTATTTCTAAGGATGACTTGATCGGAACCACAGAGGAATTAAACGCTTCATTGACAGCAACGAGCACGCCCCCGCCGATACGGACGTCACGGTCACAACGATATGTTCTGTACGCCTTATCGCAGCCAAATATTTCACTACTTTTTATTTTTGCTGAGAGCCACGTTTCTGTTAATACGATAATATTGGCTCAGCAAGAATCGATGGCTGAAGAGAGGGTGGCACACTTATTCATGACGCTTCGAATGTTGGTGAAAAGAAGCGATACATTGCTTAGATTGGATTTGGGAAGAGATTGCTAGGGTGATTCCGGAGAGGAACTGCTCGCGGAAGCGCCGCCACTATCAGGAGGCTGTGTACCACGAGGAACGCCTGTCTGACGGGAGCTATCAAGCGCGTGAACGCTGTTGGTTATTGCGCAGTATCCATATTGCTTCTTATTCATCACAAGTTTGTTGTATCGCAGTGAAAAAGATTGCCCGTTTGCTTTTCCGAATTCGATAAGCTTTTTCCTGCAATGCCGAGTTGCTTGGCAGAAGTCCTCATTTAAAGAAAAATCTGTATTTTTAAACTTGCTTTTCAGTGACAGGATGTGGTCCTTTGTTTTAAAAGACCAGAATTTGGTTATTACTGGGCGAGTCTTACTCGCCGCAAAAGAGCCTAACCTATGCGCCCTGGAAATCGCTCCTTCGGGTAGTTCTAATTCAAGAAAACGCGAGCAAATATCCCGGATGTGACCCTCAGACTCCGCCCAGGTCACAGAGGAATTGTCAGGGATTCCATAAAAAATGAGATTATCTCTCCGCGATCTGTCCTCTAGTTCATTCAGGCGAGAGGTAAATTCGGCGCTCTGCGCATTAACTGCCTCTGAAACAGTTCGCTGGATTTCGGTTGCAGCTGGCACTACATCTAGGTTTTCAACGATAGATTTAACGGTTTCTAGCCTAGCCGCAAAGTCTGATTCCATTACCTCCTCATGATGGTGGTCGTGTTTGGAAGAGAGGGCAGCAATAGCGGCAAGCAATTCATTGTGCTGTGAGGTAGAATCAACACGATTGGGCCCGGGGTTTAGCTCGACGTCTCCACAGAGAAATAGCAACTCACAAACAAAAATACAGTCACAAAAAATTTCATGAAGTACACTTGGGCACGGGAGCAGCAGCAAAAATGCGTTATTAGAGCGCTTACAGTGTATAGATGGGGCGGTACCAACCTGCACCAAGAAGGGCGGTGCGTTAAAAGGCGAACGCATCGTAGCTGCTCTCCCGTGCCCACTGAAGGACGACTGGCGATGCCAGTCGTTTAAGTCGGCCCGATTAGGTGATGTCCACGACGATGGTGCTGCTGGGCTGGTTACTGAGGTAGTCACCGTCTCCAGCCAAGGTTGAAAGTAAAGCCGATCCTGTGCGGTACCTGTTTCCACGACGAACGAAGCAGCAGACGTTGGAAGCACAGCTGCGTCACTCAAGATAGGATTGCATGCGCCGAACAGGAAAAACTGCACAAATAAGGGCGGTGCGTTAAAAGGCGAAAGCATCGTAGCTGCTCTCCCGTGCCCACTCCCGTGCCCACTCCCGTGCCCACCCCCGTGCCCACTATTTAAAAACGAGCACGCTCCGGCTGGCTCTGGCAGCCCGTGGGTAGCCAGAAGTAGAAAATCGAAGGGCCCCACTGATGAGCCAAGAGCAGCTAACACATGAAAGTCGTCATTCGGGGCCGTCGGCACCCTTCGTAAGGTCCTTTGGGCACGCCTGGCCGACAGATGGAATAGGGAGAGCTGTGGCCGTCATCGAGGCTCTTGCTTTGTCGTCAAGGTGCCCTGGGCATTGAGCCAAGCGTCTGAAAACCGTCTGCGGATGCATTTTCCACGTTCTCCATGGTGCCCTAATGCAACCGTTTGCACAAACAGTGGTCGTCCTTGCGTGCCAACTGATCACTGCAATAGACTAAACAGTTGATTTTTACGTAGGACTCATTGTCTTCGTGCTGTGCTGTGTTGTGCGCAATGTGCAGTGTTTTCTTCCTCGCCATGGGACAAACCGGGTGTGCGTATTTTGTCTTTTCTGGGTCGGAAAGGAGGTGGCGTTTCACCTTCTCCTTTAGGGGTGGATGTAAAGGTGGCAATTTTCATTAGATTGTCCTGGCTTAATTTATTTCTTGCTGCAGAGAATCGTGGAAAGGCCGCGACATAAAACGTGAGCCCTCAGACGCTCCCGACAAGCTCCAGAAGCTTCTATCAAGCTTCCACCGAGATCTTCCATGATGCTACCACTATCAGGCAGCAATGCTGCCATCAAAATGTAAATACTGTGATTGAAGGAAGGAAAATAGGAGGAAAAGAACGTCACGGAACGTCACGGACGTTAGCCAGCCTATAGGCAGCCGGTTTGCTACCCTGCGTATGGAAGGGGGGTGGGGGAAATGAAAGATAGAGAGGAGAGAGGGAAAAGAGATAAACACCGCGCATTTGGCAGCAAACGCGCGCACACTCAGTCATAGTCAACTCTTGTCTGTCGCGGGGAATGACATTGCTGTTAAAGCCACTTGTTTAAGTCCGTGTTGCGTAGGAATTTCAACAGAGCTTTTGTCGCCTTCTGTTGCTATGTCTTCTCTCGGGCACACGACAGAATAGTGTCCACAGACATTCGGCTGTTGTCGATGCGCGCAAGAACGGACGCCAGTGACTCTCTGGATGTCGTACAATGAACAGTCGCACATGGTGTGGTGTAGCGTCTCTTCGCAATGACAGGCATCACAGAGAGCTTTGTCGGTCATTCCTACGACAAATTATTCAACATAATCATCATCATCGGCCTGACTACATTCACTGCAGGACAAAGGCCTCTCCCATGTTCCGCCAGTTAACCTGGTCCTGTGCTCGTTGCTGCCAATTTATACCCGCAAACTTCCTAATCTCATCTGCCCACCTAACCTTCTGTCTCCCCCAACCCGCTTGCCGTCTCTGAGAATCCAGTTAGTTACCCTTAATGACCAGTGATTATCTTGTCTACACGCTACATGGCCGGCCCATGTCCATTTCCTGTTCTTCATTTCAACTATGATATCCTTAACCCCCGTTTGTTCCCTACTCCACTCTGCTCTCTTCTTGTCTATTAAGGTTACACCTACCCTTTTTCTTTCCATTGCTCGCTGCGTCGTCCTAAAGTTAAGCTGAACCCTCTTTGTAAGTCTCCAGGTTTCTGCTCCGTAGCTAAGTACCAGCAAGATACCGCTGTTACATGCATTCCTGTTGAGGGCTAGTGGCAATCTACCTGCCATAACTTGAGAGTGCTTGCCAAATGTCCTCCACCCCATTCTTACTCTTCTAGTTGCTTCAATCTCGTGGTTCGGTGGCAAAGGAATAAGATTTTGTGAGTGTCACTCCTAGCCATAAGCGATGAAGAAGATTGGCTTCTCTTCAGTCGAGTCAAGTGGGCATGCGGAGAGCCATCAAAGAGGACAGGTGGTGTTGACGATTTGTCTCGTTGCTTGGTGGGCACCATAGTAAAAACGTGGTTTCACGCGCAAGTCATCGAAGATTACTGGCTGCATCGGTCCGCGAAATCGGTATTGCTTCTTCTCGTGTTCTCTAAAGAGCTGCCCGCGCGGAAGTACCGGCATGTTTGTTCCCTATGACGCCGAAGTGACTTGGCAGCCACTGAAACATCACTTAATGCCCTTTCTCGTGTGAAGTGTGGAGAAGGCATCGAATTTCGAAAACAAGCTGCTCGTACGTCCCGCGACGCAGTGCTGAGAGCATAGATTGTAGGGCCGCCCTTGAGTCGCTGAAAATCGACCATTGTTTTGGTGGTTTTCGATTGACCACACAAAGTGCAGCGCGTGAAGCAGCTAGTTTCGCTGCTGCAGATGCCGTGGAGTGGTCAGTCCTGTGATTGGAAGTTACTGTTAACAGCTGCGGGCTCCTCTCCTCGACATCTCTGCGAGACTGGCTGGCTCCGGTCTTCTCCGCAGACCACCGACTACATCTGGACACTATAGTGAAATAACATTTTAACTCCGATTGAAAGCCTAATGTATAACAACATCTAAAATGACAACATTACCAGCAGCAGTACCCCACTTATCGAAATATTAGGCCAAATGCACACTATTACATGCGCCACAGTAGGTCATTCTCAAAACTATCCCAATGACGTAAGACGAACTGCGGACAAAGAATCCCTAGTAATCGATCTAGCTGCACAAAATAAAGAATTTTTCGTGCATTAAGGACGAAATAAAATGCTCCTTCTTCGTATTTGTTTCATTCATGGAAAAAGAATCTCCAGAAGTCACTATGGGGAATGGCGCCACTGGTTCAAATATTCAATATTCGCGTGTGTAAACAGAACAGGTCACGCGATCTAGCGGGACTCAGTTGAACCAAAATATGTCTGCTATCTCGGAGCCAATCACAAGAAATTATTTAATGGCCGTTTTGCTACTGTGGCTCTCTGCTTTTTGCTTTTATTCTGTTGCTACTGATGCCGGCAGCCACGAAATAAAGACGCACAACGTTGTTTACGCCAACAGTGATGTTAGGTGGTTCGCTTCTCTAGAAGGGCAATTCGAAGTCCAATAACCTAGCGTGCACCACTAAAACGTTATTTTAATTCAAAATAAGTCCTTTCTTGGCACACAAGAAACACTATGATGTTTCTGGATTGCTATTTCAACAATCAACGTCTACCTAATAGTTCCCTTTAGTTTTCTTTTAATGGCCACACATTGAGAACCTACTCACCTCCGCAGATGAAAAAAAATAAGAGCTTCAGGTTCTTGGCCGGATATATAAGAAAGGACTGCCGCATAGCCTCTCTTCGGCATCAGCCAAAAGAAAACCCGGTCGGTGACTCTGCTATGGCACCCGAAAACACTATTACGGAAGTTCCCAGTGCTCCCTGAGCTTAAAACACAGCAGCTTTTCCTCGTGATGAGCGTGTTTTGTCACCACTTCTCGGAACCCACCACATGATAAAAAAGTTATCAGAATAGCTGGAGGCGCGAGAACAAGGCTTATCTCGGTTTGCTCCGCTTCGACTCTGCCAGCTGTACTAACATAAATCCCTCAAAACTTGATTCGTATATCCCTGCTTGACTTGCCGCACCATGACACGATGATCAGAGCTATCGAAGATGAAATTTTTATACAAGCTTAGATCAATGAACTTTATTATGTGCCCTGCGTTGAGGTTGGAGAGGCCCTCGACTTTGGGCCAATGCTTTCTTGCCCTTAGCTGCCAACTCGGTTGCAGGGAAGCCCATTGTTTGAGTTGCAGATGAAAGCTGAGCAATAGTTTAGCTGAGCAATATTTAGAGCTGACTAGCAGGTGCCCTGATTCCGTTACACGGGTGTGATTTTATTTCAAAACTGTCGTATCACAGCCGTCATTGCCTACAATTGGACACACTGCCTCAAATTCACCAGCGCAACCCATGTAGCTGTATATTCTTAGGGACATATATTGACAGCGAGATAAAAACAATGATATGTGTGGAGTTTAACGTCCCAAAACCAGCTAAAAACAATCTTGAGTTGAAATTACTATTTGTTTCTCGTTGACACAGGCGTAAATAATCATTTTCACAGACTGCAGTTTTCTCTTACCAGTGTTTCTCTCGCCATGTATCTCATGTACTTTTAGTACAGCAGCAGTCCAGTGTTCACTTTGACTTATGACAGTGTAGTATTGGCAGCACGCATAATAGTGGAATGTCTGTTTAACTGCTTCAGCTTCTTTTTAGTGCTACTTTAGTAATACTGTTAACCGAAATAAAAACAATCGATTCTGTTTTTAGTTACCCCGCTTCACAGAATACTCTTTACCTTGTGGGTTACTCCAGGACTCTCAACAAGTCAGAGTACGCATGCGTGGCTTCTAGCTACACTAAAATTGGGGGAGGATTTATCCACCGCACTCTTCTCCTGAAAAGGGCACCGGTAAGTAGCGCTTTAAAACCTTCCAAGTGCTGAATGCTCAATGCGAGCATCTATTTCACGAGAAACAGACAGTAGTTGGCGATGCTGAATTTTTCTTTTTTTCCCTTTTTAGTAAATAACTAACAGCTGTGTATTGCTCGTACATCGTAGGCTTGCCAGGCTCATCGAGTTGAGTGGCGTCAGTAGTGTAGCTCATGACGAGACTGACATCAGTGCACACAGAAAACACAGGCAACCTGAACTATAATGTGCGATAAGGTTTGCATCATGTGTGTCAGTCATTAACGTATTTCTCTGAGAGTCGAACAAGGCTTGTCTGTAGCTCGTTGCGCGATTTCAATACATATGCAACGTTTTTTTTTCATTCTTTTCAAAGTGGCTAGTCAGTACCGGAACTAGACCTAATTCTTTCCCCAAGATGACAGTTACATAGACTATATTCCTGCAGCAGTTTCTCGCACTTGTGCAGGTTTCTGGTAATACGAATGAACTTCACGCACAGTTCCTTGCTTCGATAGAAGCAACCTAAATTTCTATTCTGTGTGTTGAAGATTTTCTGTAACATGGGCTAGTTCACACTTTTGTGTAAACCTATCCAACTGGGGAGCTATTTTCGTGGTGTCCGATGCGTGGACGTTTTAATTCATCGGAGTGTGTTCAGTTACGCAAGATAAAATCAGTAGTGTCGTGATGATGCCCTTGACCACGTCGGCGTATCAAACTCGCCAGCACATACCCAGCGTGAAAAAAACAAAATGAACAAAATCTATAGTACGAGTACTTTAAAGCAAACTTGACAAACTGCAACGTGCGTATGAACGTGTTGTACATTCTGCACAAATATACCCGAAAAGGAAGAACGGAGCCCAATAGGCAAGCGCGATGAACGCATAGACCGTCGAGGAGTAACCACAGAGAGCATGCGTGCAGCGTGCAGCATACGTGCAGATGAACCGCCCAGGAGATGCGGGCCGTGCGAAAAGTGTTGTCAAGGGCTCTAGTCATCCTCCTTGATCGATATGTGGGGTTTAATGTCCCGAAACCACCATATCATTATGAGAGACACCATAGTGGAGGGCTCCGGAAATTTAGACCACCTAGGGTTCTTTAAAGTGCAACCGAATCTAAACAACAGGCCTACAACATTTCCGCCTCCATCGGAAATGCAGCGTCCGCAGCCGGGATTTGATCCCGCGACCTGCTGGTGAGCAGCCGAGTACCTTAGTCACTAGACCACCGCAGCGGGGCTCCTGGCTCAGTCTTCCCTCACACTTTTGGGTGATGGTGGGCGACAATCTAGGAATAGACGCCAGACGGACGGACGGACGGACGGACGGATGGACGGGTGGACGGACAGATGGATGGATGGATGGATGGATGGATGGATGGATGGATGGATGGATGGATGGATGGATGGATGGATGGATGGATGGATGGATGGATGGATGGATAGATGGATGGATGGATGGATGGATGGATCCGGCTGTGCCAATTAGATCAGGTGGTGGCTCACGCCATATAACCTTAAGGTCAGGTACTATCACTGTGTCTTTAAGGATTGAATTTCACTTGCGCCTCGATTGTAGCCACTAATCAGTTATCCTTGTCCTGGTTATTTCTACCCATTTATAGTCTATTCTGCCTTCACTGTTCCTAAACCTCAATGCTCTAAAAAATTCGGCAGTATTATCTTTGACGATAGCGTGGAGCCCTTTACAGAACATTATCAAATTTTCAGCCATGTCCTCCTCCTCTTCACATGCACTACATACCGTGTCTGTGCCTTCGTATTTATCTGGGTACATCTTGGTCCGATATACTCCCGTTCTAGCCTCGAAGAGCGGAAAAATTTCCCAAGAATCATCGTAGATCTTTTCCCTTAGAATTGCCTGCTTAAAAGTTTGTTAGGTTTCCAGTGATGATTTCGTAAGCATTCCCATGTTCCATATGTTCCTCTCTGTTTCCTTCGTCTTTTTTCTATCTTGTGTTTCCTTTTGGCTTCGTAGTCTGCTCTTGTCTAAATTCTTGCTTAGGAGTTTTCGAGTTCGCTTCCTCCATTTACTATGAACATTCTTGATGTACAAGCAGCTGAAAACATTTCTAGCCCGACGCTCATCTCCGATTTTTCTCAATCGCTCCTCCGATTCTATCTTGCTGCTAGCTTCCCTGCACTCAAACTATGTCCATCCTATGTCCCCCTGTAGCCCCCCAATTTGCGGTATTCTCTTGTGCTCCCAAAGCCAATCTACGTATGACACGTTCTTCAATTTCCAATCTTGCTTGAACTTCTGATTTCATGCCCAACAACGCATTGCCGAACGTCAAACCTTGAACCATGACACCTTTCCAAACTCCTCTCACAACGTCATGATTATTGTAGTTCTACAGTGCCCTATTTTTTTATTACAGCTGCATTTCTGATGCCCTTAGTCATTACGTATCTTTCGTGCTCCCTAAGACACTCATCCTCATTATCCATATGCCCAAATATTTGGATTTATCCACTCTTTCTAGCGGACTTCCTGTGTGTTATGCTCACCGCCTTTGTTATCAGTAAAAATCATGACTGCCGATTTTCCCCTGCTAAACTTCAAATATAACCTATCTCCCTCAATACCAGGAGACGCGCCTTAGACGCCACCGGGAGCGGCCGCGTTTCGCAAGCGCTCAAGCAAAACTCCTGTTTCTGACTGCTTAAGTGATTCAATGGCAACTTGAACAAATGTGAAGCTTTTACGGATTCGACCGCATCATCTAAAGTGATTTCAATTGAGTGCTTTGCAGTTCGCATCCACGAAGATCGACTTTTTGGCAGCGTTCGACTACCTCGACGGGCCTACTGGCTAGGCCTACCAACATAGTCGTCCATGAAACAGAGGGAGAGAAGCTTCCCTCCGCCGAAGCTTTCGACGATGATGAAGATAGCTGGTGTCAAGTGTATGCCAGGGCCAGAAAGCCCGCTTCATCCCCGAAGAAATTGACGCCTAATATCAACACTTCGCAAGAAGAGTCACAGAAAGCTCTCCCATCGACTCGTCGCACTGCCCCCAGACCCCCTCCACTTCCAGCAGATCACTACAAAATATTTCTGCGAATACGTGGAGGCCTCAGCTGTGCTGACACTCCACTTCCGAAGCTCATCCATTCCATCCTAAAAGCGGCAGCGCTCAATAGCTCCCTACATGATCAATACCGCATCAACTCTGTAAGCGACATTCTGCTCATAGGCACACCGGACTCGGCACGCACCGAAGCATACCGCTGTATCAAATTCATCAAGATGGACGAGCGCAGCTATGAAGTGGTCCCCCACATTACCGATCCATCGAATACCTGCCGAGGGGTCATCCGTAATATTCCTTTAGAACACACATCTGAAACCATCTTGTCAAGTCTGTTGGACTATGACAGACTAGCCCTCATCCTGACTGGACGTCGCATGGGTTCCACAGCGTCCATCTTGGTCACCTTCAGAGGTACGCGCGTGCCTTTCTACATAAGTTATCAGGGTGGCATCACCAGATGCGTACCATACTGTCATAAGACGGAAGCCTGTAATCTCTGCAGCAAACTTGGCCACAGACCAGACGTGATCCCAGGCACCCCTCAGCCTTCATGTCCAATGTGTGGCATTCCGAACCCACTCCTTGATCACGAATGTGAACCTAAGTGTATGGTGTGCAACAGTGACCACCCCGCCGGCTCGCCCCAGTGCGCACAGCTCTACAAGCCCAAACCAAAGCACGCACCTTCATTTTTCCAGCAAGATGCAGCTCCATTCCTCAACCCAAGCCTATCTTTCAAGAACGCTCCTAGAGGATGCTCACGCAGTATGACAAGACAGCAAAGCCGAAAAAACCGCAGCCGCAGCCGAATCTGCAACAAAAGCATTCATCAAGACCCCAGCCCTCGGACTGGCCCTGGACACGAGATGAGTTGGGCTGATGTAGCCTCCCCTGAAAGCTCCATTCAAAAGCAGCTCAAACCATTGCAGGACGAGATGGCTAAATTAAGGGCAGAAAATGCAACACTACGCCTAGAGCTTCAGTCCTTCAAGCAACCATCTACCTCCCCACACCTCCCCGCCTCATCTTTCACCCCTACGCTTATCTCACCAGCACCAGCTCCTCTCTCAACCACCCCTACAGCTAGGCACCCGGCTCAACCATCTGCGCAAAAACGAAAAGTCTCGACTCCCACATTGTCATTCGATGAGTGAGTAGACCAAGTCGAAGCAAAACTAGAGAAGGTTGACAAAGAGAAAGAAAAAGTAGCCAAACATGAGGAAAAACTAGACAATTTTATTACCTTCTCCACAGCTTCCTTGCAGAAGCTACATGAATCCGTGGCCTGGATACAAGCCATGTTACCAATGCAACAAACCCTAGATAGAGTCACGTAGTGGATTGACACGGTTCACGCTAACCATCCAGAGCTTGCCCAACCTAAGCCAAATCAACTTAGCGAAAATGGCTCCTCGTAACCGCACTGAACTTTGCGTATGGCAATGGAACTGCAGGGGGTTTCGCCGAAAAAAGGCGAACCTCCTGCAGTACATCAAATCACAAACTACCCCTCCCTCAATCATTGCGTTACAAGAAACAAATGGTGTAGTGCAGCTGCCGGGTTATAGAACGCATCAAAACCCGGCTGATGCCAAACCAAACACTGCTCTCTTAACTCAAAAGCACCTATTCAAAATTTGCTGACATCGACATTGAGCACGACTTTCTCCAAATACTATTTGATGAACTTAACTCGCCATTTTTATACATTCTTAACGTATACAGTAGACCACAAGAGCAAAGGCACCGCTTTGATTCCCTATTTGCCCGACCTACATCCTCGGTAGGGCAAACACACCCTCCTCATAGTAGGGGATTACAACTCCTCCCACCCAGCATGGGGTTACACCGCATCTACACCAAAAGGTCGAGCCCTCTCATCCCATATTCAGGAACATCGTTTTACGCTGCACAACGACCCGGAGGAGCCTACTTGTTTGGGGAACAGTGTGAACAAAGATACATCTCCCGATCTTACCCTCACTCACAATGCCCCCACAATGGTTTGGACTAACAGCCAAACTATTCTTGGCAGTGATCATTACATTATTAGCATTACTTTACAACTAAACACACACCCATTGCACCTAAATCAATGGTGCTCACAGAATGGCTCAAATTTAGAGAGACCCGCAACAGCACCGCTCCCTTACGTATTGCAGACCTTACCGAGTTGACTCAACAGCTTCAAAAAGATGTTGAAATTCACACGAGAACTCTACCCCCGACACGCCGATAACTACTCTCGACTCCAAGCTTCTCCTTATGTGGGAAGCAAAACAGTCACTTCTGCGACGGTGGAAAAACCAGCGCCACAACAGGAAACTCCGCACTAGGATAGCGAAGCTAGACCAACAAATCGAGCGATACACGACTGAATTGGCGGCACAACAAATGGGTCAGCTTTGTGAAGAAATACATGACCACCTCAGTAATAAACGAACGTGGCAACTTCTTAGACATCTGCTAGACCCCAGCACCTCTCGCGCACGACACTCTCACGCTATCACTAATCTGTTACACGAGCACAGTGACCATTTAGGACAGCTCTTCGATAACCTCCGCACGTTGCATTTACCTCAATTACGTAAGGATTCTATACCATCTTATACAGGGAAACCTAATGAGTCATTATATACGCTGATAACGGAAGCGGAAGTTAGGCACGTCCTCGCGACACTCCGTACCACGTCGGCTTCAAGCCCAGACCGCGTTAACAACAAATTACTTGGAAATCTTGACGCTATTTTTATTAAAGCTTTGACGGAGTACTTTAACGACTGTTTTGACACGGGCACCCTTCCACCTTCGTGGAAAGATGCTAGAGTCATATTTATACCTAAACCGAACAAAGCTCTATTGGTAGAAAATCGGAGGCCCATTTTCTTAACATCGTGTCTCGGAAAGACTATAGAGCATTTTGTGCTTGCACGCCTCCAGAGACACGTGGAGGATAATGGACTACTGCCTCCAGAAATGATTGATTTTAGTGCCTCACTTTCACTGCAAGATGCGATGCTCGCCTTCAACACAACATCATAACACCTAACCAGAGCGACGATACTAAGGCAATTCTTGGTCAGGAATTAAATGGAGCATTCAATAACGTAGCCCACTCAGCTATATATGCTGGCCTCAACTGCATTTTTTTGGCGCTAAAATGTACTCTTAAATCAAAAGCTCCCTCACAGACCACACAGCTACATTAACATTAGGACCAGAACATTCCTCGCCCTATACACTAGGCAGCTTCGGAACACCTCAAGGGTCAGTGCTCTCTCCAATCCTTTTTAACCTGGCTCTTCTACAGATACCCAACGCTCTTCAACGTATCCCTGACTCGAACTTCTCCATCTATGCCGATGACATCACCTTATGGGTGAAAGGAGGCTCAGATGGACACATTCAAGACACGCTACAAACAGCTGTAGATATAATGACAGCACTAACATCTCAGACGAATCTCTATTGTACCCCGAGTAAATCAGAGTTACTCCTTCTACCAGCTCATCGTCGGAACAAACACGTTCCAATGATCGAAGTTCACATAAATGGGTGCCTCATTCCTAGAATATCACGCATTCGTGTGCTTGGTTTATTTATCCAAAACAACCGACTTAATACGCACACACTCGAAGCTTTACGCAACACCGTTGAAAACACCCTAAGAATAATAGGAAGGATCTTGTGGAAGAATAGAGGGCTCCGAGAGTCAGAGCTACTTCGTATAATACAAGCTTTTGTGATTAGTAAAATCACATATACCCTCCCTTACCTTCACCCTAAATTAGCAGAGGAGGAATGGTCAACTACCTCCTTCGCAGAGTTTACAAATACGCGCTAGGCATCGCAATCAATACCTCCAACACACTACTCCACCTGACAGGAGTCATAAATACCCTATGTGAAATCCGTGAAGCCCATTTAACAGCTCAATACGCAAGGCTCGCGACCACTAGCGCAGGTTGCCACATTTTATCGTCTACCCGAATTAACTTTGCCTCACTCACCAATGCTAAATACAACATTCCCCAAACTATACGCAAACAATTACTCATACCGCCCCTTCCTAAAAACATGCATCCAGCATATCACACTAAGCGTAGAATTCAAAGAGCAAAAGCTCTTCAGAAAAAATTGCATGGAGCCAATGACGTGCTCTATGTCGATGCAGCAGAATACCCATCCTCCTCATCCTATGCCCTCTCTGCTGTCTACAATAACGGCAAGGCGCTCACAACGGCATTCGTCACTGTCAACTCTTCGAAGGAGGCAGAAGAGGCTGATATCGCTTTAGGTCTATCCATCCCCAATATCACTATGATTGTTAGTGACTCCAAAACTGTCATACGCAACTTCAGCGCAGGTCGCATCTCATCAACTGCCCTTTCAATTCTTAAGAAACATCCTCCCACGCAAGATTTTGCTCTCATATGGACGCCCGCGCATGTTGGGGTGAGTGGCAATGAGGCGGCTCATACCTGTGCTCGAGGAATGACCGGCCGAGCGCAGGCCTCTGATGGTGCCTTAGATCACGCGGCATTTTTCAGCGCGAGAGATCGTCTTTTGACTTTCCACAATATAACAAATCACTACCGCCTACAGTGCACTATATACCCTCTCACATCATGGAGCTTCGTGCTACCATGAAATACTATGGCGCTAGTTACATACCCGTATGTCTCCTACCCCGTCTTTTCCCCATCTTATAATTCCTGTGATATACCCCTCCCCTTTCTGCATTTTCTGTCAACAAAAAGCTAACCTAGACCATATTATGTGGGGTTGTACTCGAAACCCGCCACCTAATTCTCTACACATTAATAGTAGGGAGCAGTGGGAGGCTGCTATGTGCAGCTCGGCGCCCGAGGTCCAGGACCATATCTTGGATTGGGCCAAGAGGGTAGCGGAGAGCTACGCTGGGTAGGCTCCTCTGACACTTCACCACCGCACCTTTCCCTCTTGGGACAAATAAAGTTTTTCTCCTCCTCCTCCTCCTCCTCCTCCCTCATTACCACAGATCTCTATCAATCCCTGCAGAGCTTGCTTGTTGTCGGCTATATTACTATCTCATCTGCATACATCAATGATGGTAATGACTGTTCAATGTGTTTTACTTGCTTGGCAAAAGAGAGGCTTAAGCCGAGTCGATTCTCATTTATTTCGCTTCTAGTGCCTGGAGATACAGCATAAATAACAAAGGTGACAAGAGACATCCCTGACGAAGCCCGCGTTGTATCTCTATAGGTTCAGATACCTATTCTTCCCATTTCATAACTACCTTGTTACTTTTATAGATATCCTTTGGAACATTAGTTATTCTATCTTCCACATCTAGTGTGTCCAGTATTCTCCACAAGTCTTCTTGAATCACACTAATGTAAGCTCCCTTGATATCTAGAAATTCCGGCCACAGGGGCCTGTGTTCTTTTTCCACTATTTCAATATGCTGCATCAATGAAAGCAGATTGTCCTCCAACCTCCTTCGTTTACAGAACCTATTTTGTAGCTCTCCCAGCACCCCCCCCCCCTTATTTACCACCCTTGTCTGTGGTCTTTTCTTTACTATCTGCATCACGAGTCTGTAAACTACTGATGTCACTGTTATAGGGCGGTAGTTGTTTATATCGGCCTTTTCCTCCTTTCCTTACAAAGCATGCTGAACCTACATAGTTTCCACCCATTGGGAGCTTCACCATTTATTACTGCTTTGTTCGCTGCTTGTTTTAATGTTTGCTTAAAGTTTCGTCCTATTTTCTTTATTGGCATCATTGGGATGCCATCAGGGCCTGTTGATGTGCTATTACAAACCCTTTTTTCTGCCCTTTCGCCGCTCTCGTTGTCTCAGCGGAGGCACTGATCTAATTGGTTCATCCCCATCTGGTACGTTGCGTGCAGCGTTTTCTTGTTGTGTGATGTTTTCTGTCATTGTTTTTCTATATTCCATTGCCTCAACCCCTTCTAGTCTGACCCCTTGAACTGTAGTTCTAAACCTCTCTTTTATGCTTGTCTTACTATTCGGAGAATTGAGATGGTCCTAAAGCTTTGCAGCTGCCTTTCTATTCTTTTTGTGTACTTCCTCCATCTATTGGGCCCCCTTTCTTCTAATCTTGTCACTGATAAAATCGGATGCTTCCCTTCTGCAGCTGAAAAAGTTATTCCATTTTTTACATTATCTTCCAGTTAACACCTCTGTTTAGCACACCTGTGTTTCCTTGAGGCTTCTTGACGTCTTACTATGGCTCTCTTAACTTCCTCATCCCACCAGCTCTTGGGTTTGTGCCTGCTTTTCTCGGTTGATTTGACTTAACCTTAGCTCTAACTCAAAGAATAGAGATAGATTTGTGTAAGTTCACTCTATTTTAGTATCATCAGTGATTATTTTCTCAATCTCTTTAGTCGCTATTTCTATTGCCCTTCTGAATATATTGTTACGTAAAAATGACACGAGGCGTGTCTATTTACAATCTATATTGACACGGATGCATGCAGCATCGACTAAGATGGAGGACAACACGCACAACCGACACACCACTTCCTCGTTGTCGTCTTCTGACCGCCGATGTGTCAGCTACGTAGCATTACCACCCTCCGGCAGTAAAATTGCCCTCTCGGTGCACATTAACTATGGTCTTCAGTGGGCAGGTGGTAAGGTTATAGTCTGTTGACGGGCGCAACATCACTGGGTGTGGTTGCAGGCAGGCTTGTGGTCTCAGATGCAGGAATGTTCTCATAGGTGACGTTGGTTACCTCGTGGATGGTACAATAAGGGCCCATGTAGCGAGACAATAACTTCTCCGATAAGTCAACACAACGAACAGCGCACCACAGGAGAACGAGAGAACCGGGTGAGAAGCAAACGTCAACATGCCGGCTGTCGTAGATGGCTTTCTGGATGGCTTGCGAAGCCGAAAATTTAGAACGGGAGATCTGACGTGCGTGGTCGGCACGAGCAATAGCGTCACGTGCATATTCAATTGACGGGTTGTAGTGGTTGTAAGTACGGTGTCGACTGCTAACGTCGGATCCCGGCCATAGAACAAATAAAAGGGTTAATAACCAGTGGTGCCATCGCGCGAAGAATTGTACGCGAAGGTCACGTGAGGCAGCGCCAGGTCCCAGTCATTGTGGTTGGAGGACACATACATCGCGAGCGTGTCCGTGAGGGTGCATTTTAGCCGTTCGGTAAGGTCATATGTTTGGGGATGGTAGGAAGTGGTCAACTTATGCTGCGTCGAGGATGAGCACAGAAGATCATCGATTACACCGAACAAAATGCGCTGCCGCGATCCCTGAGTATTTGGCGAGTAGCGCCGTGATGTAGGATGACATCGCGGAGCGAAATGTCTGCAACGTCAGTAGCAGTGCTGGTGGGGAGCGCTCGAGTGAAGGCATTGGTTGCCCGATTTCGACTTAGTAAAAGGACCGAGAACATCTATGCCAACACTGAAGAAAGGTTTGGTTGGAATAGAGATTGGTTGAAGAATTCCAGCCGGGAGCGCAGTAGGCAGCTTCCTACGTTGGAATTTGTCGCAGGAGGACACGTAACGACGAACGGACCGAGTGAGACCACGCCAAAAGAAGCGGCGACGCACACGGTCGTACGTCCAAGATACACCCAGATGACCAGCAGTTGGTTCATCGTGAAGCTCATGCAGCACGGTTGAACGCAAATGTTTCAGCACGACATGAAGGAGCTAAGGGCCATCTGGCTGGAGGCTACGACGGTACAGCGTGCCAATCAGGAGGACGTACACGTGAAGCGACGCGTCGTTTGGAGCAGATTCAAGACGGTCAATAAGTTGTCGCCGAGAAGCATCACGGCGTTGTTCATCACCAATCTGAAGAAACTGGGACATCGACATGACGCTGAGGCTAGGCTCGATGTCTGATTCATCGGGCTGATAAAAAGGGTAGCGGGATAGGCAATCGGCGTCCAGATGGAGAAGTCCAGGCTTATAAGCAATCGAGTAGGAATACTCCTGTAGACGTAATGCCAAACAGCCAAGTGGTCCACTGGGGTACTTCAGAGAAGAAAGCCAACACAGCGCGTGCTGATCTGTGATGACACGGAGAGGATGGCCATACAAGAAAGCACAGAATTTCGAAACCGCCCAGAGAAGGCCGAGACATTCCCGTTCTGTTATAGAATAATTGCGTTCAGACTTTGAAAGCACACGGCTTGCATATTCGATTACACGGTCGTTGCTCCACTGAACTTGTGCAAAACTGCACCAATTCCATGACCACTCACGTAATATGACAGTACACGGTAATCTGACGAAGACCGAAGTGACACTAGGAGGAATTGAGCTGTAGGCCGGCGCCTCGAAATATGAATACAACGGTCGAAACGCGTTCAAGGTGGCTTGCGAAGGTAGGTGAGAAATTGATCACGTCATCCAGGTAACGCAAACATGTCAACCATTGAAATACTTGTAGGAGCGTGTCCATCATTCTCTGGAAGGTCGCTGGAGCGTTGCAGTGACCGAAGGGCATGACCTGGAATTGGTAAAGAACGTCAGCGGTAACGTAGGCGACCTTTTCTCGGTCCATGTCATCTACAGCGATGGGCTGGTAGCCAGATCGGAGGTCGAAAGATGAAAAGAAGGTGGCGCCATGGAGGCAATCGAGGGCATCGTCGCGTGGTGGGGGTACACGTCTTGTTTGGTAATTTTGTCGAGGTGGCGATAATCAACGCAGAAACTTCACGAGCCATCTTTCTTTTTTTACTAATACTATGGTAGATGCCCAAGGACTCGATGATGGTTTGATTACGTTTTTCGTAAGCATTTTGGCCACTTCTTTTCGAATCACTTCTTGCTCAGACGCTGACATGCGGTACGGCCGATGGTGAATGGGGGCAGGGTCACCAGTGTTGATTCGATGAGTGACCATTTCCGTCTGGCCCAAGGGACGATCGTCCCTGTCGAAAATGTCACTGTATGAGGTCGAAACCTGGCAGAAGGCGTCAGCCTGGTGAGGCGAAAGCTTCGATCCAATCATGTTTCGAAAAATAGCACCGTCTGATCTGGGCGACCGTGAGACTGTGCTCTGATCAGGAGCAGATACACTGACAACACTGACATTGTCCTCTGTTATGGCAGTTAGCTGGACTAGAGACATCTGGCAGGGCAACACTTGATGGGTGAAACCAAAGTTAAGGAGCGGAACGAACACACAGTTATCCGCTATGCTCACGATGGTATGAAGCACAGTAACACTGCGCGTCAGCCGAACGTCAGTAATCGGCGTAACTAAATAATCACCCTCAGGAACGGGAGGGCCCGATGACAAAGACACGTACGTGACGGCTCGAGGTGGCAGGCGAACGAAAGTGGTTGGGCTCAAGCAGCTCGTGGGCTTTGCAGAGTAGTCGACGAAGATTGGAAGATCACAGCTGAGGGTACCAGACAAACAGTCAATTGAGGCCGAGTGTGCCGAAAGGAAAGCAAGGCCAAGTATAAGGTCATGAGGGCAACAGGCTAACACGGCAAAAGGGACCACGGCGTGACGGCCGGCAACGCTGACACGAGCAGTGCACAATCCGATTACTGGTACAGTACCGCCATCGGCAAAACGTATTGCCTGCGTCGTAGACGGCGTCGTAATATTTTGCAAGCGGCGGCGTAGAGAAGCGCTCATAATAGACAGGTGCGCACCTGTATCAATGAGGGCGAGCACAGGAACATGGTCGACTTGTACTTCAAGCAGACTGTGGTGCATGGAAAGCGTCAGTAGAGGATTTTCGGCCGTCATTAGTATTGCAGCTTCACCTCTATAAGCTGCAATATCGAGTTTTCCTGCTGCGATCGTCCAGAGAAGCGCGCCGAGGTGGCGGAGAGCGGGTTTGGCGACGTAGCGGCGACAGGGAGCGCGAGCTGCGGTGACTGGACGAAGGGGCGTCAGTGTAGCGGCGACCGGGCAAAGGGGCGTCAGTGGAAGGCTCGTAAGATGACGACAAATAGAAAATGAAGGGTGCGGCGACTGAACATCGAGGATTCGCAGGGTGCATGTGCGCCGAGGTAGACCAGGTCTGACGTGGTTGGTTTGATCAACAACGGTGGCAATAGGAAGAAATGTGCCCAGGCTGGTGGCAGGAAAAACAAATTGGCCGGTCATCGGGTGTTCGCCATTCCGAAGTGTTACGGAAGCCACGTGCCTAACGTATGCGGCTGCTGACCCGCAGGTCGCGGAATCAAGTCCCAGCTACAGCGGCTGCTTTTTCGATAGAGGGAAAAATGCTGTCGGATCATGTGCTTAGAGTTGGATGCACGTTAAAGAACCACAGCTGGTCGAAATTTCCGGAACCCTCCACTACGCCGTCCTTCATCGCCATATGGTGGTTTGGGACATTAAACCCCACATGTCATCAAGAGATGCTTGAAGAAGGATGCAGGGAATACGTACAGGCCTTCCAGGAGCGTCAGGTGAGCGGCCGCGTAAAGCCTAATTCAAGGGCTAACGGGATTAGAGTCCATGCATGGCCTCAGAAATTAGCGTCTAAAAGCAGATCTACAGGGGCAGATTCGTTGGCGCGAATTGCGTTCCGTCTTTCTTATTTGCGTCAAGAGTTTTGAAAGCTACGTAGCGCTAAAACGCCGTTGCGGAAGAAAGACCGGAAAGAGGTAGCGCGCTGCTCGCCACCTCCAACCAATTAGGCAAGGCCGGTTCAACATGTCCTCGAATTAGACACCGTGAAAATAGCTCCCTTAAAGGTCATATTGCAGCAATACATACTGACACAAATAGCGGGCGAACAGAGCGTCGGCTGTGGATTCTCTTATCGTTGGGAAGTGCCGTCCTTTGTACATCACAGGTCGAGATTTCCAACCTTATCGCTCACAGTAAAAATTTTTGCACCCAAAAGGGTGTAAAAAGGGTGCTTTTACAAAAAGCACCCTTCGTCACACCCTTCAATACCCTTAAATTGTTCATTTCAGGAAAAGCACCCTTTAGTTTGGGTGCTTGCCTCAATAGCACCCTAAAATTGGCACTAAGGGTGCTTTTGCGCCTAAGAAGGGTGTAGGTGAAGATGAATGAACATAAAATATGCGACAAAACACTAGCACACAGTAACAATATTTGGGATTTTATGTCCCAGAACGCTGGTATAATTCAATTTTTTCAATTCAATTTTTTTTCGGGAAGATTTGAAGTGTATTTCCGCCTCTAAACATTTTTGTACGAAAGTAAACTTTCTTGAGAACTACAACACTATTGCATGACTGGTTCTCAATGCTGTGATTATTGTGAGACCATCTGCATACTCTTTACGATGCTTTCGTGTAGATTTTGTAATATAATAAAAGTGAACCAACACTGAAAGACTTATGTGGTATAAGTTTATACCAAATACCTACAATCTAAACAAATACATTTTTCAGAATAAACACACACGAATACTTTGCTACCTCTCAGCAGAACCAGCATGTGAAAAATACCAGTGCGAAAACAAGTCACATGAACAAATTATGCCGGGATAAAATGAACACATACACGCACTGCATGAAGACACAAATTCATACACATATGTATTCACGCACTCATACTTAACAAATTGTTAAAATGTAGTTGGCACGTTAGGAGCACATGCTCTGAAAATGAGAAAACTTTTGTAGTCAACTTCAAAGATTCTGCTTTTCGCAGGAACACAAGTGCTGCACTACAAGCGTGCCATAGAAAATCACACTGAGCCAGAAAAGAAAAGTACACATCAATTGACAATGAAGCAATCAAAAGCTGTGGTTATTCAAATGAATATTTAAAACAAGGCGTGTCGAGTGCTTATAATGCTCCGTCCCATGTGTTTGCATAAGTAGAGTGGCTCCATCACGAACTCCGAGAAAGAGGTTAGGATTCTGTACTTGTCTGTCTTGTTAACAACAAACACATGCATGTGTTCATCAAAGGAAACAGTTTCAAGTAGCTCCAACATGTTCAAAAGAACTTTGCCCACATAAAATAGCCCACAAACATGCACAAACTCAGGCAATCTGTCATCTGGAACGTTAAGGACAAGGCAGCATCCTACTCGGTACGATCTTCCATCCACAGTGACACAGTTCACTTTAGAACAATTATTGCATTCAAGGTCATGTTTGGAAATGAACTCTTTAACACAACAAGGAAGATCCTCATATAGCACAAACAGGCAGCCACTTGTAACGGGTATGCTCTTGTCCTCACCAGCAATAAAATGAAAACACTGACAGTACTGGTGTCTCATGGCAAGAGTGCGCGAAATTCGTTTCCAGTTATGAACTTTACGCGTAATGTCTTTAAAGTATTGATGTTTTGCCTCAAAACGCATTGCCCAGATATCAATCAAAGGTCCGAATTTCTGAATACAAGACGGGTAATGAATGAGGTAATGCATCTTGCAAGGAAATGAACATGATGGAAACAACGCCTTGAATTCTAGACAAAAAAGGTGGATCTTTCTCTGCAAGTATGCTACGTGCGAGACTGGGATTCTGTGGCTCATAATTATGTCAACGATTTCTCTAAGAAGTAAATAAAGCTGCCAGATTTGGTTACCAACTGGAACACAATTACCTACAAAAAGAGAGAAGTGGCGAAAAAGTGCAAAAACTTGTGTTGCAGAGCCCTTAATTGTAGCATTTCCATAAAGAAAATGCTTAGAAATTGTTTCTGGCTTGTTCATTGCATCGCATGGGTGATACTTCCATTCAACAATCACCTTGTTAAGATCTTCCAGGGAGAAAAAACCTTGTGAAATTAAAGATGAAATAATGTACTTTAGTGTGAACGGTATGATGCCTTCGTGCAGGTCGTGCATCAAGTCTGGGGGCAAGTGTTGCGATGGATCAAATCCTTGCATTGCAAGTAGTGGGCTAAACTCCTTGACACCATAGAGTGATGCAGCTGGCAGCCCTGCTTTCAACATGTTTAAATGATGTTGATGCCCTTCCGGCGTTCGCTGCACATAGTCACTTTCTAAATGTTTATAGTTCACCTCGTGGCGCACGGCCATACAGAATCTGCATATTCTTCCTTGATTGAATGAAGCCTTAAAACCCCCAATTCTGTGACTAGAAAGGTTGTCCCCAGTGAGTATGAAAACAGACCCTTTCATAACTTTTTCATTTGCTACAATGCCATCGTTTTCTAATATGGCCACGTCTTCAAGCAATGGCTCAAGGATCTTTGAAAAACCATATGTGGAAACATATTTGTCTTTCACTAGAAGGGCCAAGTTGATGCCCGAAAGCGTCGAGCGATACCTCGAGTTGAAGTTGAGCACAGAAAAGTAGACCGCAGTCAACTTGTTCTTTCCCCTTTTGCTCCCCAAAGGGTTGCACACCTCGAATTCATCTGTGTACAACTGCAGGCAAATCTTGCTCTTGTCTCCAGCAAAAAAAGAATGATTCTTAAAAGCACTACCATCAAAGACTGAGCACATATGATCATGCATCTCGACAACACTGTTGAAGTCTCCTGAGAGGGTAGGATGTTCTAAAATAGTCTTCAGCACGTCACGGAGTGGCACATACTCCATAGTTTCACACTTTCCATTCATCTCTCCAAGGACTATGGTTTTGGGCTCAACAAGTGGAAAGTTGTTTCTCCAGTGTGCTTTTCGGCCACTTTGTGTCAAGAGCTTGCTCATCTGCGTTTTGTACGCTGCTTTTAGCTCTGCAGTGTTTTCTTCATTCGACAGAAGTTTATTATCCTCTAAGATAGAAGCAATGAATAAGTTGATGTCATTTGCTATTTCATTAACCGTTGACTCAGGAAGGCGTCTTACCTCCTTCCACTTCAAAAACATTAGGGAGAGATGTCGTACATAGTCACTTGAAACATCAATGTTCTCCCTATGGGAATCTTCTATGGGAATTTTCTTCTTGTCCCTCCTGACAACAGCCAGAGCCATCAAGTGTTTCTGCGCTGCTTGGCATTCTTTCCGCAACAACATTTTGTTGAAGATGCCGGTTCACTCCTAATGCAAATCATCATGCTTGCGATACACATGTTTCTGTATGAAGCGAAGACTT
>WOVY01003924.1:0-118743 GCA_013436015.1 Rhipicephalus annulatus | reverse complement strand
GGTTTGAGGCCAGGACGGGAGTATTGCGAACAAGACATATCGGGCCAAATACGAAGGGGTAGACACAGTATGCAGTGCGTGTGAGAGAAAGAAAAAACTGCCGAACACTTGACAATGCTCTGTAAAGGGCTTCACCTTATAGTTCAAGATGATGGCGCAGAGTTTTTCAAAGCACTGGTGTTTAGGGACAGGGAGGGCAAAATAGACTTTAAGCGGGTAGACTTAACTAGAAGGAGGTTATCTCATTGGTGGCTAAAGTAAAGACACGATTGAAAATTAAACCCTTCACTTCAAAGTACCCATCCAACTTTACTATTTAAAGGGGAAAAAAATCTAGTGGTTAGTTCACTAAGCATTACGGCTAGGTGGCGTTAGCCGCCGCCCGATCTAAAGGGTACAGCCACATCCATCCATCTATCCAGCCAAGAATATGCTCTCTGGCTCTGGCTTGTTGCTCCAGGCCTAGTCAGGTAGATTTTCTGGCCTCACCGTTGAATTGTTTGCTCGGGTTGTGCTTGCAAACATTGCGGTTTTGGGCTTCGTATCATCTTGTTCCGTCATCATGTCCTCCAAGTGGAGGACATGTCGCAGTGTGAGGAGGGAGTACGACAAGGCGCTGATAGAATGAGCTATCAGTCTTACCAGGCAGGCGGTTGAGAGCGCACCGAGGCAGCTGACGCACACCAGCACTATCCGCTTCCTGTATAATACAGGCTAGGGAATTATAGAAACACAGAGCAGAAATCAACTCTTGTGCCTCTCTCAGGCACTCACAAGGCGGAACCTGCTTCGAACACTGAGGACCGAGCTAAGCAACACCATGCGTGACGATAAATCATGGTCTCCTATTGCAGTAATGGTTAAGGCACGCGTGCAACTTAAACCATTGTCACGCAAGATGAATTCAAAACACCATCGAAGTGAACCCAAGGCACATGCTGATTATTATGTACGGTACTAGCGCTAAATTCATGCAGACGTTTAGTTGGCGCTGCAGTAGGCCTAGTTGAAGGAATGGCCACAGCTACTGCTGTGATGGAGAACGGGCTCATTAACATCTTCATGTAGATTAAAACGGCTTACCCCGAAATGGCTGGGAGTGTCACGCTATCCCTAGCAGTGGCACATGCAGTTGCATATTTAACGATTACAGAAATGGCGTACCGATTTCCAAAGCACCTATCAATACTTCCGTCAAGGCGTAGCACCAAAACACTTTATCGCACATTTTGGGAAACATTCCTTTTTCTCCCCATCTGGTGGCTAGGCATGACACGCCCAAGAATAAGCATGTTAGTATGTATGTCGGAGGTATTTCCATCTGATCCCTGAAAAATTATTTCCCTAAACCCATGGAAAAAAAAGAAAATGGAATTCGCACCTGTCATCACATTGCACCCCATCACAGGAATGGGATCAGATTGGCCTGGCGCTCAATACTCTCTTACGCTTAATCAGAGCTCGGTCTGGCACCAGCTCCAGACAAAACCATTTATAATCTCCTGTCTGGCACATCTGTTCTACTCTGCTCTCTCTCAACCGGAGTGCACCATGTACATGTGGTTCACCCCTGGTGGATCTTTTTCACTGTTTGTGAATTGCACACAAAGCCCTTACTGGTAGATCCTATTCCCAATTCTTCACTATTCTCATGGGAGGCCACTCTTTGGGCAGCTTACATCACGACATGTGCGTGTCAGGATGTCAGTGCCGTCTTTTTCGGAGTCGGCGCCATCTTTTCTTTCTCTTTTGCTCCTTCCCTGTCCTGTGTTTCTGGTGTTGCGCTGCAAACAAGTGAAGATGGTAAAGAACACCAGATGTTCAAATTTGCTTCTCATTATTATATCGTTGGTTTTGGGAACTAAAACCCCAGATATATTGAAAGAAGATGCATGAAAGAGAAGGATGATATTGGAAACTGACAAAAAAGGGATGACAGACTTCTTAAGCTATGCTGCCATTGAGATTTTCAGCTGTTCACGCAATTCTCACACGTGACTTTGATGCAGCTATGCACATATCACACAAGCATGCTGACTGTACAGTTAGTATAACTGCAACCTTCATGTACCCAGCCTTCATGTACCCTCTATGACCTTTCAGAACATCTGAGTCAGTGTTAGCATCAAGTTATGTTCTTCATGCTGGGGAACCAGTATGATGAGTTACCATTTCTACAGAATGAAGCCCTGTCTACCTGGAACAAGCTGCAAGATATATAACTAAACGGCCCTTTTCACGGCCAGTCAATCTCTGTACGGCTTGGATGCACCAACTGATTCCCTTTATCATCAACCCTCAATAAAACTAGCAAATGTTTGTACATGTGCAAGCAGTGTCATTCAATATCTTAGAAAATGCTTGTGAAGCAATTTCAAGGAGAATCGTTTTTCTGATCTCATAGTGAGGCATTAGGAACACCTAAGCCGCACCAAATGCCATTATTCAATGAGAGGAACAAGAGAAATATTTCACTGAGAACTATGAAGTAAACAAAAAAACAAATGTTTTCAGATACTGCGAGATCATTTCATAAAAAAAAGCTCAGAAGTTGCTATGTGTGGCCACATTTAATCTGTACAAGCATCGTGTGGTTACAAAATTCTGTACCAAACATAGGTTCAGCTTTCTGGAATAGACCACGCTGCACAAGCTAGCTCAGTGCATGCACTTCTGTACTCTTCCAGAGAATATTTTTACCACCAGTATGTTGTAACGTGAAGTGGAATGGTGATTGCATACTAGGGTGCGTCCTGCAGGACTCCAATAAAGTTGTTTCACTTGATCGGTTGGTGTGCTGTAAGCAGAACATTTCCAAGAAAAATCGTATAGTTTGGAGGAGGACTTAAGCAAGGAAAGGTGTAGATAAAACACTGCATTCACTGGCATTATCCTCACCAAGTATAACATTGTTTTTCTGGTGAAGCTTTGTGTCTGCACAGCGAGCAGGATAAGCTGGTAAAAACATGCGAAATGGGAAGTCTAGCACAGCAATCTGTGCAGTACCTGCTCATTTCATGGAGCATTATTTCACAGGCTTTGCTCATTGTTAGCGTTAAGCCTATATTATGTCCACTGCAGGGAGGAAGCCCAATCAATGTTCCCTGTCCTGTATGAGCCAATTTCATATTATGGCTGATAATTTCTCGATCTCATTTGAACTAATCACCTGCCACCCTCTGCTACATTTCATGTGTCCTAATATAAATTAATTGACATTACTGACCTGTCATCCATCTTTTTTTCTCATTCCCAACTAATGCATTGATTTTTTGATAAACTCTGCTTTCTTCCCATGTCTTAATATTATGCTAGCCTTTTTTTCATTTTTCTTAAACATTATCTTTGCTCAGAAGCTAGAAGTTATCAGAAAGAACATAACGACATTCTACCTCCTGAGCATATGGCATCATCAATACAAAAATGTAATAAAAGTGAGAAAACATCCTATCTATATAAGAGGCCCTAAAATACTGCAGGAGGCAACAAATAAACTGGTATTTGTATAAAGGGAGTGACAAAAACTTTGACTACTGTCACTTATTCTGATTCTTGGGACATCTTTTTTAGTACATCATAACACATAATTACACATTTACACAATTTACACAGAGGAATTGCTACCACGTGCATTGAGGCCACCCTTCAGAAGTCATGTGAGCACAAGGATGAGGTAAGCCTTAAAAACCAGATTAAAAGACTAAAAGATGCTGGATATCCCAACAGCACCACCACACCCGTGTGCTAAACCCTCCTGCAGAAAGTCAAGTTAAACAAAACAGTACCAAAATAAAAACAGAAATGACCAAAGATCTTTGCATGCTATACCGTACGTACATAAGGTGTTTCACAATATAAAGAAAATAGCGAGCCGATATGATTTATCTTGTTATTTGCCATCCCTTGCAAGTTTCAAAAGTGTGTGTACTAAAAAGCAACAGGAATAGCCATTATTTCACTATTCGTCACGAGAATAGGTATACTGAATGTCAATATAATGTTGTGTATGAGATACTATTGACATGTGGAAACGTAAACATAAGACAAACTGGGCAGTGCCCCAATGTTTGAGCAAGACAGCATGCTTAAAATGTTAAGAATGGCTATGCTAGTCGCATGGCCACACACTGTAAAGAATGTAAGTGCAGTTCTATGTTTCATAAAACACTGTTTTTGAAAAATGCAAGAACAAGAAATGAAAGAGAGACTGTGAAAGCTTTTTCTTGTCAGGAAGGCCATGAATCAGTGCATCAGTATACCTTCACTCATCCATTCGGAGAGAGAGTATTCTTTTCTCAGTTAAGATTATATTATCATGGTCTCACATGTGTCGTTGTGCATGAGCACTGTTCTTGTACTCTGTATAAAAGTGGGCGTAGTACCTTCAATAAAATTTAGTTGGCAGTCAGCGCTCTTTCCTGTCCTTTTTGTCTTTTCCTGAACTTCTCTCACTGTTACTAGAACACAACCACGATGAACCAACTTGCCCAGATTATGCTATTGTTGATGAAAAGTCAGAGCACGAAAATACTTCAGGGGCTCAGAACCTCCTCACTACCCGTCTAGTTACGGCCCTGGTCTATGTGTTCCGAGAGTGAAGCACTAGTGGAGCTATCTAACTACATAACGGTGAGGAGGGTTTGTGTATACTCGAGCTTGTTTCATGACATGGTGAGAGGTGGCTGGTTGTTGAAATAATATGCTGTGTGGGAGGTCAAGATTTTGATTGAGAACGCTGAGTATGAGCCAGTGACATTAGGCGTTCAAGATTTTTTGCGATATTCACTCTAGCATAGGACCTTGGTTGGTGGTTGACTTGTGCATTTGATCACATTGTAGTCTTCCATCATAATTTTTTGCCACTTGGCGTCGGCGCTCTTGAGTTGTACCAAAGTAATTAAGCATTCAGGTACAAGTATCTTCTGTCAGTGTTTCAATGAAGAGCTGAATACGAGTAATAGCTTCTATCGATACTTCTGGCATTGGTGTATGCACATTTCTTTTGAAGTTCTCTTGCAAAAAAGGCATTAAAGGTATGTTTTTGTGACTTTTTAGTGTTGGCCAGAACTGCTGGTGTGTCCGAACGGCTCTTCGATTGGTTGTGGTGTTGTCTTGTTCAGGGCCACAGAGCTTTAAGTCTTTTTTTTATATTTGCCTTCACAGGAATGCTCTTTGCATGCTTCTTCAGTACTTTGTATTATTCCTAAAGCACTGACTTCCAGATATTGATTGTGGTGCTTTAATCTAGTGTTCATCTTCACGCTAGCTTCATTTGCACGCAAAGCAAGAACTCAGGAGTATGGTAACTTTTTCTATGGGCTTTCTCTTCTTCAGTCTACTGTATTTTTGCCTGTGTTGTCTAAGCACTGAGAGCCTCGTGCGACAGCTTTTTTTTGTGCACTTATTGTGTGCCAATGACTTATTTGCCTCCTCAGCTAAATACTTTTTGTATTATAAGAGAAAACTCTGTCTCGTGCGTGAATTGGGGCCAGAACAGCGCCAAAAAGCAGCAGCCGCAGAAATTGGCTCATATTCTAATATTATGACATCGTGATGTTGACTTTTTAGCTGACGCCGGCAATAACGGTCAAACGGCGGGCCAATAATGCCGGTCTTATTGGATGGCTCCGCCCATATTGGCTGCTACTTGTACAACCTGGCCCGATGTGTCCGTTCTAATCAGCCGGCACAGCCTATATGGGCGGAAAGCTCTGAAAGCTGGCCCAATATAACCAATCTAATAGACTGGCTTAGCCATCATTGGCGGAATGTTGTTAATGCTGGTCCAACATAGCCGTTCTATTCGGCTGGCAGAACCAATATTGGGGGTACGTTGTGACCGCTGGTCCAACATCGCCGTTCTATTTGGCTGGCACAGCCAATCTTGGCGGTACGTTGTGAAAAATGGGCCGTTCATGGGCCAGGCAATGCCGATCTATCCCCAATATTGGGCCAACCTTCTGTGCTGCCTGGGTAAGAATTCGGCAGATCCCAAGTACCATGGTTTTCACTGTTATTCGAAGCAAGCCGAGGCAAATTGACTGGTTTTTAATTGGGTCATTAAACGAATTGTGAACAAATGGCGCTTATGCTATGCATTAACGTTGTACGCGAAAACATAAGCTAAGCAGTCGCATTGTTTAGTACAACTAGTTGAAACGATGTCAACTTCAAGCATGGTCATTACCTACACCAGATGCGGTAAGCTGACAAGTAGCGCCTGTACTTGTGAAAATAGTAGCCTTTGATAGGTGCTACGTAAACTATTGTCACGGAGTCGTGACGTGGCCTAAAAGATTTGACTACAGATCGAAGATTAAACTTTATATTCGGACTGAACTTGTGGTCAGCAAATAAAAATTAAAATTACAGCAAGGCACTGGCAATGATAGTGGCGGGCAGAGCGCCAGCCGTTGATGAACTGACAATCGGCGAAGCAAGTCAGCATTTATATACCCTTGCCATTCAATATTCTAGCATTATCGCTAGCGGCGACGTAGGTTCCCAGAAAATCTGTGACGCTCCTAAAGTGGGCGCAGTCTTAACAAAACGATCCACTTAAGCCTCGAAGCTCCTCGAACATCGTAGGCATAGTTTGCGCGGAACGTAGTGTAACAGGGTGATATCAAAACTTGAGGAAAAAAACGTGGCTCTGCCCCCCTCTGAAAAAGGCATCGTCCGGAGGTTTCAACAAAAGGCGAAGGTACAACAATAAAGACAATAAACAATAATTAATACCTCCAGCCCACAGGGTATTTTGAAATGAGTATTAAGAAATAAACTACAGCAACAACAAAACAGAGTCCTCATGATTCGCGCATGGAATGGCTTGAGGCACACGACATGGACGACTTCAGGTCAAGCACGGCGCCGTTGAGAGTTCCTAATGCCGTCAAGAACAACCTCGTAGCCGAGTGGGCTGAGACGGCGTACTATTGTGTACGGTCCGAAGTACCCTCGCAGAAGTTTTTTCACTGAACCCACGTTTGCGTATCAGTGTCCCTACCCAGAGACGGTCCCCAGGCTGGTACTCAACGAAGCTTGGTCGAAAATTGTAACGGTGGCTGTCGGTCGTTTGCCGAGTGTTGATGCGTAGGCGGGCGAGTTGATGAACTGCTTCTGCGCGCTGAATGTAGGCGATGACGTCCAGGTTCTTTTGTCACAGACGTTTGTAAACTGTGACGGAATGCGCGGAATTTAAAGCGGGTGGAGTACGCAGAGCTTGAAACTGGCGAGCAGAATCTGAAGAGCGCGCCATGAACAAAGTTCGAAGTCGGCAACCATGAACCAAGTTCAAACGCACAGGCTCGATTTGGGAGGTCCATGTAGCCACCTCAGGACACTTCCTGAAGGACAAGTCCGTATGACGCAAACAATAGCTTGAAAACAATTTACCCAAATATAACTGGTCCTACGCCTCAGATACAGTTAAGAAGAAATCTCCATGCTATAAGTTTGTCACTCATCATCAAGTCCCACCACTCAGTCCCTGCGGAGAGTTGGTCACAAAGAATCGCGAAGGAGCGAGTCTCACCCACGTCGTTGAGTGGAGGCCTTGCACGAAGCCAGGGGGTTGACGTCGGCGCCATAGTTGGCGTCGGCGTTGGGCATACGAACCGTAGGAGAGGCAGCCTTCCTAGGCTGCTGGGGGATGCTGCACCACCTGACACTGCACAAGCTGACACTGCACCCGCTGACGCTGCATTTTACGCAATGGCCTCGAGGTAGGGCCTCGTCCGGACGGCCTCGCCTGAGCTCGAGCCCGAAGGTCAACAGCTCAGCCCTGCCCACCGGCATGGCAATATCAGCGCAGCCTGGTAGTCCTGGAGCCCCTCAGGTCACCAGACGATGAAGGTAGCAGCCTTGGCTTGGGTCCGAAGCCTGACCACCCTGATGCGTGGCTCGTAATCCTCGAACTACCACTGCGAATCTTCTTTTTTCTTTCTCGTGCGTGCTTCAAATAAAGCTGCGTCTGCGTTGAATTGGCGCTTCAGTCGTTTCTTGTTGCTGATGCTGATGCTGACAACCTACGACGGATAGCGTGCACCCACAGAGGGGGTGGGCTAAGAACTGGGTGGAAGGGTACCTAAATGAAACTAAAATGAAACTAAACCAATCTGAAAAATTAGTTTAGAGATAATATTACTAATAAATAAAAATGTTTGCTGAGCAAGCGGTCAAACCATCTCTTGTTTTTGACAGATATCACTACGATTTATAAACTAAAGATCTGAAAAGGTTAGGGTTCACTAGAACGGTAATTTTTTAGTGGCGTTGATGAATTACAATGGAGAAATTATCTCTGTGGCAGTAACCAAATGAAGTGCCACCAATTGATAAAAATACTTGTAGATTTACTTTTATTCCTAGCTTTTGTAATTGGGCTACTCGAAGTCTTTTTATCTGATAAGAGTAGCGATTACAGAATAAAAAGAAATGTTCAATTGTTTCAATTTCGTTGCAAAAAATGCACGGCGGTGACGCCTTGAGTCGAGCTTTGTTAAGGTAATAATTTAGTTGTGGAACTGCACAGCGCAATCTGGTATAAGTGACCTCTAACTGGCGAGATACACACCACTGTTTATTCCAGCAATACCTCAAATGCTATAAATCTTTAATTTTATCCAAGTTACCTATTCTCCACTGCAGACAAGCATTTCAGAACCTTAGCGCTGTCACGTAAGCCGTATTTGGCAAAACTAGGATGGTGGGCCCACTCAGGAATACTGCTGCTAAAGAACCGCCATTTTATTCAACTATAATCCGCGGTGGCCCGGTACCCATAGCAAATGCAGTTTTTTTAACGTTTTTCGGTACTAACTATTGTTATTAACATCGGTGCCATCTCCTATTTCCTTGCTGACTTCAAACTTGGTTCATGGCGCGCACGTTAAATTCCGCTCACCTCGTTTCAAGTTTCGCGCACCCCACCCGCTTTCGATTCCACGCACTCCAACACAGAGGCCCCCTTTTAACTTAGATTTTTTTTTCTAAAAAAAGTGCTCTTAAGTGCGCGTTTGGCACCACAATGATTCGATGCTTTCTTTGTTTTGAGTGAAACATCCTGATTATGTCATCAGTTTGGTTTACTCGTTTGTAAACGTCTTTCTATAAACCATGTGTGTTCTTCCGAAGACAATTCCATTCGTCGTCGTCCTTGTTGGTGTAGCACTCAGAGACTCTGTTCTTTTTGGGCTTGCTGTTGCTGGCACTGGCGGTGTTGCTGCGGAAAGAGCTGAGGTGGCAGCCCTTTTTGACCATCGCACTGATTTTCTGGACCACTTGATGTGGTGTGCAGTAGGGAGATGGTAGTCTGTGGGCTGTTATGCTGCATCTTGGGTAATGAAGGTTTTGCGCTAGAATTCACTGGAAGATTTTTAGAGGCTCTTGGGGCGCTGTTCCTAACGAATGCTTCTGACTCTCGGCAACGTGTGAGATTTGATGCTTCTAAGTCTCCTGTGTTGTTAGGACTCTAAGGTAGCTGGACACTGGGTAGCGACACCTCGAGAGCTGTGGTTCGGCGGAATTTTACTTGGTAACACCTTTCTGTCTGCGCAACTACGAAACTGAGTTGCTCTGACGCGTGAATCTAAACGAAAGACCCAAGGCCTGGCTGTGTATTTTCTGATTACTGTGGCTCTATCTCGAGCGTAGTGAGCATGTGACATGCGAGGTGAGTGTTGTGAGCAACTGGAGAGCCAAGCGACAGGAAACCAGAAGGTGGTCTAAGCGTGCGAGACGAGGAGTACAGTGCGCAAGGGGCTCCCTAACATAAGTCCTACGGTGCAGTGATGACGTAAAGGTTGGTTTTCGGGCAGTCTCAAAATGCAGTGAAAGGTATATTATTCCAGATAACAGATCTGGCTGCCTTTCAGCGAGCGTATGGTTTAATTTTTTTTTGTCGGAATGGAAGTGGACGACTTAATGTGACATTTTCAATGCGTGTATACTGATTTGGTTTGCGATAACGGAGTTCGATTGCATTCAGATAGCATATTGTAAGCAAGGCTTTATCGTAATCTTTAAATCGAACAATCATATTTCTTTATTTTTTGCAATATTCGTCGTTTAGAAAAATATTTGTGAGGTAGAATTTAAAAGCCTCACGGGTGACGTAGTCGGTAAAGTTGATGACCATCTCCCTTTCCGACCAGGATGCAGCTGTGGCATGGAGCTCAAAGACGTTGAAGCAGTATTCTACGGGGCCGTCCTACACTGTTTCGGTGTATTAGGGGATGGCAAGGCCGGCAGATGGTTCTGACATGATACTGGTCGATAGGTAATGCTAGGCGCTTGTACGGTAGTCCATGTATGATCAGGGTGTGTTGCGGAAAACTGCGTCGATGCTGAACGACTGATAAAAGAACAGGCAGGTCTCCATCCTGCCAACTTGTGAGACGCTACGCTCACTGGGAGACGTGGCCTGGCTCATACGTCATGTTTAGTTTGTTTGTTTCCCTGGGATGACGGCTCATACTCACTCAGGGGGATTGGCCAAGAAAGTGTAGTGCAGTTTTTCTGTGATCATTGTTTATTCAATGTCAACTCTTCCTCATCCACGTCTACTTACTATTCCAGCCTTCTGACGTCGCACACACACACACAGACACACACACACACACACACACACATATATATATATATATATATATATATATATATATATATATATATATATATATATATATATATTCAGCAGGAAGTTCAAGGGGTCTGGTACGTATAAAGAACACAAACGAGTACACGTACGAAAGAGCAATACTTTTATGCCAACGTTTCAGCCGTGGCACGGCCTTCGTCAGGGAATAAAGAGTAGACAAGCAGATGCCCCTTTTTTTTAAGGGCCGTTGAAATCACACAATTGATCAGAATAGTGATTAGAAAGTGCGAAAGCAATACCAAAACAACATTGTCAGTATGATTTGATACGAGTATTGAGCAACAATATCGCTGTGGATAACTCAAGATATGAGCGCATAGCTTCAGCGTAGGGCAAATTTTTATGCGTAGGGCAAATTTTTAAAGCAATAAAGCACTTCATAAGCCAAGCGAATATCATGAGCACATGTCACGCACACTGTAAGATACCCGAGGACAGTAAACAAAATTCAACTGGTAACTGAAGCATCAAGTTTGATGCCAAACTACTGCATGCACATATAATAAATGGAAGCACACACAAAAAATATATATAATCAAATAAATGAGAGAAGAAACGATGACATGGGTTGGGGGGCATTTAACGCATTCCTGTGATGGACAATGCTACATAGAAAGGAAAGTAACGCGTCCAGCGCTTTCGTTGATGCCTGTGTGCAAAGTGTTGAACTTGTTAATGAGATAGGACTCGCGAACTTCTCGGTCAGAATGAGTTTTAAACCCGGATTGTAATATTGTGGCTTTGATGTTTTCGAAAGAGTGCCCTGGCATCTGGACATGTTTTGACAGTGGAAGATGAGGAAGATTAGAAGCATGGGCTCTGTGATTGTTAAAACGTAACCTGAATGATGTTTCGGTATGCCCAATGTATTGCATGCGGCAAGTGGAGCACTCAAGCATGTAGATAACATTAGCGCTGTCGCAAGTGAAGTCTCCGTTGATTTTTAAGGAAAAGTTTGATGCGGTGCTAGTTGCGGTGTGAGTACTTGACATGTGCGGGCAAACCTTGCAGCGGGGCTTATTGCAAGGATGGCAACCACTGTAGTTGGACCGATTAATTATTTTCGATGATGTTAATGTATCATGCAGGTTGCGTGATCTGCGGTAAACTACCCTCGATGGTTCCGTAAAAATGTCTTTTAAGCGATCACTTTGTTGCAAGATATTGTGGTGTTTTTTTAGAATATTGGCCACATTAGGAACCGAAGCTGAGTGCGTAAGGATGAGGTTAACACTGTTACGTGAAGTGTTTGCAGATCGTTTGTTGCTTGTGAGCAACTCTTTACGGTCAATGTTGTCAGCCTTCTTGAGGGCGTCGTCTATGATTCCCGATGGGTATCCTTGCCTCGTAAGAGCACCTCGTAGGTCTTCGCAGTTGCGAGCGAAATCATTGTTATCAGAGCAGATGCGTTTAAAGCGAATGGCCTGACTATATGGAATACTGGTTTTGCAGTGTTTTATGTGGCTACTATGGAAGTGAAGATACTGATGTCTATCGGTTGGTTTCCTATATAGTTTGGTCGTCAATTTTCGATTGCACAGTGTCACTGTGACGTCAAGAAAGTTGACACTGGTGTCCGAGTATGAGTGCGAGAATGATATATTTGGATGGGCATTATTATAATCGCCGATGAAAGAAAGAAGCTGGGATTCACCATGATGCCATACTAAAAAAAAAAATATATATATATATATATATATATATATATATATATATATATATATATACATATATATATTGTCCACATGTAGACACGGGTCCACATGTAACACTGGTGGAGGTGCTGGCCCGCGACCCCGCCTGATGCTCCACACTCCCACGAGGAGCCGTTCCTCCAGCCCAGAAGCACTTGTCGACCCTCCCGTGCATCGCTTCAGTCGTCGCTTGCGAGGCCTCCTTCCAGAGTTCACTCTCTCACAGGAACACTCTACAAAGCACCGCTCAGATCTACTAATGGCCACCGCCAATCCACAACAGTTACTACGAGACAGTAGTTTACCAACCCCATCTCAGGTAACCTTTTTTTCACCGCTGGTGCCTGATCGCTTTGGTGTTGGAGCACGTGAAGACGTCGAAGAATGGCTTGATCACTATGAACGTGTCGCTAACACCAACCAGTGGTCCCTTGAACAAAGGCTTTCCCGCGCCTATTTTTATCTCGACGACAGCGCTAAAACTTGGTACGAGAACAGAGAAGGCAGTTTGTAATCATGGAGCGACTTTAAAAGAGGGATGATTGACACATTTGCCGAATTCGACCGGCGCGAACGTGCGCAGCATTTACTCGAGCTACGGGTTCAGAAACCCAATGAAACTGTCGCAATGTTCGCTGAGGACATGACCCGTCTCTTCCATAAAGCTGACCCGCACATGACCGACGACAAAAAGTTGCGCTACCTCATGCGCGGCGTTAAAGAGCAATTGTTCGCCGGACTTTTGCGGAACCCGCCAAGCACCGTGGCAGACTTCATCAAAGAAGCAACGCTATCGAACGGGCGCTTCACCTACGATGCCGACAATACGATCGCTTGTCCAGCAGAGCCCACATGCAAGTCGCCGCTACGGCATCTGACAATCAAATCTCGTTGCGCGATTTGCTAAGAGAGATTGTTCGCGAAGAGCTGCTGAAGTTCCGGAATCTGGTCACGGAACCACCACGGCGTCTGTCGCTGAAGTCGTCCGCGAAGAAATACGCCAAGCGTTTTCAACAGCTGATCCTACTGACGATCAGCGACCTATGAGCTACGCAGCCGCGCTTCGCCGCCCACCGCCCGTTGCGCCGTCGTACCGCCAGCCATTGGCAGCCGTTCCTTGGTCGCCACAAGAACAGACATCGCGACGACCTGCCGTCGTACCGCCGTACGAAATGCCGCCGTACCAAGAGCCGTCTCCCAACGAGACACGGCATTTGCCACATTACGAGCCGTTGAGGCGTCCACAGCTTCGTAAAACAGACGCCTGGCGCACTGTAGATAGGCGCCCGCTTTGTTTTACCTGCGGAGGTGTGGGCCACATTTCCTGCCATTGCTGGCACCGCGTAGATATGTTTCGACCTCTTCGGCAATGGTCTGACGATCGACGCGCCAACGACGGCTACGCACCACGCCGGGACACTCATTCTCAAGGACTCCCCTTGTCTCAGTCCTATTTTGACAACCGCCGTGCCAATAATGACGACAGTGTGCCTGATTACCAGCCAGGTTTGGGACGTCGACCACGCTCTCCGTCTCCGGCATATTCGCCTTCGTCGCGCCACCGAACTACAGCCGACGTCAGTGGAAGGAGGTCACCAAGTCCACGCCGGGGAAACTGAAGGCGGCGACCTCCGGGGGTGAGGTTGCAGGCCGTCAAGGCGACGAAAAAAAGCCCCCGTTACTTGTACCACAGGACGCCGTAAAGCCGAGAAGTTGTAACACAGACGAAACTGTGACCACAGATCTTACCGTTTCGGTAGACGGACAGCTAGTAACAGCCTTAGTTGACACCGGCGCCGACTTTTCTATCATAAGTGAAAACCTTGCCGTACGCCTAAAAAAAGTGAAGACTACGTGGACGGGACCTCACCTGAGGACAGCAGGCGGCCAGCTGTTGATGCCTGTCGGAAGGTGTACAGCAAGACTCGACATCGGTGGCTCTGCTTTCGTGGCGACGTTCGTCATCCTCACCTCGTGTTGCAAGGACTTGATCATAAGAATGGACTTCTTAAGAGAATATGGTGCCGTCACAAACATCCCGAACCGTTCAATTACATTCCGCAACAGCCCTGGTTTAGTTGACTGTTCAGACGCAATACGCAACAATTTACGTATAATTGATGATGATGTGGTCGTCCCGCCCCGGTCATGCACTCTTGTTTCAGTAGAAGGCGACGAAGCGTTTGATGGCGAAGGCATTGCTGACCGAATTGGCTCGCTGCTATTTAGTCATGGCATTTTGGTCGCACGAGGTATCGTCCGTCTCATTGGTGGACGCACGAATTTACTTCTAACGAACTTTAGTGCTGAGCGCCGGCCCCTTCCGAAAGGCACAGCTATCGCTTCGTACGACAATATTGTAGAAATGCGAGACAGTTTATGTTTGTCGGTATTGGACGAAGAGCCTAATCAAAAACCAGAACCCATTCTCGATGTTGGCACCACTCTGTCAAAGGACGAGCGACAGAGACTTCTTCAGCTGCTAGCCGAATTCCGCGACTGCTTTTCAACGACATCACGAGTTGGTCGAACACCTTTGACAAAGCACCGAATAATCACCGAGGACACGGTGAGACCTATCCACCAGAACCCTTATCGTGTAGCTCCAAAGGAACGCGAAGCCATACAACAACAAGTCGCAGAAATGCTTGCAGATGACGTCATTCAACCGTCGCAGAGCCCCTGGGCATCGCCTGTAGTGCTAGTAAAGTAAAAGGACGGCACCCTGCGTTTTTGCGTGGACTACAGGAAGCTGAATTGGGCGACCAAGAAAGATGTGTACCCGCTCCCACGTATTGATGACTCCCTTTACAGACTTCGGCACGCTCGCTACTTTTCTTCCATGGACTTGAGGAGTGGTTACTGGCAGATCGAGGTAGACCCAAGAGACCGAGAGAAAACCGCTTTTGTGACCCCAGATGGTTTATACGAATTTAAAGTCTTGCCTTTCGGTTTGTGCTCCGCGCCCGCAACTTTTCAAAAGCTTATGGACACGCTACTTTCGGGATTGAAGTGGAAGACGTGCCTAGTCTATCTGGACGACGTTATAGTGTTTTCGACCACTTTTGACGAGTATCTCAAAAGGCTGGAAGTTGTTTTACGTGCCATACGGTTCGCGGGCCTAACATTGAAACCAGAAAAGTGCCATTTCTGTTTTCACGAACTTCAGTTTCTCGGTCACGTCGTCAGCAACGCAGGCGTCCGTCCCGATCTTGGAAAAATTGCCGCCGTCGCACAGTTCCCAGTACCCTCCAATAAGAAGGCTGTCAGACGCTTCCTAGGCCTCTGTGCCTATTATCGCCGGTTTATCGCAGACTTCGCCCGCATCGCGTCGCCACTAACTTGTCTCACAAGAGATGATGTTGTCTTTGAGTGGAAAGAAGAACAGGAGGCTGTCTTTAATGACCAGCGTCAACGTCTCCAAACGCCCCCTGTGCTCGCCCACTTCGACGAAGAAGCCCCGACGATGCTTCACACAGACGCTAGCAATGTAGGTCTTGGGGCTGTGCTTGTGCAACGGCAAGAGGACACAGAAAGAGTGATCGCCTACGCAAGCCGAACGCTAACACGCGCAGAGGCTAACTATTCAACAACAGAGAAAGAATGCCTCGCCGTAGTATGGGCAGTAATGAAATTTCGCCCGTACTTGTATGACCGACACTTCAAAGTTATTAGTGACCATCACTCCCTTTGCTGGTTAACTAATCTGAAAGATCCCACCGGCCGGTTAGCGCGTTGGAGCCTAAAACTGCAAGAGTTTGACATGACGGTCATGCACAAGTCAGGCAAACGACATATGGACGCTGACTGTCTGTCCCGTTCACCCATTGAGTCGGCGACCCCACCCGAGGAGGAGAAAATGGCATTTCTCGGTGTGCTTGACACGACCGCCATTGCGCAGCAACAACGTGACGACACTGAGTTGCTTGGCTTAATTAACTACTTGGAAGGCAGATCTCCGAAGGCGCCAAGAGTTTTCGCAACAGTATTGTCATCGTTTTGTTTACGGGGCGGAGTACTTTACACAAGAAACTTTTCGTCGACAGGATCCGCCTATCTGCTCGTCATACCAGCAGCCCTTCGTACCGAAATACTCATAGCATGCCACAACGAGGTGACCTCTGGCCATTTGGGTTACATGAGAACATTGGCCAGAGTACAGCAAAGGTATTACTGGCCGAGACTAACCTCAGCTGTGAAGCACCACGTTCGTACCTGTCTCGACTGCCAGCGACGCAAGTCACCACCGACTAAACCAGCTGGCCTACTGCAACCCGTGCAGGTCCCAACAGCTCCATTCTACCAGATAGGCATGGACATTTTGGGCCCACTTCCTATGTCCACTACAGGAAACCGCTGGGTTATCGTCGCGACGGATTATCTGACCCGTTATGCCGAGACAAAAGCTATTCAGAGAGGTACAGCAGCGGAGGTGGCAACATTTTTCATCGAAAATATTGTACTAAGGCATGGTGAACCAACTGTCGTGATCACAGACAGAGGAACCGCATTTACAGCAGCTCTTTTGGATCACGTTCTGATGCTGAGTGGAACAACGCATCGTAAGACCACTGCCTACCACCCACAAACAAACGGGCTGACGGAGCGTCTGAACAAAACCATTGAAGACATGCTTTCGATGCACGTAGACATTGAACACAAAAGTTGGGATGAAATCTTGCCATACATAACGTTTGCGTACAACACGGCCAAGCAAGAAACGACCCGCATGACCCCGTTCAGCCTCGTTCATGGACGAGAAGTACGAACTATGCTAGATGCGATGCTGCTGCACGAAAGTGACGACATCGACCCAGACGCCAACACGTTTACGGAACGCGCGGAAGAAGCTAGACAACTGGCACGTTTACGGATCCGCCAGCAGCAAGAGTACAATGCAGGCCGCTACAATGCTCACCGCAGAGCAGTTGTCTATCAAACTGGCGACAAAGTATGGATTGGGACACCCGTACGGAAACGAGCACTGTCAGAAAAGCTTTTAAGAAGATACTTTGGGCCATACCGAGTACTGCGAAAACTGAGTGACGTCACTTACGAAGTTGTTCCCGACAATTCGTGTAGTACCAATCGTCGCCAGCACCATCCTGAACTCGTTCACGTTGTGCGCATGAAGCCTTACGTCAGCGAGTGATTGCCTGAGACTTATATTTTAACAAAAACTGCATTATTGACTTCGCATCGGGTCGATGCTCTTTGAGAGGGAGGCAAATGACCCGTGTCTACATGTGGACAAAAACGATGATGGCGGGGATTTAGCGGACACCAGGTAGTGGGCCTCTGGCTTGACGCGAGAACGAAGAAGATCTTGTGGCTCAGCTGTTGAGAACACGCTGCTTTCGCTGCCTCAAGGCGTACTTGTGCTTTGTTCGCGTTGTACTGCGACAATATATATATATATATATATATATATATATATATATATATATATATATATATATATATATATATATATATATATAAACAATGTTCTCTATGGCTGGAATGAGGCTACCAAAGAGCGATTCAGGTATGCTAGCCCAGGTCTCACCAGCTCTGACTGACGCAAATTGAGACCAACAGCATCTGTTAAGGTTAATAATGTAAACGCCAGAAGTTTGCTGAATAAAGCTGATGCAGTTGAAGCCGCAATCCTGGAGCATGAACCAGATATAATGGTCGTAACAGAGACTTGGTTACATACGGATGTAGCAGATTTCGAAGTAACACCTCCTGGTTACATAATTGTTAGAAAAGACCGGTAAGGAAGAGGTGGTGGTGTTGCGTTTCTTATTAAAGACAACATTAGGTTTTCAGTGTTGGATGATAATTGTGACATAGAAATGTTGTGGATTAGGTGTGGGTTCTGCAAGCGAACTGTGTACATTGGAGAGATTTATAGAGCGCCGAATTCCTCCCTGGATATAATCGCAAAGCTAAGAAATTTTATGGATTCTAATTTTAGCCTCCAAGATAACGTATTATTATTAAGGGACTTCAATCTTCCGGATATTAATTGGCTATCCCAGTCTCCTGGATCGGAACAGGTTGCAAGTGCTGAGCAACTGGGCATTCTGCTACGGGCTAACGCAAAGTGTCACTGAATTTACTCGAATAGGCACTACAAGGTCGTCTATCCTTGATTTGGTTTTTGTGTCCCCAAAGCTGTTGCCGTTACTCAGCCGTTGTGAAGTTGTAGAAGGCCTTTCTGACCACAGAATGGTAGTAACGCACCTAGCTTTGTCCCCAGACACCTTGGGTAAACCCACACTTAGTACTGTATTGAATTTTATGGCGGCTGATGATGTGTCTATTTTGGACTGTCTTGAAAGGTCCTTTGATGAATTTCAGGTCCTTTACAACACTGACTGCAGCACTGATAGGCTATGGCATTTCTTTTCAATTGTTGTAGGGAAGTGCATAGACAGCTATGTACCCAGGATTAGAAAACGCATTTGTAAAACCAATCCCTGGATTACCAGAGAAATCATTCACACAAAAAGAAAACTAAAACGGAAACAAAAATCTTGTGCAAAAAATTGTACCCCTGAAGGAACAGCTTTCATTTCTTCAATGACACAAGAACTGAAACGTCTGATCAAACAATCCAGGGATCGGTTTTTTAATGTGACTTTGACGAAATACTTGAAGGAAGCCCCCTCAAGGTTTTAGCGCTTTATAGCTACCCCAGCAAGCTCCCCGAGGCCACCTGAAATTACTCAACAACGTGTTGATGATTTCAATTCTTTTTTGCTTCTGTGTTTACTCATGATAATGGCATTTTGCTCGAGTTTTCTACGTCATCATTGCAGCGGCCGATCGATGATGTGGTAATTAGCGAAGAGGGTGTCCTAAATCTTTTACTTAATATAAATACAAGAAAAATCCCCTGCCCTGATGGTATACCTAACGAATTTCTGTACAGATACGCTGAATGGGCGGCTCGCTTCCTTACAAAAATATTTCAGTCGTCCCTGCGCAGTGGCTCTTCTCCACTAGCGTGGAAGCGGGCTAAAATAACCCCTGTTCACAAAAGTGGCTCCTCACGGGGACGAGCGCAACTACCGTCCTATTTCGCTTATCGGTACATGTTCAAAGATACTCGAGCACATTATTAACAAACACCTGATGTCCTATCTTGATGCGCACAATCTATATTTTCGAAGCAGCATGGCTTCCGGCGAGGCTTATCTACAACAACACAGTTAATCGAATTTGTTCATGATCTTTCAAAAACTATCAATTTGCGTTGTCAAACTGATGTGGTATATTTGGATTTCGCAAAGGCATTTGATAAAGTGTCGCACTCAAAGCTCCTGTTTAAAATTGACAAACTTGACAAAATGGTTTTCATCCTATCTCAGCTGCCGTCAGCAGTTTGTTCAAATAAAAAATAATCAGTCTAGAGCAGTTGCGGTTATTTCCGGAGTTCCCCAGGGGAGCGTGCTGGGTCCCCTTTTATTTTGTTATATACTAATGACCTACCAAACCAGGTTACGGTCCCGATAAGGTTGTTTGCCGACGACTGTGTTGTTTATAGCAGAATCGAGACTGAACATGACCAAGTTAATCCAAACAACAATCTTCAAAGAAAAGGATTGATGCGAAGAATGGCAAATGAGTTTGAACCACAGAAAAAACAGTCTTTATGACTATAACTAGAAAGAAAGCACCTCTAGATTACAGACGTGAGTTCTTACTCACGTCTGTAAGAACTAACATCTTTTTTACTTCTCGTCCGTGAAAAAGGCTGAAAGGGGTCATCCGTGTGGTTTCCAGTTTGGCAGTACTATAAGCAAACGTTATGTAAGGGAGAATTTCCTTCCGAATTTTGTGCTCGATGTCCACATACATTGAAAGCATGTATTTCAAAGTTTTGTTGAGCCGCTTGGTCAATCCGCTGGTTTGTGGATGATAGGCTGTCGACTTACTATGAATAGTACCGCTGAGAACCAACAGATGATCTAAAAGCGCAGCCGGAAATGCGGTTCTGCGATCTGTAATAACGATCGACGACGCACCATGTCTTAGCACAATGTTCTCAATAAAGAATCGGGCCACCTCCTCTGCTCTGCCTCTCTGGATGGCTTTTGTCGTGGCGTAGCGAATAAAGTAGTCGGTCACCACAAAAACTGAGCGGTTACCAGCACTAGAGGTAAAAAGTGGACCCAAAAGGTCCATTCCGCCCTGGTCAAATGACGTGGCTGGATCTGGACTGGGTGTAACGAACCGGCTGGTTTCGTCGGAGGTGACTTGCTCCACTGGCAACTAAAGCAGGTCCGAACATGATGTTTCACAGCAGCGGTGAGTCTAGCCCACTCATGCCTCTACCGATCTCTGTCTACTGTTTGCGTGTAGCCTAGATGTCCAGATGCGTCCTCGTTGTGGCAGCTAGCAATACCCCAGAGCGAATAGCGGTAGGGATGACAAGCAAATAGGTGGACCCGTCTGATGAAAAGTTCCTTTTATAAAACACATTCTTTCGCAGACAGAACGACGATAGTCATCTGGCAAAGGCTTTGGGCGCGTTCTGGATTCATCCTTCTAAATAATAATTCTAGTGAAGTAGCTAAAGATTGTCATGCTGGTGATCTGCCATGGTTGTCGTGTCGAACTAACTCCATCGCTGATTGAGACAGGCAGTCGGCGTACGTGTGTCGTTTTCCCGACTTGTAAACGATTGTTATATCAAAGGCAGCGTGCCAATTGCCCGGAAGGATCTTTCAGACTTTCTAACCTACACAAGGAATGGTGGTCGCTCCTAACCATGAATAGGTGGCCGTACAAGTATGGGTAACATTTCTTAACTGTCCCACATTACGGCGAGGCATTCTTTTTCAGTTGTCGACTAATTCGCGTCTGTGCGTGACAGAGTTCTGCTTGCGTAAACGATCACTCTTTTGTCGTCGTCCTGACACTGAACAAGCACAGCTCCGAGCCAAACATGGCTGCCGTTAGTATGGAGCATTGAAGCGGCTGTCTCATAAAATTGGGCAAGCACGGGGGTCATGTGTAAACGTTACCGCAAGTCATTGAAATTAGACTCCTGTTCATTGTCCCACACAAATGCGATGTCATTCCTCGCGAGACGAGTTAAAGACCACGCAATACGCGCAAAATCTGGAATAAACCACAGATAATATGCGCAGAGACCCAGAAAATGCCTGACTGTCTTTCTATCTGACAGTGTTTGAAACTGTGCGATGGTGGCCACTTTCTCAGGGATCTGGATGAACTCCTGCGTAACTGACGACATTGCCAAGAAACTGCAGTTCCTCGAAATAGAAGTGACACTTCACGGGCTTTAGCGTCAGACATGCGGCCCGTATGGCCTGGAAGAACACTGTCATCGTTCAAGGTGTTTGTTGAAAAATGAAGCGGAGCAGAGTAACTAGAACGTGCGACACCGAAGAGAAAGCCGAGGACATAGAGCTCACGAGGCACGGCAAAACATAGTTTGCCATGATCACAGATTAAAGTCACGTGTTCTCTTACGGTTTGGGAGCCAGTCGTTTCGTAACATTTCGTGCCGTGAAACCCGAGACTGCCTCTCGAGAGACGCCTTCACGTCCCGGCCCTGGTGAACCCGGACCAGCTGCGGAGGAAGCGTGGTGCACTCAGGACTGGCGTCATTTGAGCCCTAACCCAGCTCGCGGATCCTCTGCAGCAAACGGATCCTGACCTCTAGGAAGTTCACGTGTACCCCAACTACCTCCAGAACAAGGAGCTTATAATTGTCGAGACTGGACGACGAAATTCTTCCGCTAACAGGTGAAGTCAAAACGGCACAGGATTAGAGCAACAAGATCAGCTACGCCACCGTGCGAGCGAAGTATTGGTTGCAAGGCCGTCAGAAAGCTACCACGACGCATGCTGAGGACTCCGGGTCAGCATCGAACAACGCAGACCTCCCGATATCTGTCGATGCTCTGAGCCATGTGGGAGAGCCACGTGAAAGATCAGTTGTAGTGCCTAGGCTACAGATGCCTACCTTCAACAGCAACCTGAGTGACTGGCAGGCCTTTTGGGATCATTACGACGCTACGATCCACTAGAACCCCGACCTACCATGCATCGAAAAATCCAAGCGTTTGCTTACGTACTTAAATGGCAGCGCTAAACGGTCCATCGAAGGAACCCGATTAGCCGAGAAAGAATTACAACATCACTATTAAAACGCTCACGCATCGATTCGGACGGCGAGATCTCCTCATCAGTGAGCACGCCAATCATCTTTCGGCGTTGACTCCTGTGAAGAGCTCATCAGAAGTTGCGAAACTTCGCACACTTCACGACAATGTCCTTTTCCAAGTGAGCGCTTCAAAGACCTCAGCGTGTTCCCGCATTATTACATCGTGGTACTGAATGGGGTCATGATGCGCTGCTTGCCAGACGATCTGGCTATTATGTACCGACAAAAGATGAAAGGATGACTGCGACAATAGTCGGGCGGAGACTTCCAAAGACTGCGCCGAGCGAAGCACCTGCTGACATTTATTCGCATCCAAGTAGAAGTGCAGGAGGAAGGTCGCCTGCAACCACGTCACCGCCCCTATGAAGGTGAAGACTGCATGGCGACAGAAAGCCCAGACGGCATGGAATTCATTCCATCTGCTGCATCTCTTAAGCGTTCTACTCTATTGATCAATCAAGTCTGCCCACTTTGCAACAACCAAGAGCACAGCATTTTGTCTTGCAGTTCTAAGCTGTCGGCGGACGAAAATGAGCGCAGCTACGGAATAACAATTGCTGTTTCCGCTGCGGTACTCACAATCACATCGCAAGGGCGTGCAAAAAGGCCATCAGTCTCCTATTGGCTTCTGCAATTGTTGCCACTGACCATTCTGTGCGACCTGTCCAGCCCCGTCGTTTAGAACCCAGTGCCTGTTGCGGAATCCGTTGCATTGGGAAGACCCCCTTCGCCAAGGCTTCCAACCATTACAACCTTCCAAAACACGCACGTCGAATGCACGGCTGTACTATTGCAGACGGGGTGCATATGGGAAAGGTCCGGAAATCGATGCCTTCTCGCTCGGGTTCTGTTGGACAGTTGTAGCCAGCGCAGCTATATTCGCCCAGAACGGCCAGAGTCCTTCAGTGTTCTGTCATTGGAAGGGGAGAATTTCAATAATGACATTTGGAAGCTCCAAGGCTTAGAGGCGACTCTGCGCTGACCTTGTTTCCGCTTGGCTGCGCAGTAGATTTAGTGATGCTGAAGTGGAGCCAGAAACCTTAGATATTCCAGAGATCTGCTCAGTAACGTGTCCACTACTAGAGCACAATATCTTGCAGACACTCCTCGAAGAGTATACCATGTGGCTGACGCATGTCAATCGAATACGTGGCAATAAGGCGAAATCAACGGCTGACAGGATCTGACGCCTATTACAATGTGACCACTGGCAAAATTGACAGCATCAACGAGACGCTAACAGCGATTGAAACAATGGTTGAATGGATAGTACAAGGACCTTTACTGTTGAAGATCCAGTACCCGTCTTATGCAGCCGCAATTCTTCTTCACCAGACATAGACGTATCGTCGATGTGACGTCTTGATGCTATGAGAACTGACGGAAGCTATTCACAACCGTTGGAGATCGACGTGCACCTCTGCGCATTTGAGTGCCACATAACGAAGCAAGGTAGACGTTATCAGGTTTCGCTCATGGTGGAACAGCTAGGACTACCAGCCAGAAACAGTAATCGCCGACTGGCAGAACAGTGACTACAACGTCAAACCAACCGTTTCTGAGAGCAGCCAACGTTACTAGAGAACTACGACCGGGCTATTACCACATATTTCGATGACGGACATGCTGAGAAGGTGCAAGAAGAGCAGCCAGCCGGGGATAATATATATTATATGCATCATCACGCAGTAGTTCGTCGAGACGCCACCACAACGTAGCTTGAAGTGGTTTTTGATACATCATCACATGAAGCTATTCGTCCCTGCCTCAACAATGTTCTTTTGAATGGCATCAAATTCAGTGTGGACATTGTGTAGCTACTACTGACTTTTCGCTGCCACCCTGTCGTTCTTGCAGCCGACCTAAATAGGGCATACCCCCAGCTCTTGATTCGACCCGAACATTGCGACCTCCAAAGGTTTTCGTCGCTGGCACGGTGGCCAACAGAGGAAAAGCTCATGACACCGATTACAACTTGGAGGATGACCAAAGTTACGTTTGGAGCTACATCAAGCCAGTTTCTTTTGGCAGCTACAATTTGTCATCACCTGTTAACTTGTCCGCAGAACTATCCAGAAACCGTAGCCTTATTGGAGCAGGCGTTCTACATAAATGATCTCATCATCGGGCTACCCAGCACGCAGGTGGCAATGAAGGTATATGAAGAAATGAAATAAATATTCTACGAGGCAAGCATGTCAATTCGCAAGGGGGCCTTGAATTATGACAAGTAAAAATAAAGATTCGTGCTTCACAGCTGCGCCATCGAAAATGAAGCTGGAGACAATCTAATGATGAAGGTTTTAGGTGTTCCCTGGGAACGTTCAGGTAATCACCTTGTCCTGAGCATTGAGCACGCAGCTATGTTTGCCATCGGAAAGCGGCTACCAAACGTGCAGCACTGAAAGCTTTGGCAAGAGTATACGACCCATTGCGTTGCCTCACTTTAGTCACCATAAAGGCTAAAATGATATTCTAGAATCTATGGAAGAAAAACTTGTTTGGGACGCCAGTATGCCTGAAGGTGAACAGAACGAACGGAATAGTTGGTTGATTGAATCATGCAGCGTTAGATTGAATCATGATTCGCCCACTAAACCTTTCAACGCTCGCACTGACATCTTTCAATGATCAGTTTTTCCAGATGCTTTCGAACAATGGAATCATTTGCCCCATAATGTTGTTAATAGTACCAATGTGCAATCTTTTGACAGAGAAATCATTGCTTATTTTGGTCATGGTTGAATTGAACTGCTGCCAATTTTGAATTTTGTGTGCATTGCTACTTGAATGCCAGTTGTTTTGGTTTTCTGTTTGTACGTACTATTGTACTCCCTCAATATTATGACCTTCAAGCGAGGGTTGACAGTATTACCAAATAAATAATTAAATAAAAATTCAGCAATATTGGTTGCCTTATAATGCAGGAAGACTCGTTCCCAAGCGAGGTCCAAGCGCTGCAGAACTCTCTGTCGTTACCTTAAGCATCCCTTGTACTTCGTTTGTGCCCGTTTTTGGATGAGGATGGCCTACTTTGCATCGGTGGGTGACTGCAAGAGCTGCACGCTGAACAGGGCATTCATCACTCCATCTTACTATCTAGCAACCATAAGCTCACCAGCTTGCTTGTATGGTAGCACATATGCGTACAATCCACGGTCGTGCCTAATGAACCCTCACTGAGCTTCGAGAGCATTTCTCGTTATTTAGAGGGTGCCAAATCATGAAGAGAATTATTTTTCAGTTTAGAATGTGCAAAAGCTGGAAAACTACAGAAAAGACAGCACCCATGGCCCAACTTTCTCGCGAAAGAATCACGGAGGCCAGCGTCTTCACGCTCGTTGGGCTTGGTTACTGCGGGCCGCTGTACGCAAAATCAGCAAGCGGTCCAAGAAGGCCTTACATACTTTTGTTTTGGTGCGCCGTCACATGTGCCATTCACCTTGAGCTAACATCAGACATGACCACTTTCACAACTTGCTCGCCTTTCGTCGTTTCGTCGCACTATGTGGTGTACCCTCAATTGTGTACTCTGACAACGCCCAGACGTTTCGGAGTTGTGCTAGATGGTTTGTATTTGTGCTAACTGCTCTTTGCGAGTACGCCGTGATCAGGATACAATGGAATTTTTTCGCGGAACGCACTTCATGGTGGGTAGGATGGTACGAGCGCCTCATTTGTACGACAAAACCGTGCTCAAGAATTCACTCGGACGCAGTAGTCTTAACGTGAAAGGCCTCACAACGGTGCTGTGTGAGGTTGAAGCTGCGATCAACAGCAGGCCGCTCACCTACCGTGGAAGTGAGCCTAACGAGGTACAGCCATTCTCTCCATCCCATTTCTGTCTGGGTAAACGCAGCACGTCATTGCCACAACAGTGACCGTCAGATCCTCACGTATTCAGTTGAAGGCTTCTACAACTGAAGGCTCGTCATCGTCAACGTCAACCAGGGGAACACTGAAAGAGGTGCAAACGACCGTAACTGCTATTGCTGTGGTCGGCACACAATTGCTCCACATGCCCAACAGCAAAGCTCCGAGTTGGTGACTGTAGTGCTCTTGCAAGGAGACACGACACCAGCGACGTCATAGAAACTGGGCAGAGTGCTTGAGCTTTGTTAGGGAAAGATAACAGTGTGCGCGCTTGCTCGATCCGTCTCGCTAAAGGTTCAGTTGTGAATCACCCTGTGTGGAAAGATGTTCTTGCTCGAAGCCTCTGATTCACCTTGACCCACCCCGGGTGATGTTGAAAAATGAACCAGAACGGAACAACTAGAAGTTGCGACTACCGGGAGGGAAGAAGAGAAAGCCGAGGACACAGAGTTCGCGAGGAATGGCAGAACAGGAAGTTCGCCATGACCGCAGAATAAAGTTGCGTTTTTTTTACAGTTTCGGAGCCACTCGTTTCGTAACAGTGTTCGTCGAACGTCGCAAAAACACAATGACGTCGTCCAGGTATACTATGCGGATTCTCTATTTAAGCCCAGAGAGCACAATATCCATGAGACACTGGAAAGCAGCAGGCGCGAAGCACAAGCCAAATGGAAAAACCTTAAATTTGTGCAGTCCTTTTGTCGCCACGAAAGCACTTCTTTCATGATCTCTGGGGTCCACTTCAGTTTGCCAATATACGGTTTTTAAGTCCACGGAAGAGAAATAACGTGCATTTTGAAACTTGCCGATCGAATCATCAGTGCGGGGAAGCGGGTCCTTTTGTCCCTTCACTTAGCTTTCGATAGTCCACACAGAAACGCTTGCTCCGTCCGTTTTGACTAGAACAACAGGCGACGCCCGAAGGCTCTTTGACTGTTGCATCACGTCGTCTTCAAGCATTTTTGTTACCTGCTGTTTTATCACTTCTGGTCCTTTTGGAGTCACACGGCATAGATTTTGATGAATCGGTCTTCGCCAGTGTTGTCTGTGATGATTCGGTGCTTCGTGAAGGATGTCCGGCCAATTTTTGAGGCTAATGCAAAACACTCGTGGAGCTCGGCTAGCAGCTCAAGGAAGCGTTCCCGCTGTTTCTCAGTTAAAGTAGGGCTCATATCATGGTTAGGTGATAGGCCATGCGAGTTTTGTGTAGGCGTTGCTTCGAGTGCTGAGAAGCAGTCACGAACATCTTATATTTTGTCAAAATGTGCTAAAGTTGTGCCTTTTGGAAGGTACCCTCATTTGAAGGTGAAATCAGTCAACAGCAAGATGGTACGGCCGTCGGTTACATGTACTATTCCTCATGCTACTGAACTCCCGTGATCGAAAAGCAGCGATGTTTGTTGGTCAGTGACTTCTTCACCGACGAATGGTACGTCACAGGCTACTACAACGAGGGTAAATGATCGAAGCGGCCACAACTATCTCATGGTCTTTCAGACGAAAGAATTTGTACTCTAGTGATGAAAAATCAGTCAGATGAGCACTCTCGTAGAACGAAACCACGTGGTCTGGGACGTCGATTGCTGCACCATGCTCCCTGAGAAAGTTCATTCCTATAATTAAATCTTTGCAGCACTCTCGGAGAACGATGAAAGTGGCGACGAAAGAGGAATCTCCTATGCTAATTCTTTCTGTGCATCTTTCTGTAGGGAGCAGCAATTGACCACCCGCTTTTCTTATATGCGGTCCTACCCACGGCAATTTACTTTTCTAAGACGATCGGCTAGCTCATAACTTATTATAAAAAAATCAGCACCCGTATTGACTAAAGCCGTGACTTGGTCTCCATCAACAGGTAAAATGAGGTCGGCGCTCACCATTTCGTCGATGCTATTATTCGGGGGCACGACGTCACTTTGTAGCGGCGGTACTGGGGATTTTTAATCGTTTTGCAGTCGGGCTGCGACATTAGCACGAGAAGTCGCCACTTTTAGTTTTCCCAGTAAGGGCTGAGCTAACCTTGTTCCTCGAGGGTTAGCGAAAGTGTGTCGATTCGGCGACAATGTCTGTGCAGGAGATGGAGAGCAATACTGGTGGGCGGAGTTGGGCTGGCGATGGGGAAGTGACTCGTTGTAGGGAGACCACGTTGTTGAAGGTCCTCGAAAACCAGGGTCCTCATGGCGAGCATTGTAGTCACCGATGGTACGGCGACAGTCGTACCCTAGCCGAGACGGGCAAAGTGATGTGTCGCGGTACCAGCAATAGCGCGCTATATGGCCAGCACCACCACGATTGAAGCCGAGGGGGCGCCGATCGACAGTGCGCCAAGCGTCCGTTCTGCGAAATTGTGAGCGTCCCGTGTCCTTTTGTGGTAGTGAGTAATGCGCGGAAAGTGATGAATGGTGACATGAAAACATCGGAGTCATGGGCCGACGTCTGAAAGCCTCCTGTAAATGTTGCGACGAAGATCTGGCTGTAGGTGGCTGATAGTATGGCGTGATAGGTGTACGGGTGGTGGACGGCGGGTAGCGTTGGCGTTACTAATTTCACGGTGCTCGTCACCTAGATCAGCTGCTGAGAAAGTGTGTCTGAGCTTGTCACGAATGACTGCGGCAACGGTGGTCAGTGGTGTATCTACTGGCGGAGTCCAAAGCTTGAAGTTCTTCTCGAACAATACCTCTGACACGGTCACGTAGGGAGCCCAGATTGTCCAGATTCACTGAAGCGCTGTTGATTGGGGCGGTAGTAGATAAGCAATCATACTGCCTCAATTTTCGGAGCAGAGTGCGCTCAATGGCAGTGGCTTCTCGTATAAAATCGGTCATGGTAGTTGGGGCATTGCGCATAAGTCCGGCGAGCAGCTGTTTTTTCACGGCGCGCATATTAGAGCGCAACTTCTTTTCCTCGAACATATTGGGATCAGCCCGACGACATAGGCGCGTCACGTCTACAGCAAAAATTACCACAGTTTCGTTTGGTTTGTGAAGCCTTAACTCAAGCAACTGCTGAGCCAACTCATGATGGTCGACGCTAGCAAAGGTGTCAATCGGCTGCTGACAAAACTCATCCCTTGTAAATATATACGGCCTTCACGATTTTCAAGCCACGTGCGAGCGCTGTCACCGAGAGTGAAGTATGTGCGGGCGAGCTTCTGTTGAGCATTCCACTGGTTGAAGTCGGCAGCGCGTTCGTAAAGCTCAAGCCAATCTTCAACATGATCATGTGGAGCACTATGGAAACCATCATATACAAGTGGATAAAGAAGTAATACCTGGGATGGCTGGTGGAGGCCATTGGCAGAGGCACGAAACGCCTGGTAGAATGTTCGTTCAAGGAGGTCAGCCCAGGAGAGATGCCCAGCCACCGCCGACTGAAGCGGTGCACTGGAGTCGTAACAGGTGAATGCGTAACAGATCACTCGACGGACGGCTCCCACATGGAGTGTGGAGCATCGGCAGCCTTGCAGCCCAGCACTTCCACCAGTGTAGCGGTTCACCATAAGCAGACCGCTGAGACGCTGAGTCTGTGAACCAAGGGCTTGTTTCTATGCAGCAGCTAATGGCGAAGGCATCTTGTTTGTTTGTTTCTCTGGTGTGATGGCTCATACCCACTCAGGGGGATTGGCCAAGAAAGTGTAGTGCAGTTTTTCTGTGATCATTTTAACTATGTGTAATGAATTTGTATATAATAAGACTAATGTAAAGAAAACAACTTAAAAAAGAGCAAACGAGAAAGAAAAAAGATAAAAAAGTCAAGTTGAGCAATCTTGAGATTTGAGGTGTTATGATTACCACCCAGCTTCGTTTACTTCACTTTGCCCTGGGGAGTAAAAAATAATTTTTTGATTGAAGCTCACAAAGGTATACGCTTGGTTGCCTGAATATAATTCGCAAACGGCATTGACAGCATCCTTGTGGCAATGTCCCAAAACTGAGGCACCAAAGCTTAGCGCCGCTTCCGCCGTCAATCTAATGCGGATTTTCAGAAATGGAATAACTAGTAACCTTTTTCTAAGTATAGTGTAGCGGTGACAATACAAAAAGTAATGTTCTAGTGATTCCATTTCTCCACAGAATACACAGAGGGATGATGTTGTCTGACCAGCTCTGTGTAGATACAGGTTTAGTGGGGGGACACGACATCGAAATTTAGTAATTAAAACTTCAAGCTTTTTGGACTGACTCCAGTTGGGTTGCCATGGAAACTTGAGGTAGTTATGTTCTAACCATGTAGTTACTTTTTCTATCGCATCACTGGAGATTGCTGGTTTTTCGATATCTTATTGCCGCAATATATTCAACATCTGGCAGTATAGATAAAACTAGCCCATCAAGTGCGGCTCGTGCTAAGGAATCGGCAAATTCATTTAATCTTACTCCACAGTGTCCCGGAACCCATAGTAACCTCAGGAGTCTCAACTGCAGGGGTACTAATATTTTGAATATGCTTCGAATTCGAGAGTTCTCTGAAGCTGTCAGAGCTGCACAAACTGAAAGAGAATCCGTCATTATAACTGCGTTGTTTTGATTTGATGGAAGTTTGCGAAGAGCTGGAATAATCACCACAAGCTCCGCTTCAAAGGCATCAACAAAAGCACGTCTTCTTCTATGGTCAGTGTCCCTTTTCACGAGGCTGTTGGTGCGCACATCGTCGTTGTTTACTGTCCATTTCGAGCGCTGAAACTATCAGAATAAACGCTTCTGTTGTTACTATTCTCGCAGGTGATATATATATATATATATATATATATATATATATATATATATATACATATTAAAATAGAGGTGTTGTACGTCAAAAAATGTTCAGACGCAGCTTGTCAAAATATGCTTTATCAGGCGGCAGGTCCGGCTAATGGCGAGTGGCGTGCGCGAGCTACTACTGCAGCCACCGATCATCGTCGTCTTCTTCGTTGCCAGCAGAGCGTCCGTTATTCAGATTTATTTATTCATTACAATTACTCCCCGCGAAATAAGGAGCCATCCTGGCGACCTATGGACAAGTAAACACGGGATGGTCGTAGCAGGGCTTAAGTCTCGAGACGTGGACAATTTCCTGGCCACGACGACGTTGGTCAGAAGATGGTTCCAGTGGCTCAATGAGGTAATTCACTGGTGACGTTTTTTGTAGCACACGATATGGGCCGTGATACTTGGGGACCAACTTGGTAGAAAGACCAGGTGTAGCAGAAGGGACATGCAGCAAGACGAGTGAACCTGGATCGTAGGAAGTAGTGTTACTTGATGCGTCATGGTGGTGCTTTTGGCGTCCTTGGTCTTGGGTTGTGAATGATTTTGCCAGTTGGCGGCATTCTTCAGCGTATGTAGCGGCTTGAGACAAAGTCGTGGACTCTGAGGAGTCAGGTTTGTACGAAAGAATGGTGTCCATAGTGCAAGAAGGTTCGCGTCCGTAAAGGAGGAAAAAAGGAGAGAACCCAGTAGTGCTTTGAATGGCGGTATTATAGGCCAACGTGATAAACGGGAGCACTCGGTCCCAATTAGAGTGGTCTGACGAGATATACATAGACAGCATGTCACCAAGGGTGCGGTTGAAGCGCTCTGTCATTCCATTGGTCTGGGGATGATAGGCGCTTGTAGTGTGGTGAACGACGTGGCACTCACGCAGCAATGCTGTGATGACGTCTGACAAGAATATGCGACCACGATCGCTCAGTAACTCCCGAGGTGCTCAATGACGTAATACGATGTTGTGAAGTACGAAAGTCGCAACGTCTTTTGCTGTAGACGAGGGAAGGGATGAAGTTTCGGCATACCGCGGGAGATGGTCGAAGGCAACTATGATCCAGCAGTTACCGTCAGCAGTGTTGGGAAGGGGACCACAGATATCGATGCCGACGCGGTCGAATGGTCGGGATGGGCATGGTAAGGGTAACAAGGTAGCGCTGGCGTGATAAGGGGGAGTTTTTTGTCTCTGGTATGTCGAGCAGGCCCGAACTTATTGTCGTATAAAACGGTACATGCCACGCCAGTAATATTGGAGACGTATGCGAGAATAAGTCTTCAGGAAACCTGCGTGTCCACATTGAAGGTCGTCATGAAACGTGGAACTAATTTCGGATCGCAGATGACGTGGAATCACGAGTAGCCACTGACGTCCACCGAGTGCGTAGTTGCGTCGGTACAGCACGTCGTCGCGAGTGGCGAAGTGCTCGACTTGCCGACGCAACGACCGAGAAGGGGGGGGAAGCCGTCCGCCCAGCCAGGATGTCTAGAATTGAAGTAACCCACGGATCCTTGCGTTGCTCAAATGGCATGTCGGCGATGGTGACGGCAGTGGCATCACTGGTTAGCCTTTCGCAGCAGTCCGGGTCAGGGGGTAGGGGCGAACGGGATAGGGCGTCTGCGTCCGAATGTTTCCGGTCGGAGCGATAGACCACGCGAATATTATATTCTTGGAGGCGTAAGGCCCATCGGGCGAGGCGACCGCTTGGATCCTTCAGTGACGACAACCAGCAGAGGTCGTGGTGGTCAGTCACGACGTCAAAAGGGCGTCCGTACAAGTAAGGTCTAAATTTCTCTATCGCCCAAATAATGGCCAGGCCTTCCTTTTCAGTGACGGAATAGTTGATTTCGGCTTTGCTAAGAGTTCGGCTTGCGTAGGCAACGACGTACTCTTGGAAGCCGTCTTTCTTTTGTGCAAGAATAGCGCCTAGCCCGACACCACTAGCGTCGGTGTGGATCTCTGTGGGTGCCGATGGGTCGTAGTGTCGCAGAATAGGCGGCGACGTGAGGAGGCAGCGCAGTTATTTGAAAGAAACGTCACAGGTGGCAGACCAGGCTGAAAGTTCTCTAGAGCCGGCGAGGAGCTTGGTAAAGGAGCGATGATCGTCGCGAAATTGCGAACGAAGCGCCGGAAGTAAGAGCACAGGCCTATGAAGCTTCGGAGCTCTTTCATGGTGGTCGGTTTGGGAAACGCTGAAACGACTGTAAGTTTGGCAGGGTCAGGATGAATGCCGTCTTTTGAAACCACGTGGCCAAGGATCGTAAGCTTTCAAGCGGCGAAATGGCACTTCTTCAGATTCAGTTGCAGCCCCGCGGCAGAAATACACGTGAGAGCTTTCTCGAGGCGGGTTAAATGGGTTGCGAAATCAGTTGAAAAGACGACAATGTCATCTAAATAACAAAGGCAAACGTTCCATTTGAGGCCTCGAAGGATAGAGTCCATCGTTCGCTCGAAAGTAGCCGGCGCGTTGCAGGGGCCGAAGGGCATGACTGTGAATTCGTAAAGCCCGTCAGGCGTGATGAAAGCTGTTTTCTCGCGATCGGCCTCTGCCATGGGTACCTGCCAGTATCCAGAGCGCAGATCTAAAGAAAAAAAAATTCGGCTTCCTGTAGGCAGTCCAAGGCATCGTCAATGCGTGGCAGCGGATAGACATTCTTGCGCGTGATTCGGTTGAGACGTCGGTAGTCCACGCAAAACCTGATGGATCCGTCCTTCTTCTTCACCAACACAACTGGAGAGGCCCAGGGACTGCTTGACGGTTCGATTATGCCACGTGTCAGCATGTCGTCAACCTGTTCATTAATGGCACAGCGTTCGGTAGTTGACACACGATATGGACGCTGCCGTAATGGCGTCTCTTGACCGGTATCTATAGGATGAACAACAGATGACGCTTGACCTAAGGAAGGCTGATTGTGGTCAAACGAGGCCCGAAAACGCTGTAGAAGCTTGATCAGCTGTTCCTGCTGCCCAGGCGTGAGGTTGCAATCAATGGACTTGCGGAATACATCCATAGGTTCATATATATATATATATATATATATATATATATATATATATATATATATATATATATATATATATAATAAGCATACTTAGATGAAATGAGGTTTCCCTTTCCTCTCTTTTGACTCTTTAGCCGGTGGAATTTTTTCATGATATAATAGAGGACACGTTACAGGTACTATTGTAGGTGTTCAGTTGTTTCTGTTGTGTAGGACACAGGAATCAGGCGCAATAATCATTGAAAATACAGAAAGCAAGTGATCGACACGTGATGGACGAACAACACTGCGAATAACAATAGCCAGAGGAAAAATATTGTGTTTGACAAGGTACTGCATCGCTACACACTAAGATATACCGATAAGTAAACAAGGTACACATGAAAATAATTGGAGCTTTGATAGTTATATCAAAATTGAGCAACATATATTCACGAGAAAAAAAGAGAACATAATTTCAATTAACACGAATTTCAAAAGCAACCAGTTTAAAAATAGTAATTTTGAATTAATTACACCCAGAAACCATGATATGATTATGACGAACGCCGTAGTAGAGGGTTCAGGAAGGTTTGACCGTCTGCTGTTCTAAAACACCCATAAACATCGCATAGTACAGGGACCTCAATCAATTCACCTCTTTCGCAGTGGAACCACCGCGGCTCTCAGATTCACCGAAGGTACATCTATACCCGAATAGAAGAATGCTGTGAATATATACCCTACATAGCACTATGCATCATACCAGCAAGCTGAACCGTGTTTTAGAGGCGAAGCTCCGTAAAGCGGCACCCGTTCGTCTCTCGTAGTAGTATTAGACGTCGTATTGTGTAACCAGTCTTACATTTTGACCTCCGAGGTGGTGCTTGTGGGAGATTTCTTCTGTGCGTTGTTGAACAATAAAAAATTCTCAGAATGTGCGTTAACTAAAAGCCGAATTGTCCTGTCTCTCATTCCCTCTTAGAAGCCATTCGCATGTACATTGAGCACTATCTGACAAGAAAGGGTTGCTACGTTATACTCGCTGGGCGTAACATCCTTGGTTAAGGAAGATTTAGCGAGCGTTGGGCCGCAGTGCCATGAATACAGTGAACTAGTATATACCATGAACTCGAGGTGGTTAAAGGTGGGAAGTAGACACGAAGGGCAAGCCGTAAGAAAGTGTGCGTATGCCTCCTCTCGTTCAGTCCTTGGAATGTCCGCTGGATGGCGGTGCTTCTATATGAGAAATATTTGATGAAAAGGTGCGAGATGGCAATACTTGCAGTGTTGAATAGGTGGACGAACGGACACACAGACAGATGCATGGACGGATGCATGGATGGCTGCACGGACGGATGGACTCACAGACAGATGCAGGAGCGGATGCTTGGACGAAAGCAAGGACGGACGCACGCGTGGACGGGCGGATGGAAACATGGGTGGCCACACAGACGCACGCATGGACGGACGGAAGAAAGAACGAATGGACGGACAGATGCTTCACCCCACTCTCTATCATTCACTTCGTGGATATGCTGCCATTTTTTTTTGTTTAGGCGACTACCATTTTGGGCCTATATTATTCGTGCTCGCGGTGGGAGTGAAATACAAATATTTTATAGCCAATATACTGCAACCTGCGAAAAACCCCCAAGCAAATAAGTGGCCTAAATGGATTCAAAATTCAAATAAAGGTTGTAATCATGCTTGTGTACTTACACAAACAACTTTAAACGCCCTGCAGGAAATTCTTGAACTACCATGTAGAAGCACCAGCTTACATTGCAGCTTTTAAAGGATCCCGAATATCCGCCGCTAGAGAGGTCATTCGGGCAATTTGTTTTCCCAAGTGTCGCGTCCAGTCCTTTAAAGAATGTGTTATCAAAAATCCGCTCAGTAAAAACACAACACTATTTGAAATTGCAGCAGCTCCCGTTTAAGGGAACCACTTGTATATTCCAAGCAGCTGAAGCAAACAAGTAAAATGTCGAGGGCGTTGACGCGGGCATTCATCGTGGCGCTACCCAGAAGAGAAACCTGGAGAGGAGCAGAGCACGCAGTGGTACACCGGTGTTTCAGTGGAACTTTCAGTCGATGCTAATGGGCAATGAGAAACCGAAGACACAGAGACCCGCAGCCGAATTTTGTTATTGTGCACACTGCGAATTTTAGTTGTTCAACAATGCACAAGAGGAATTCCCCACCGGTACTACCGAGAGGTCAATATCCAGAATATTGCCATCATATTTCTACATGCTTGTATATTAATATTCTAAGGGCTACGCGTGTGTGTGTGCCTGACGAGGAAGACGAAGGGTTGTCTCCGCTCGACCGCTGGAGAACCGGTAACAAATTTTTTACGAAAATGTAAAAGAATGGATTGCTAAAAATATGCAAACGTTGTTTTCATATATAATTTTTTTCGTTTTTGTGTGTTTATTATGTTTTCTATTCAAGTTTTTCTTTGTTTAGAAATTTAACACCTTTTTATTATTACCTATATTACCTAATTATTCCAACCCTCTTTTTCAAGAAGTGAATTAATTTAAAAAGCAAGGCACCATGCCATTCATGGCCTATCCCCCTAGTGGATTGCGCCAAGGTGTTGAGGAACCAACCAACCAACCAATGGTGACACCATTACCACTGATTTTGAATGCATCTAATTCCAGCCTCCTTGATGCGACGTCTCTTCTTTTCCGTAACATTGTTGGTGGAGCTGGAAAGTTCCCCGTCTTCACCACGAAGCTTCGCAGTGGCCGCACCATTCAGTCTTCGGCCATGGCTACCAATTGCAACCAGTCAGCGTCTCCATCTGTATAGCTCCAACCACTACATACCTGACGATGCCCACCCCCCATGATCCCGGTACATTTCCCGCATAACCTGGGCTTGGCGTTGACTACTGGCTCCGTATGTACGAGCGTGTTAGCCAGACTCACCAATAGGACCCTACCATGATGCTTGCCAGCGTAATATTTTACTTGGATGGCACCCCACGTGTCTGGTTCGACGCCCATGAGACCAAGCTCACCAGCTGGGATACCTTCAAGGAGAGACTACGCAACATCTTTGGGGACCCATCCGGTCGCCAAATGGAAGCGCGAAAAGAACTCGCCACTCGTGTGCAGTCCTCAACTGAGTCGAATGTCTCGTACATACAGGACGTGCTCGCGTTGTGCCAAAAAGTGGACGAGCAAATGACAGAGAGTGACAAGGTGGGCCACCTACTCAAGGGCATCGCGGAGGACGCCTTCAACTTGCTCGTGTACAACAACGTCATGACCGTAGATATGATTATCAAGGAAAGCCGCTGCTTCGAAATGGCCAAAAGCTGTTGTGTTCTACCTCAATTTACGTGGCTACCAAACACGGCTTTTACATCAACCTGAACCGATCTTGGCGCCGCACCACCCATGCAGGACAGTGTGACACGAATAGTTCGACGGGAGCTTGAGGCGTCAAGTCCGGCACCGTTTCCTCCACATTTGCTCGAGCATGGCGCCACACAAACGCCTCTGGCAGTCTCCGTTATCCAAGCCACCGTGAGGCAGGAAATTGCAAAGCTCGGTTTTCCTGTGGCCTGCCATGTCTCCCGAGCTAGCTCCAGACCAATGACAACAAATGTAACATGCCATGAGTCACATTTTCTTCCGCGATCCCGCAGTCGGACGGAATGGAGAACTGCAGACGATAAACCGCACTTGGACGCCCTCTAACTGGAGCCCGTTTTCTTCTTCTCGCCCATACAAGGATTCCCGTCGGTATTCGCCCAGTTGTGTGTACCCTTGTAAGTGTACACACAACTGGGCGAACTCACTTGTAAGTGTCAAACACTTACATAACATATTTTACTAAATATAAAGAATTGCCTTGCACCAAACCGACACATTGCTATTACATAAAAATCTAATAAAATGTTCGGAGCGCCTGTCTATCATCAGAAGGGCTGTAGCATGACACAACACACAGCCCTATATACTGACCTCTAGCCAACATCGCTATCTACTGCTGTCGTTTGACGACGCTGGCACAAACAGAAGAGACACTTGGCACACGTTGCACAAGTCGTTGTCATTAGAGAACCGGGGTGCTGATTTCGCCCTCTCAGTTTCCATTCTAGCACCCGGAACCAGCTCGTGATGACTACCGCGGTTGTACTCTCACCTAATTGTGACAGTGAGTAAGAATCTTTGGTATTCTTGAATAACACTGAATTAGCGACTTTCCTAGACCCAATTGTGAGCAGTTTTGATACCCGTTCAGTGCAGTATAACTGAGATATGTTTACAGATGAAGTTGAATATCTAGTCAATAAGTATATTCTTATTCTTATATACTTGTTCTTATTTATGTACTTATTCTTATTCTTGTATACTCGAATAATAATTATATTTTTAATGTATATTCCTTGTACAATAGCTACTGAGAAGCTATCAATTGGCGATCACGTGGTATATGTTGCTATCTTTGTAATATTTAGGATATCTATGGCAGGCCAGCTTTTAGTGAACGCTACAGTGCGTAACGAAGAGATCAAATGGCTCATCTGTCTAAAACTCGCATCGCGCAGTGTTAATTTATTAGGAGCTCATGTCACTCGACTGGTACTGAAGTTCAGGCCCACGCAACCAGGATATCCATTGTAGTCTTTGAACAGGAAGTTATTCAGCCGTTGAACTCCGGAGAGACGGTTGAAGGCACCAGGCTTGATGCCGGTCTCCGGGCAGCCTTGTTGCAACGAGTCATACTCGACGTCGTATGCGGCCACGCCAAAGGAAACAGTCGTCAAGAAGCGTTTGACCTCGCACAGCTGCAGGGAACGCATGGAGAATCAGGTTGAGCGTTAAACTGTCCTGCAACGTAGCTTTTCAAACTGCGGCAACTCAACAACGATGAGCCGTAAATAAGAGCCCGGCTAGGAGCTTGTTCCTTGTACAAACGGTTGCACTGCTAAAGAAAACAGCTGCGTGTACAACATGTTTGGTTTTCGCCTTGCTACTGAAGCCTAGTGACTTAGATTTTGATAGGACTTCTTGTGGTTCGTAGGTCAGACTCTCTTTAACAGACTAGTGACGTTCCATGAACAGCAAAATTTTGCTGGACGTTCTATTCACAACAATTGCGAATTTCTGTATATCAGTGCCTAATGCTTGAAATCAAGATGGTGACACTACAGGTTGGAGTGTAAAGTGCACTATGAAACATTTATGTCTAAATTACATTGTCATGCAAAAAGAATGCCGTATCAAACATTTCGAGTCGCGTAAACATATCCGTTGATAGTCTCCGTGTCCACTTGCTGTTAGAGGGCCACCTATATCAACGGTGTTCATTCAAGCGTTCCTCTTAAGAGTGAGTCAAAATGTATATAGTAAAACATTTTTCGCGCTACAGGGAAACAAAATCAACGAACTAGAAACAATAGACATCAGACTGTAGATTTTTCAGACATGTAGCGCCACCTGTCTGCGCAGTCTTCGGAAGCGCAAAGCCCGCCTCCCCTGCACAGTTTGCTGCACAACCATATGCAATTAGCACTTGCGAAACAATGATTGAGCTAAATAGTAGGTGTGTTTGCGTATTTAACACTCAGAAATAGTGCTACGAATTTTTCTTCGACACCAACTCGTCACCGAACCGCCACGTCGTGCTTGCCTGTACTGGTTCACTCGCCAGAGTGACGGCGAAAACAAGAGCTTACGCAATAGTTCCGTGCTCTACGAAGAAAGACCTCAGTCGACGCAACTGTTGCGTTGTGAATTGCGACAAAATTAGAGGACTTCAGTTTTACTAATTTCCGAAGCTTTCGCGAAGCAAAACGGTGAGAGCGCTGAAAATGTGGGCTGTTGCGAGCGTCCCTGGTAAGTGATTAATTCGCGTTCTTTCCAGCGGGTCGCATGAGAAAGTGTGATAATGTAGGCTTTCTAGTATTGCTATAAGTAGCCTTGGTGAAGAACCGTGGTAACTTATACTCTGAAGCTCAACAATGCTTCTGACTAACTCGTGATTGATTCGCGTTCTCTCCAGCGGGTCGCATGCGAAAGTGTGATAATGTAGGTTTTCTATTATTGCTATAAGTAGCCTTGGTGAAGATCCATGGTAACTTATACTCTGAAGCTCAACAATGCTTCTGACTATAGCGCGCGCCGTGCAACAGTACACTCGAGACGCGTGCATCAACATCGCACACGCCGTGACCGCCTGTAATCTGACGCAGTAGGCACCACACAGCATCGCGAACGCAGGCTTTCAATGTTCTAAGCTCTGGCTTTGTCAAGCTAAATCGAACGGTATACTCCTAAATCGCAAAATGTTTGTTGTGGTCCCAATCGCGTTACTCTAACTTTTGGTCTCCGCAATTGCCCTGGCTATTTCGCAGGGTTCAGTTTTTCCTTTCGGTGTGCGCGGAGAGAGTAATCACGCACGTATTCCCGTTTGTAGAATATACAAACAGAAAACGTTCGCCACCAGAACATTGTTGAACACGTAATAAAGCGGTTGAACGTAGAGTGGGTGAGAGATGGGTTGATAATGCACGTGGAAAGGCAAAAATGGCCAGAGTCATTCGTTCCGGATAAAGGAAGCTTCGTGTTACTGATCATACAATTTATTGTTTCTGTATGCTTTCAATCGCTTCGGAAACTTGTGTAGGCCCAGGTTTAGACGTTTAGGCGTTACAGAACGCACGTAGAAGTGCTTTCCTTGAACTTGATGTCACGAGGTGCTCACTTGCAGTTAAATTGCGAGTTTCAGTGCGGCGAAATAACAAGTTTTGTATTGTACCCGCTGTTCACTTTGACCAGCTTTGTGTTGTTCTGAAGTGACAATAAACTCACTCGAGTTTTCTAGGCCCTTGAGCCTTCATGAAAAGGTACCTCAACACCACCGAAAGAGAAGGGCCTCTGCACGCCCGTTTGCGGACTGCTCTCTTCGCACTACGCTGCCATGGCTTGCGCGGCAATAAAGACACCGGGAACGGTTTTTCTTTTTGCATCGCTGCATGGGCAGACTCTGACGGCTATACGGTCCAACACAATCGCGCTTATTTTTTCCCGTATTGTTTTTTTCGTCGTTATTGTTTGCTTGTAGCATGCAAAACGTTTTATAGCCGATAATTAAAATGCTGACGCATATACATGGCACAAGTTGCAATTTCAGGTGAAAATGTCATTCTCATATTAGTCAAAACGGGGAGTGTGTTTTTTTTTAAGTATTATTTGTTGGGGCTTCTATTTCTAAGAACAAAGGTATGATTAAGCGAGACGCCATAGCTTTCCGGTGTGCTCCGGAAAGCTACACTACCGGGGATTCTTTTGGGTACACCTAAACCAAAACACACAGACCTCTTATATTTTGTCACCATCGAAACGCTGCCACCACAGTCGAGATTCGGTCCTGCAAACGTCGGGTTGGCAAACGAGCAGCAGAACTCCTAGACCACCACGGCTTATTTAGATTGTGGTATACAAAACAATATACTGAAGTCACGCCTTAAACCAATATTTGGCAAAGTGCTTGATTAGTCTGGTTGGTGCTGCATGGTAGCGGAAAAAAGCGCTTAACAGCACAAACGACAGGACGGGATAGAAGTGGCGAGAGTCGTCTTAATTCAGTGCTGTGTTCTCGTCTCTTCTATCCCTTCCTGTCGTTTTGCGCTGTTAAGCACTTTCTTCATCTACTTTTATTGGCCCCTACCCGTGGTGAACGCCAAAGAAAGAGCAATGTTTGTCTTTGCTGTTTGTAGAGCCAAGCGAGGGTCTCCGTTGTACCTTCGTGTCTAGTAATCATCTGCCGGGTGGGCTGCGTTCTGTTATAGCCTTGATCGATAATTACCACTCTCATGCACTCTAATCAGCAAGAATCACACTGGTACAATCAACGTAAAGACACGTTGTTCTGAAGAGTGGCGTCATATTTTACGATCGATCACACAGAAATGTAGATGCTAACAAGCCTCTCGATGCAAAATACATGGTGTGTGTTTTTCATCAAGTGGTCGTGGTGCTATATTGGATTCGATTTTACAGTGCACTGCACTGAAGATTTTGATTATTGGTAGTTCAAGTACGAGTCACTCACTAACTTTGCTTAAGCAACTCTACTGTACTTAATCAATACCTTGTTGAGCTAATTTGAGAATTTATTAAGCTTTGCTGGGGATGCATTGTGAGTTAGTTAATTTACTGCTCGTGCCTTACCGCTATACAGCTTCGACGCTTCATGACCACAACGGCTTTGCCAAATAAAACAGCTTGCGCAGACACATAGACTGCCTCTTACCTTCGCTTTCAACCAGTCTAGTGAGTCGAACGTAAACGTTAGTCTCAACCTCTCATTCACAAGAGCCTCGTAGTAGTAACTGTCGTTCTTCTGCAATTTCCATTGGGCTGCAACAACGTTCGGACATATCTGAAAAAACAGAAAAAAGATGGCCAATTTTACCCTGATGTCCATCAAGCAATCAATCAATCAATACAAGTTTTTTCGCTAGAGACAAAACAGTGCATTGTATTTGACAAAATTAGGGACCAGAAAAAAAAAGCCTTGCTTGCGCAGCTCTGGTCACCCGCTCAATGACAGTGGCACGAGGAAAACACTCAACAAATCTATTCATGGTCAATGCAGAGCTTTCAACAAAATAGTTATATAATGGACAACGTTGGAATGAAAAAAATGCAGCACTTTATATTTTTGCAGTAAATTTCTTTAGCAAAATATAAGTACATAAAGAAAGATGTACGTCAAAAAGTACTGCACATTAGGACATAAGTAATCCCCACACATTTATAACCACAAATTTGATAAGGTTATTTTGATTGAATAAGATTTACCACAATCTTTTCTATCAGTTCATTTATATTGGTAGCGAGCACAAGATGAGTTTCCATGCCATAATGTGTATACAACAGAAGAACATAGTGAGAAAGATGAAACCGGAAAGAACGAGAAATCACATTTATTCAAGGACACGCTATTCTTTCGCATATCACTCTTCTTCTAAATGTGGCGTTCTACAATGTTCTCAGTCGTTGGTTTCGTATTGTGTGTCAGTCACGGAAAATGGCTGAAACAACTTGAATTGTGTGTTTACCCTTGAGTGTGGGTGCACTTAGGAAAACATGATACCTTGCATAACAAACCGCTCATATCATTGTGAATTAAAGAAATGTTTTTGCTGTGTACAAGCTGACGATCTGTTTAAATTAGACTACAACTTGTCGAGACGCTGTTCAAAAGCTTGCAGCCTTGGGAAATTTTTCTTGGTGCCACTACTTGATATGTTCTGTGATGTGTTGGTGGTATATTCTATATATATTCTATATATACCACCAACTCTACTGTATTATATCATTACTTTGTTGAGCTAATTTCATAATTCATTGAGCTTTGCTGGGGAAGCATTGTGAGTTAATTTACTGCTCATGCCTTACCGCTATACAGCTTGGACGCTTCATGACCACAACGGCTTTGCTCATCACAACTGCTTGGGCAGACACATAGGCTGCCACTTACCTTCGCTTTCAACCAGTCTAGTGAGTCGAGCGTAAACGTCAGTCTCAACCTCTCATTCACAAGAGACTCTTACCTAGGTAACTACCTAGAGATTCTTACTCTATGTGGGCCTCTAAAAAGATCGTCTTTGCCAGTACTTTAGCCTAGGTGGCTCTTCTGGGCGTTCTTGTGTGATTGTGTCGAGTAAGTGCTGCAACCAGTTGCTCCTAAAGATAAATCAATAACAAGCCAACTCCACGAATATCCAGAATGAAGCAGATTGCAAACGAGTGGGTAAACAGGCGAGCGCATTTTACGTTGTCGTAGGTATAAAAGTACAAGCATTTTACTTCCCTTCCACAAGGTAAGTTTTCAGCATTTTTCGTATAGGCCATTTCTGCAGTGAAATTTTGTCACAACGAATGCCCTGCCGTTATGCTCGCAGTAAATGCTCTGGCATATTTCCTCCTAGACGTTTCGTAAGTACTTCAAGTAATTAATGAAAAAAACTAGGCTTCTTAGTGAAGAGAATCAAAAACAACGTATCAATGAAGTTCACGGCGCTGGGAATTACTGCACATCACAATATGTCGTCAGCAAGTACATAACGAAATCGTTTCATGAATTTGGAGGATTGATTTGTGGCATAGTGCACGCTACTTCTCTGGCGAGATCATCGGTGCGTACCGGCTTTAAGCCGGTACGATCAGACAGTAGTGGGAATGCTCCATGCATGTCTTCCTTATTGTTGTTCACCACCGATCTCACCAGAGAAGGATTGGCCACCCTGGTGCAGTATCTGGCCACCCCCTCCCGTAAGCATTCGTCAATTAACTCACGGCCCTCAGTCCCCAACAGCTGCGGAGCAACTGACCACGGCGGCGGCCAGATCTGCAAAGCAGCAGAGGGTGCTAGGAATCTCTGGATACGGACAGGCTACCATTGGAACTTGAACTTTGCAACGTTTAACGTTAGAACACTATCTAGTGAGCGAAGTCTAGCTGTATTATTCGAGGAGCTAGAAGGCATTAAATGGGATATAATAGGGCTGAGTGAGGTTAGGAGGACAGATGAGGCCTATACTGTGCTACAGAATGGGCACGTCATTTGCTATCGGGGCTTAGCAAACAGAAGAGAACTGGGAGTAGGGTTCCTAATTCACAGAAACATAGCTGGCAACATAGAGGATTACTATTGCAATAATGAAAGGGTGGTAGGCATCGTAATTAAACTGAATAAAAGATACAAAATGAAGGTAGTACAGGCTTACGCGCCTACATCCAGCCATGACGACGCTTCAGTTGAAAGCTTCTATGAAGACGTGGAATCGGCAATGAGTAAGGTGAAAATACAGTATACTATAGTAATGGGCGACTTTAATGCAAAGGTAGGGAAGAAGCAGGCTGGAGACCAGGTAGTAGGAGATTATGGCATCGGCACTAAAAACGCCAGAGGAGAGCTACTAGTAGAATTCGCAGAACGCAATAATCTGCGTATTTTGAATACCTTCTACCGAAAACAAGAAAACCGCAAGTGGACATGGAGGAGCCCTAGTGGCGTAAATAAGAACGAAATAGACTTTATAATGGCTGCACACCCAGGAGTCGTGCAGGATGTGGAAGTGGTTGGCAAGGTAAGATGCAGTGACCATAGAATGATACGGGCTCGAATTCCGCCTAGACTTGTAGAAGGAACGACAGAAACTGATACGCAAGAAGCCAATGAATGAGCTAGCACTGAGAGGGAAAGTACAGGAATTCAGAGTGTCACTGCAGAACAGGTACTCTGCTCTTAGCCGAGGAAACCAACATTAGCGTAGATACAATGAATGATAATCAGACGAGTATCATCACGGAGTGTGCAGTGGAAGTTGGAGGCAGGGTAGCTAGACAGGACACTGGCAAGCTTTCCTAGGAAACGAAGAACCTAATTAGGAAGCGTCAAATCATGAAAGTGTCAAGTAGAACAGACAAAATAGAACTGGCAGAGCTTTCGAAGTTGATTAATAGACGTAAAGTATGCGATGTAAGAAAGTATAACATGGAGAGAATTGAGCACGCTCTGAAAAACGGAGGAAGCGTCAAAGCAGTGAAGAGGAAACTTGGGATAAGCAAAAGGCGGATGTATGCACTAAGGGAAAAAGAAGGCAAAATAACTACCAATATGGATAGGATAGTTAAAATAGCGGAGGCGTTTTACGGAGATCTGTACAGTAGCCGAGACAACCACGACCTTAATACTATAGGAACTAGCAGTAACCCAGACGACACCCCACCGGTAATGATAGAAGAAGTCAGAAAAGCTTTGGAGAGCATGCACAGAGGCAAAGCTGCTGGTGAGGATCGGGTAACATCAGATCTGCTGAAAGATGGAGGACAGATTGTGTTAGAAAAACTAGCCACTCTATTTACGAGGTGTCTCCTGACGGGAAAAGTACCAGAGTCTTGGAAGAATGCTAGCATCATCTTAATACATAAGAAAGGAGATGACAAGGACTTGAAAATTACAGGCCGATCAGCTTGCTCTCTGTAGTATACAAGCCATTTACAAAGGTAATTGCTAGCAGAGTAAAAAAAAACATTAGAATTCAATCAACCAAAGGAACAAGCAGGATTTAGAACAGGCTACTCAACAATTGACCACATTCATACTATCAATCAGGTAATAGAAAAATGCTCAGAGTATAATCAACCACTATACATAGCATTTATAGATTACGAGAAGGCGTTTGATTCAGTAGAAATATTAGCCGTCATGCAGACACTGCGGAATCAGGGCGTAGATGAAATATATATATAAACATTCTGGGAGAAATCTACAGGGGATCAACTGCTACCATAGTGCTTCGTAAAGAAAGCAACAGAATACCAATAAAGAAGGGTGTAAGGCAGGGGGACACAATCTCCCCAATGCTATTCACTGCGTGCTTACAGGACGTTTTCAGAAGCCTAGATTGGGAACAGTTAGGGATAAGAGTTAATGGAGAGTACCTGCGCTTCGCCGATTACATTGCATTGCTGAGTAACTCGGGGGACGAATTGCAACTCATGATTACGGAGTTAGACAAGGAGAGCAGAAAGATGGGTCTTAAAATATTCTGCAGAAAACGAAAGTAATGTACAACAACCTCGGAAAGGAGCAGCGCTTTGCGATAGGTAATAGTGCACTTGAAGTTGTAAAAGACTATGTCTACTTAGGGCAGGTAATAACCGCAGAGCCTAACCACGAGATTGAAGTAACTAGAAGAAGAAGAATGGGGTGGAGCACATTCGGCAGGCACTCTCAGATTATGACAAGTAGATTGCCACTGTCCCTCAAGAGGAAGGTATATAACAGCTGTATCTTGCCGGTACTTAGCTACGGAGCAGGAACCTGGAGACTCACAAAGAGGGTTCAACTTAAATTGAGGACGACGCAGCGAGCAATGGAAAGGAAAATGGTAGGTGTAACCTTAAGAGACAAGAAGAGAGCAGAGTGGATTAGGGGACAAACGGGAGTTAAGGATATCATAGCTGCAATAAAGAAGAGGAAATGGACATGGGCCGGGCATGTAGCACGTAGACAGGATAACCGCTGGTCATTAAGGGTCACCAACTGGATTCCCAGAGAAGGGAAGCGGGGTAGGGGGAGACAGAAGGTTAGGTGGGCAGATGAGATTAAGAAGTTTGCGGGTATAAATTGGCTAACAGCAAGCACAGGACCGGGTTAACTGGCGGAACATGGGAGAGGCCTTTGTCCTGCAGTGGACGTAGACATGCTGATGATGATGATTATGATGATGATGATGATGATGATGCACGCTACTTGAACACCTGAATTTAAAGAAAAAGTGATTATTCGCCGATTTGCACCCATTTGAAGGCAAATTTAGCCCATAAAGTTGTTATAATTTTTCGAAGCGATAGAGCCATAACAAAAGTGCCCAGCACTGCATATGTGTGGTATGTGTCGTTCACTTTGTCCCCTTTTAGGGTACGCCTGGATGCTATCAATTCCAAAAAAAAACTGCCTTGCAAACTTCATCTACTATTCAAAAAGAGGCTGAATGCATAGTTTCCTTATATAACAAATACAAGACTTCAAAAGATTTGGAACTAAGATAAAGACAGAAAACTAAACTTCGGTGCGCTTTGCCACAGCTACATGCTAGGAATCTGGCTTCGTGGATGTCCTCGGAAGTCGTTTTTATAAAACTTCACTTTACGCGAATCATTGGTGAGGGTGCGGGTTATGCGTGAGAATATTCGCTATGTAGTCAGGCACGCGATGGAGAGGCAAGGTGACCAGTTACCATGCAGGCGTTACCACGGAAGCCATGACGATCCTGACAAGCGGCGTGAATTATTTGCGTGTGTTACACCTTTCCTTCTGCTGGTATATCTGCGCCACTGGGCTACGAACATCAAACCTCTTCAACTTGGAAGTTCCTGAGTAGGTCACTCGTTCCAGCAACGTACTTATATTTTAGCGTAGTATTGCTAAATTACCATGCATTTTGAACCGATTTAGCCGTCACTCTTCCTCTTGATTCTAGCACAGTGCTCAAGAGCTATGTGGACGCACATTGGGGCACATTCCTTATTGCAGCGCTGATTTTGGCAAAAGGAGAAAAGAAAAAGGCACGAAGAGGATAGCGCCAGTGCTACGAGCGGTCTTCTTCGTGCATTTATTGATCTGCCCTTGAGTAGAGTTCGCGCTGCAAACGAAAAAGAGCCCTAATGACCTACCAACAAGCCTACCTTGCGGCTCTGGCTTGATGCACATACTGTTTGCTGGCCAGAAATTTTGTTCCAGAACTTACGTATAACTTATGTCACACGAGCTGCAGATAGTGCAAATTAAAAAATCTGCAGTGGTAAACAATCAAAAAAGCCTCTTTTTTTGGTATCTTACCCAACCTCAACCACGATAGAGAAACCGATAGAGGTGACAACGTGTAGTAAAGTATTCATCAAAACTACAATTATATTCCACTCCTGCTTTAATATCGGTAATGAGCTAAACAGTAACCTCATTCTGGTAATGGAAACGACATACCAGTGACGCTATTTGTCTATGAAGGTACTTATTGGTGAATCCCGCCGAACAGTCTTTGTATTCAACCCCTTTTTCAAATCATTGGTGAGGCACAACCATTAACGTCCATAAGAACGTAAAAACCACCCATAAGCGACAATTTATGTTTTACTGAATTAAACAAATAGCTCTTCTGCTCAATTACCGGATTGTTTACCTACTGCCCCCCCCCCTATAGTGTTGCCGTCTTTGGCGAATTTATTGTGTAACGGACCTAGATTCGCGACTCAGGATAATGAATCGAAGGCTTACAAAGAGCTCGCACCTACGTCTGTCGACACCTTGCGATAACACATTAGGTAGGTACACTCACTTTCAAGAAACAATATTCTGTAGTAATGCTCCACTTATCCTATTTGCAAACACTCACTTGGGCAGGATCGTCAAAACGCGGACCGCGTCCCTCTACGCATTTCTCGAAGGGAAGATAGCGCTCAAAAGTATCCGTTCGCTTCGGTGTGTAGTATCGCCCGCTGAGTGCCACCGAGATGGACAGAGGCAGCCGTGGGTTCGACTTTCGCACCCTTTCAAGTATAGGCAGCGTGTCATTCTGTCGGCGTGAAAATGAAAAACAAGTTAGTAAATATGAAGGGTAGTCGCTAAAGAGTACTTGTGCGATGTTATTGAAAAGATTGTGTTGCTTAGGCATAGTAGGAACATTCACGCACGCTGCACTGGCTTATCGTTAACACCACGTTTTTGTATATTAGATAAATACTAGCGTTTTACACATAAAACTGCAGTACGTCTTGGTAAATACTATGCTTTAAAATGCCCCATGCTACACAAGACTGCAATATGACGCAGCACCATTAATAGATGCCAAGGTGGTGTGGCAGATAGGGTGCCCGTATGCTGCCTCCGAGGTAGCGGGATCAAATCCCGTCTGGGAGGCTGGGCTCCTGGTCGAGGTGCAGCAGCTTGAAGCGCATGCTCTCAGCTTCTTTTAAAGCTAGGCCAAAAACCAAAATAGTGGAATATTCCATAGCCCTCCACCATAGCATCCCCTCATCGTTCTTGAATGTTACAACCCAACAAATATTATTATTTAGAAGCAAAATGAATGAAGTAGTTTTCACTTGAATTTAGTTTGTATTTTTAATATTTTAGAACGGAGCCTGTTGAAGACTAGTTTCTGACGTAAACTACGCGGTTATATAGACGGTGTGCAAGTCCCTTTGAAAACTATTTCATAGATGAAGTCATATCTGTTGCTTAATGCCTCAAAACTACCATATGATAAACAGACGCCGCAATGAAGGACTCCGGATATTTTGACCTCCTATAATTCATTATTGTGCACCCAAATATAAGCACGTGGGCCTACTGCCTTTTCGCCTCCATAGGAAATGCAGCCACTGCAGCGGGAATCTGATCCCATTACATGCGGCTCAGTAACCGAGTACCTTAGCCATTATGCCACTGAGTCGGGGCCTTCGAAAAGTTCACCAAGTGACATATTTGGTTTTCTTCCAAATAAAAAAAATATTTGGCCCCTTCTCCACCACGTGAAAATCCGCAACTTCTCGTTGATGGTGACTATGTGTCACCATTGAAAAGAAATTCATGGTCGGCTATCACATTAACCAAGGCATGGGGAATTCGGCATCAAGGAGCACGGTGGTTCGTTATTATATTTCCCAATATATAGTACCGGCTTCTGCAAATGTATTTTTGACTGCGAATGGCTCCTTGTAATTTAGCTCACCAGTGGTGAATGGGGGGGGGGGGCTTTGGAAATTTCTGCAGAACGTAATCCCTGCTATTTTTTTTGCAAAAAGCGTGGACGTAGAGTTATTTATCAACAACTAATGCCACTTTTGGCATTATGTTTAGAATCAGAACATGTTTCTTGTATTCTCTGTGGGGCAACATTTACACCTAACGTTTCTTACAAGAGATTACATTGCTCTTATTCCATACTTTCGAGAGATTCGATGACCAGTTGTGGGAACAGATACGTTTCTGTGGGCAACGTAGTCTTTACATTGGCGACTGGCACTTCGTGAGTCATGAAGACCGGTGCTTTCACGTGTTTTTTTGTTTTCGAGCTTCTTTCAAACGAGCCCACAGTTTTTACAACGCCGAATAATATTTCATGTCCTTTTAAATATGAAAATGTTGTTTTTATTTGAACTGTCATGGTCGTAATACAACACAGTGAATTCGACCGGTAGTCCACTTCATTGTAATTACATTGTTTTACCTTCATTGACATTGGTAAAACACTAGCCCTAACTATATATAGGAAAATAATAGCTGGCAATAGGCGAAACAATCCACTGACAAGACAGCACTAACCAAGAAGACAAGTTTCGATATTGCATGAGATCTTAAGATTCATACACAAGGCATCGCAAGTGCTGGTGTACTTCTTTACGAAAAGCTTTCGCACCCAAGGCTTGCGTAGTAAAATACTGTGCATTTTACTGCAACAAACTTTGCTACAAGATTTGTGTTAGGAAACAGCATGTCGACTAAGTGCTGAAATCGGAAAACAATGCAATAAAGTGAAGAAGCATCATCTTTTATTTCTTTTGGGTTTCTTTTCTTATACCCCTCACTACCAAAAGCATTAAAGAAGCGGAGATGTAAAAGTATAGCTGCAGCAAAGTAAAAAACGAACAATCCACCATATGAAGCGCTGACTGTCGTCTGAAATAAACTTTCGTCAAAAACGTATTGAGATAAACACATAAGAGCATATTTCAAAAATTAGCATACAAACAAGCGAAAAAAGAAAAAGGGAGAATTAGAAGGAGGCGTCGGCCTGAAAAGTGGGTTTATAGCCTGCTACTCTTCACGGCGGTGAGGCGGAAATAAGAAAGAAAGAGATAGAGGAAGGCATGATAAGTTGTGACAGCAGTATTAGACGGTTTCAAGACCGCAAGCGTTTTGCCTAAAAAACTTCTGGTCACCTCATTTACCAGCTCTTCAAGTCAAACTTAAAGCACTTTTTCAAGTTTTTTCAAGGATAAAGAAAGTCTCTTTTTAGTTTTTCAGGTAAAAAAAAACATACCTAATGTTCAAGGAAATTCGTTAGAGTTTTTATGTAGCTCAAAAGAACGTTTGTTTAATTTTATTTCGTCAAAGAGAAAAGAAGGTAAAGAAAGTTTACAAAGTCAGCAGGCTATTTTCTAAAGCACTCATTGCCGACCGATGCTATAAGGACACATTGGTGGAAGAAAGCGGATGTCATTAAAGGCCCGTGTTTGTAAACAGTAAAAGGCTCTACAGCACAACTAGTTACTGCACACACTGTCGCCAGCTAAGTAGCAGAGATACAAAAATTGATAATGTGAAGGTCATCATCACATGATGCTTCAGGTGCATGGCGTAAGTGAATCAATGAAGACAAGCTAGCTGACTCATACAAAATTTGTTCGTCAGATAATGAAATGAATGGCACATACTGAATCATTTTTCTTTCAAATGCAATATTATACGTATTGATTATTTCTCTCAATATTCGAACAGGGCTCCTTGCTAGCCAGAGACACTTTTTAAGTTTAGGTTGACAGCCACATTCAGCACTAACGGTCAAGTGACAATTGTTCTGTCGAGAATGTCTTATACACGTCATCCCTTCAAACCTATGTTTCCTTTTCCGTATGACAATCAGAAGCGGTGGGCGACCTTCTCGACCCAAGACATGAATGAGGACTTTTTTTGCCTACTACAGGTTATACCTTTCCAGAGAGGTTTATTGAAGAGGTTACATAATTTCGATGGCTTGAGTGGCACACTCGAAGCAACTCCGATAAGGACCCGCTGGTCAATCTGCTTAGTTATGTGACACTGTGTGCAAGTTGGGTAACACGCTGAATCTGCGACCTTCAACTTTGCGTCTCTCATAATCATATGGTGGTTTTGGGACGTTAAACCTTACACATCTATCGACCTTCAACTTGACTATGAAGAGTGTTTCTTCTACATTCTGCGGGCTTACGAAAATTATTTTTTTTAAAAATATCTTGCGACAAAGAAGCCAGCATGTGATATGGACAACTAGCTGATAGCAATTTTGTCACCTGCGCCTAGACGTATCACACTTACAGTTCACGCAAGAAATCTTGAGCAAGCTACACATGGCGAGCCTTCTTTTTAACAGCTTGGAATGGGTGCTGTAAAACGACAAGATAGGTTTCTAAAAACGCCGTACAATTTTGTTCAATTGTTTTACAGTACAGTTTGTTTGAGCTTGGAAAGATCTATTGGGCTGCCTAATTTGGCATTTACTTTTTCATGAGTACTTCTAATAAGTGTGGCCTTGACTTCAGATTGTGTGTTATCTGCAAGCTTTGCAAGCACAAAATCCAAAATCACAGTAAGAGCAACTGTCTTATATGAGATTTCTTTAAAAACACTTCGGTAAGATGCTTAGCAGTCGATAGATGTTCGTACCAGAGTATGTCCGTAGGTCCTGTTGGTCCGACTGCTGCGGGAATTCGGATACACCAGAATGTTTGGTGGCAGTATAGTGCAGTCCGGAAAGCTTGCGTCCAAATACGAGATGTGACCAATCGCGATGAACAGGGACGGCACGAATACAGTCCTGTAACAATGCAACAAAAACAAAAAAACACGTTTTCAATGCAGAATATTGTCAGCAACAGGGCGTCTTCCCCGCCCCGGTGGTCTAGTGGCTGAGTTACTCGGCTGCTGACCCGCAGGTCACGCGATCGAATCTCGGCTGCGGCGGCAGCGTTCTCATTGGAGGCGGAAATCTTGTAGGCCCGTGTGCGCACATTCGGCTGCAGGTTAAAGAACCCCAGGTAGTCAAAATTTCCGGAGCCTTCCACTACGCCATCTCTTATACACCTATGGTGGTTTCGGGACGTTTTACTCCACATATCAATAAATCAATGGGCGTCTTGTAGAGCGGAACTTACACTGCGCGACCCGAGGGAACTACATACAGATAGGACCAATCATGTTAGACCAACTTAACAAAATTTAAGACTGAAAACTTTGTGCACTCTAAAAAAGTCACAGCTTTGCCGCAAATGTGAAGCAATGAACGCGATAGCAACAAATTTGAAGGTCACACGCAGAATAGAAAGCGGATCGAGAACCCACGTTGCTCACGCACAAATGACTGATAAAACGCACCTAGGGGTGCAGATACACTCGAATAAGCATCTCAGTTGTTACTTCGTTGTGTCTGAGGAGCGCGCGCTTTTTGCGAATGGACACTGCGATGATTGTAGTGACCTTTGTGCACCCAATAACTACAGTAGAATCGTTCCAGGTGACATCGACGCCGACGCTGACACCGGCGATAAAATCTAGCTGAGAGTGTTCATATATTTGCTATCGCAGTAAAAGAGGATCAAACGAGGGTCACGATGTCATTCCCTCTTCGAATATTCGCTTGACCCCTTTTGTGAGCTGCATGCAGAAAAAATGCAGTTGGCATTTCTAAAGTAGTTAGAGCACATACTAGAAGTGCGTTTAAATTGGCTTCCATGATGAAGGCCCCCTCGTATCCATCGTACCTTTCATACATAGAGCACGAACCTGAGTCAGGCCCACGAGCCGGGTACGATTGGTACGACATTGTTAGAATGGGCTCGGACCCATGAGCTTCGGGCTCCGGTCGGGAGCCCGAGATCTCCAATATATCGCTTTAGTGATATGTCCTCAGTGTTCGGCTTTGTTTTTCGAACTTAAATGAGATTCTTTTGTCAACTGAAAAGCTGATGCCTTCTGAAATAAAGCCTACTTCAGTATTAGACTGCGCTTGATACCTTCCACGCGGGTGGTAACCCTATTGCAAGCAGGCTTCTCTTTTTCTCGCACTTTTTATTCCCCACCGTGGTCACCGATTTGTGCTTTTTGCCACACATTTCATTGTCGTTGATTGCCGCTGCTACGAGCGGCAACAATATAGGATAATAATCATCTCTGTGCCATCAGGAGTGGCCGCATTTGGAAATCCATGTTCTAACTCTGGCAAGTGCTCTAGTGCCTTCGTATTATACGATTAGAACCCAAAGAACCCAAATTGTGTATTTTTCTATTCGATCAATTGCGTCGACCCCTACCCTCCCCCCCCCATCTGCCCTTACCGCGAAACGTTTTGCACCTTGTCGGACCGATAAGCCCTTATCTGCAGCACGCACGGCGGAAGCAGGCGAGAACAAACGCGCATTGCCCATGCAGGAGATCAGCGTCAGCGTCCAAAAACAGCAACAAGGAGTGAAAGAGTGCCTAGCCGATAACAAGGGAGGTGAGACGAGCCTAGGAGCATTTGCATGGTAGGCGAACGATGAGATGCGGTGTCGGTCGTGCTAGGCACGATGGGTTTTTAATCCGTGCGCGCTGCAGAGCAGAGGCGACGCTGGCTTGGGGGGCTGGCTAAGGCCAGTCGATGGCTCGTATTCTACGGCGAGTTCCATGTGAATGTGCTTTCCAGCTGTTGTTTCGTGCCGTATCTTCCTATGACCACCAGCTTGCGGGGAATGTTCATTCCGGGATTATGGTTCTCGTGTGTGCATAATTGCTGCGTTAAGCCGGTCCGGAAAGGTGATTATGACTCTTTTAAATCGTTCATTAAGGGCGGTTTTTGTTCCCAGCGTTCCTGGCTTGAGTTCTGCGAATTTCGCCTCACTCACCCGTCTAAGCAAAGGCGGGGCCTTCATTTGGTGCCCAACGTGGTTTTTGATGGTAATTGAACTTTGTTTTGTTCCTTCCAACGTGGTTTTCTAAGTTCTCATTCGTTTCGTTGCAGTTACCTTTCGAACCGCGACAACCACACGCATAAGACATCCGTCTAGTCAGCCTATCTCGGACGCCATATTTTTGCGTATTTAATTTCTCTTGCCTTGCAGTACAACTAACGCTCATTAGGGTGAAAACCCTACGACCCGAAAGTGTCATATAACGCCCCACAAGGCGAGATAGAACACACCCGCGCAAGGTAAGCCTCGAATCGTCGAGGAGCTTACCGCACCAAGCTACACCAGCCAACAGTTTTCAATTACTGCTGGCTATGCCTAGGTACAAAGAACACATCGGACGAAAAATCTGCTGCAGATAATAAATGCAAAGCATTTTCGGCAAACTTCGGTGAGTTTGATCATGTCTAACTGTCAATGGAGCCTCCTGCAACCTTTAGTTTTCCTGGCCGTTGCGATGATGAGATGTATACAAAAATTGGTACGGTATAACATGACCTGTATGTCAAGCATAGATATCTAGTCATAACACAAAATCATGACTTGTAAATCTGTCATGAATGTCATGAAGTTCATGTCAAGGTCTTCCTGCTCTTGTGGTGGTTTCGTTCACATGAAATAATTTAAAAATCGGTATGGCAAGACTTGACTGCATGGCGAACATTAGGGACAGGCCTTCACGTGTAAATCATGGCATGCCTGTCATGGAAGCCGCTACGAAACGCCCTGTTCTTGGTGTGGTCGTGGACGTTTTGTTACCTACGTGACGTTAATGGATGACGAAAGTATATGAGTGGTGCGAACGTGATTCACATGACATGCAAGTCATGTAGGAACATGACTAAATGGCATGCTCATGATATGCTCGTGGTCGTTTCGCTACGTTCACAGAAAGCAGAATTATTATTACATGGAGTGAATAAGTGATGGAGGTGTATGACTAGTGGAAACGTGAAAATTATTATATGGGTGTCATGCAAAACATGACTACACGCTACGCTTATAGCACACTCGCAAGCTTCAATATATACAAAATTTGGTATTAGGTGACGCAAATAGGCGACAAAGGTAAGTGACCCGTTGAAACTTCATTATCACGACACGCGTGTTATGTAAAACACAATAACATACTATGCTCATAGCGCACTCAAGGCCGTTTCGCTAGCTTCACAATTAGGAAAATTCGGTATTACGTGACGTGAATGAACGACGAACCAAACGCCAGGCGCAAACAAGATAGTCATGGCATGGAAGTCATGTACGTCCACCTCGTTACGTTGTGCTCATTTTAATGTGATGATTGGAACTTCCTCATTCGTTCTTCGCATATCATCGAGTCTCACTGTACGTGCGATCAGCCATTTTTTTGCAATCATCGCGACACGCAAGTCCTCATAGCTGACTCTTCTGCGACGCGTTCTGCTCATCGCCTTGTTTAGTTCGGACGCTTATTGGTGTCGCAACTAGTCTTTCGGAGTTCGTTCCACATTAAGCAGCTATATATTCCGCGGCGAACTTCTTTCACTTGACTACGTCATTCGCATGAAATATCAACTGTGGTGAACAGAGACTGAAGGTGAACACAGACCGAAGGTGAAAACCTCTAGAATATATAGAATTCCTCTGTGAAAACCTCTAGAATTCCAAGATATTTACGACCACGTGGACCCTTCGGCAACTGAAGCGGAGCAAGTGATTCGAGCAGTTAGCCAGTCACATCCGCGTTTTCTGGGGTCGTTTATTTTGTTCACTCGACGTCCTCACTGAAGCAGTGGGTGATATCTAGGCCACAATGCTGGCGGAGCTCACATACCAACCAGCCGCGCTCCGCCTGAATCTACCCTCGAGCCATCTTGCGCGTGGCACTGTTAGTCTGAGCCAATTTTCTCTCCAATGACCCCATTAAGGGCTCTAGACCCATTCAGTCACTACGATCTGTCTGCACTGTCCGCATTCCCGTTAACAGCCCAGGTACGTCGGACACCCTCACCCGGTGCCTCTAACCAAGGTCAACTCGTAAAGGTCGCCACCAATTATGGTGCAGAAGACACAAGCAGAAACCATCCGGTATGTTACTGGTGTAGAAATCGGGGTCACTACAGAGACCAGTGCCCAAGCATACTATGTCTTTGCCACCGGAGAAATGACCGGGGCTTGCGATTGTAAGTACATGCCAATAGCTCGCCAACACTGTACCGCCCCCCCGGGGTCCTCTCAATTTACTCAGCTGCTGGAAAACCGACTGCGGCTTCTCCTTGGGCTGTGGCTCGTATTCAGGAGCAGCCAGAAGTGTCGCAGAAACCTCGACGCCAGGTCTTCACATCATCCAGATGCCAGGAAGCACAACCACGCGAATCCTTTGTCAAAGCAGTGCATGCCCAAAGGAACAAAGCCGTATTCCTTCCAGCTCCGACAACTACCAGCGAACAAGGAAGCAACCACCCTTCTTGCACTGTGCTCCCCACCAAATTACAGCCCTGTTGTACTCTACAATACGGTTGGTGACCTTCCGTCTCTCGTTGTCCACGCTGACAAAGCACCAATGATGATAGTTTCCGAAGAAGGAGTACAGGTCTCAGCTGTTCTAGATACTGGCTCAGCTTTATTTATTTTCTTGGATCGCATCAAGAATGGTCTCCAGATTAAAGGCTCCTCTTTGCAAAGTGTAAACGATAATCCGTGCCTGGCCTCTGTTCATGTCGTCAATGGTGCGTTTGCAGCTCGTCTAGTGCTCACATTTGATCGGCGACAACGTCGCTGACGTTTTCTACACCTACCCGGATTTTCCTGTCGAATGACTTTGGGACTAAAGTTAGAACGGCGTCGGTAACCGTGCTTTATGTCTACATGGGTACCTAAAGCTATGGCATGAATGCTAAACCCCACCCGTATGTGTCTCCTTTACCTCAACCCTATTCTGATGTGCTTGCAGCAAATGTGCTGCTTTTCTTTGAGATTAAAGCGGATTCTCTACTTTTATAAAATCTTGAAAAGGGCCATCAAAGTTAAAAGTCACAATTGAAACCACTCTAAAGCCGTTTGCAGTGAAATTCGCAGAGGCTCCTACCAAGTTTAATGTATTGGAACGCAGGACCGACACCGGTAATTTCCGCCCCATCTGTTTCAATCTACCTTCTCTAAGCGCACACAAGCGTGAGCTTCTGAACGCTGCCCTCGAAGAAATGCTTGCTACGGGTGCTTTAAGAGTGTCTAACAGTCCCTGATTGTTTTAGCTCCAAAGAACGATGGCTCAGTGTGGTTTTGCGTAGACTTCTTTCGCTTAAGGCCGTCATGGTTTGAGACTTGTACCCCTTTCCATCAATGGACTTTAATACGTGATTCCTTCAGGCCACCAGCTTATTCACTACCCTTCACTGTAGCAGAGCTTTCTGATAAATCCCGTTATCAGAGTGCGATGCTGAGAAAATGATCATTTACATGCCCAGAGAATTGTTGGAGTTTTCGACGTTACGCATTGAGTCGTGCAGTGCACTGGCAACATTTTAGTGCGTCATGAACATTGTGCTTCGACGTGCCAAGTCCGAATATGCATTTGCGCACATGAACAACGTGTTAGTTTTTCTCAAACTTTCGCGTAGCACCTCATTCAAGTAATCACTGTGTTACAAAAAATGCAGGCAACACCGTCAACCCCCCGAATGTTTCGTTGGTCTCAAAGAAAATAAACCTCTTACTTTTTGTTGTAGAGGAAGGCACAATACGACCAGATGACCAGAAACTTCAAGCAATCCCGCATTATTCACCACCAAAAATTGTCAAGAGCCTGCAACGGTTTTCTGGTATGGTGGACTTCTACCGCCACTTCATTCTTCACTGCGCCGATTTAGCAGGACCACTTCATCAACTGCTGCGCAAAGGGGCCCGTTGTTTTTAAAACAATATGAAGCACGCAGCACTTGTCGGGCCAATGGGCCCTTATCTGCAGCACGCTCGGTGGAAGCAGGCCGTGGAGAACACATCCACATTGCCCATGTGCGAGACGAGCGTCAGCGTCCAAAAAAGCCACATTGGGTGAAAACGTGGCTGCCGATTAGGAGGGAGGTGTGATGAGCCCGGAAAAATTCGGGGTGGCGGGCGAGCGATGAGATGCGGCGTCCGTTACGCTACGCTCGATGCAGTTTTTCCTCCGTGCATGTTACAGAGGCAACGCTGATTTTGGACATCGGGTAAGGCAAGTATATTGTTTGTATTCTACGGCGATTTGCGTGCGAGAGCGCTTTCTTGTTGGTATGTTTCGCGCCAGCTTTCCTGCCGTGATGTTTCGCTCCGTATGTTCCAATGACCGCCAGTCTGGAGAGATTGTTCGTTCCGGGTTTTGGTCCTCTTGCGTCCGTTTCTGCTGGGTTGAGCTGGTTCAGAAGGCTGGTTGAGATTCTTTGGAGTCGTGCGTTAAAGGCGGTTCTTGTTTCCTAGCATCGTTGGCTGAGGTCCTGTGAATTTTGGTTCACTGACCCCCTGAACAAAGGCGGAGCCATCAACATCAAGTGGTTCGCCAGTTTCTTCTAGACCTACCTATTCTTGACGAACCTCAGCCAAAGTACGTGAGTTCAATCTCGGCCACGGCTTTTGTATTTTGATGAAGACATAATGTCAAAGTCCTGTGTACAGTGTGAAGTCACTGCGCATTAAGAACGCCAGATTATCATTATTTCCGGAACCCTTCACTGCGGCGTCTCTGATAATGATTTCGCAGTTTTAGGGTGCGAAACGCCAGATAATAATATCATGTGCACTCAAACTTTAAATGCGTTCTATTTTGTTTTACTTTATGGTGGTATATAGCTTGTAGTCGTTCTTTCAAATTTCAAGGTATAGCTTCATAGCTTCCACTGGATAAATGAGACAGCCAAACAGGAGTATGCCTGCATGCATAGTTTATAAAGCCATGCAGTTATTTCACAAAAAATGTTACGACTGCATTAAAATGAAAGTATACATAGTATCATAGTAAGTCGTGGCACTCAAGGAGTTGTCAAAACAATACAGAAAATATTTTGTTTGTGGCAGAAATCTTCACAGTAACCACAGATCGGAAAGTGCCTCATTTATGATCAAGGCATACTTCGATTAAATGGGCCAAGCCCGGCCGGGCCCTAACATTTGGGTCCCGGGCCGGGTATTGACCATAATTGAAAAGAATAGGTCGTGCTCGGGCATGGTGTTTTTTCGGACCAGGCTTGGCCCATGCAGGGCTTGAATTGCGTCTTTCCTGTATCGCGTCGTTGTGGTGGGTGCACCCACTAGCACCACTCGCTCCGCTCGCATCGGTGCGGTGCCTCCACCTGCTGTTTTTAGGGGCGAAGCTCCTTAGGGCGTGGGCTGTGCGTCCCCTGTAGCCTGTATGTAGCCACCTCCAGTTTAGTTCTTGCAGTGTTCACTAGATGGCGGTACTGTCCCCTGTATGTAACCACCTCTAGTTTAGTTCTTGCAGTGTTCACTAGATGGCGGTACCGTCTCCTGTATGTAGCCACCTCTCGTTTAGTTCTTGTAGTGTTTACTAGATGGTGGTACTTGTAGCGGATTATGAAAAGATGCAAGATGTTATAAACTAGAAAGCGGTACTTGTAGTTGATGAAAGACGCGAGATCTTATAAAATAGGAATGATGTCACATATGGCGCGTGTCATTGGTTGAAGGCAATCGTTCGATTTAGTGCGGCGACGTACGCTAGGGGGAGCGATGTAATAAAATCGAGTGGGCAAAATGTACAGAGGATTCATGGTTTACCAGGTTTACCTCCGGAGCTTCGCCCACTCATCATCATTCACTTCGTGGATATGGCGGAATTTTTTTTACTTCATACCATGCGTTTTTTGGAATGCAATGCGTGGATTGTCTTCACGTGCTTCGCAGTTTTGAGCACGAGCAAACATGCGCACACTTGGTGGTAATCACGTGAGGCTCCGTGCACAAAAAGACGCCTGGTGTGTGGAATATTCATTGGACTATCGGAAAGATGGATCTCAATCCTTCTCCAAAGAAAGAAGTGCCACCATAGTGAGCAAAAGAGCTTTGTACACCCAGTAACGCACCTAATTGATGCAGGCTACCCAAGTGACTTCCTTAAAGCGTTTACCGGTAGGCTACTGAAGAATGTTTAAGCCGCGAAAAAAACCAGGTAAAAAGAAGGTATCAACAAAAAATGAGAAATATGGTCGCCATACGTCCTCATTGGCACAGCTGGCCCATAAATTGAAAAAAATTGGCGGAAAAGAAGTGGTATTGTCTATACACATAGTACGGTTTACACAGTAGTATGGTCTGCACCAAACAATGCAAATAAACGTGCCGGCAAGAAAACAATAGTCGTACGCGGAACCAGTCTAGCAAACAAACAAAGGAAAGTGCAGTGCGTGCCAAACCGGAGTCATTGTTCACGTTACATTATTATGCGACCAATGATACAGAGGACAAACGGACAGATGCACTGATTACACCAGAAGCAAGCATGCGGGGTTCCTTCAAAGAATCCCTGCTTAACTTCTCACCTTTTACCATCACCACTGTAAATGCACAGTCATACTGCATGACATGAAGATCTCAACAAGAAGTGATAACAAAGTAACGCGTGGAGTTTCAGCAGTCATGACCATTTAAAAAAGGCGGCAATCATGTATCAGCGCACCTTTTATACTACTAACGGAAAAAAATATCTGACAAATGACCCGGCAATCAGTGAGCGCTGCAGTGAACATCAACTGCTATATATATGCAAGAAGTTTTTCGATAAAAGCTATTTACAGCTGAAGTGGTTGTCACCTATCTGTCCTCGTACAAGTAGCTGGCTGGAACCCCTCGCTTTCAACTGTCTACTTTTACGGAGGTTTGGATACGTGTTGTAGTCTGATTTGAGAATAATCAGTTTATTTGCCACTCAAAACGTATCACTGAGGATCCCGTGGGAGGAGCAACCGCTTGCTCAGAGAAGCAATGGCGACGTCTTTAACACACCGTCAACCGTAAATTTGTCAAGTGTTATTTGCGGCTTGAAGTGAATTGTTGTGATAACTCTTGTATTTCAGTTATTCATAATATTTTAGACCTTGTTTGTTTTTTATTCAGATGCTAAGAATTCCACTTCGTTTCATGCCTGTATTGACCCCATTTTTGAGAGTGATCAGGCAGCATGGGATTCGCAGATAAGAAGCACAGCGGACCTCTCAACTACTATAAACTTGAAATCAAGCTTTCATTAGAAAAGACACTCTCTGTCGCGTGGCATGCTAGCAACCGTACCCTCAAATATATTATTATATTCTACTAATTTTAGACGCGGTGAGGGTTGGAAGAATCGACTGCATGGTCATCAGAAGTCGAGGTAACCTCGCATGAATTACATTTCTACTCAGCAGAACAGAAGAGAAAGAAGCTGGCACTTTAGTAATATAATGTGCCGCACATTATCCCGCCGCTTCACCATACAGTCTTTGAATCGCTATATTTGGAGAGCTCCACTTCCAAAAGGGGTCACGAAGAAAGTAAGCACGACACTCAGACAACCACCACTCACCTCATCACATCGACTGTGTTGTAATCCTCGAAGTAGTCGATGGAAAGGCCAAGTACAAGCAAGGGGCTCCACCCCTCACGCCGCCTCTTGATGTAAGTATTGATTCGCTGAAAATCCAATTCAGCATTATGTGAACCCTTGCGTCGTTTGACTCGACAGGTCAGTAGGAATAAATACAAGTGCTTGTCTAATACTTTCTTATTGGACGAATATCAACTTGAAGGTTGTGAATGCTGTCAAACGGTTTATACTTGCATTTGACTATGCGCTAGTCTCTTGTTGTCGCTTCGCTCCTCACGTTTTCACTTGCATGCGCTTCTAGTCGAGTACACTGTCGTGCTTCAATAGAGGGAACACGCAAGCGATTGACCAGCACACTGCTGCTGCTGACTGCAGCATCATAAACTTGCAGCCGAAGAAAGCACGTCGGCTGTTGGCGTCATGCACTGGCAAACAATGTAACAAATCATGGGCGTTAGACAAGCGCTGCTAGATAACACTCCTGCTCCTGGCCTGGTAACAGGTGATGCCAGCAAAAGCAGACACGATTTCTTCAGCCGTCGGTAGCTGGGGCTGCGGGCAGCCATCGCTGAGCGTAGACAACGCGCTCGTGTGTTCCCTTTCGTAAAGGACAATGGTGTACATAAGAAACCAGAAGGCAGTACCATACAAGATTGTATAAGGAGCGTCACTCGTTTCTTGCTGGAGTGTTTTAAATACAAGATAAATGGAAACGAACAAAAAGTATAAAATTCCTAATAAACTCCTACTCAAGTAAAAAACAACCTTATTTACGAAGACAACTTGTTTAGCGTATCTTTAAACTAATAAGCGCATTCATTCTTGACGTTCAGCGACATTGCGACTTTCCCAATGTCTTCGTCCTCAGAGGCTCCACCGTCAAGTAGATTACAGGGCGTAATACGGTGCGAAAATTACCTTAAGCACAAGCAGCGCATTCGTCACTACTGTTGGTGTGGAGAATTCACGGTACAAGTTGAGGAATCCAAACTGGCGAACGTTGTACCGCGTGGTCATACGAATTCCCACGTCGAACTGCAGCGTCATGAAGTCTGCTGCTGAGCCGTTGGTCCTGCACAAACATGCAGCACGTGCATGCCAGCATGGTTATCTATCTATCTATCTATCTATCTATCTATCTATCTATCTATCTATCTATCTATCTATCTATCTATCTATCTATCGTTCAAGATAATGGACGAACGTGAGAAGACTTCATTTTAAACAAAACATTTTAGCATGTTTGTCCCTCATTTAGAAATCTTTCAAACCACTGCATCAGCAGAAACTCCCTGCATGAAGGAACTAGTAAAGCCGGTCATTGTTTTAGTCGAGAATCGGACTTTATTGCATGCCATTTATTGTTCCCCGTGGTTTATTAGAATCGTGTCAGTTGTTTTGGTGCACCTTGCCAGTACTTACCTACGGAGCAAAAACCTGGAGGCTAACAAAGAGAATCCAGCTTAAATTCAGGGTGATGTAGCGACCGATGGAAGGAAAGACTGGTAGGTGTAACTTCAGGACAAAAGAAGAGAGGGGAGTTGGTCAGGCAACAAAATGGGGCTATATAAATCATAGCTGAAATCAAGAAGAAATGAACTTGGGCAAGGCACTTAGAACTTGGGCAGGATAACCGTTGGTCATTAACGGTAACTGACTAAATTTCCAGAGAAAACAAATGCATGAAGGGGAGACAGAAACCCAGGTGGGATGACGAGAATAGTTTGCAGGTATAACGTGGCAGCAGAAAGTACAAGACTCGATTGATTGTCGGATCATGCGAGAGGCCTATGCACTGCCATGGGCATAGCAAGGCAGATGATGACGGTTATGATGATGAATTATTGTTATGATCCAGCCAAGAATACATGTTAATCTTATGCTTTAAATACAGCCTCAAGGTGACAATAAAAAGACACTTTTACATTGTTTAGAAAAATAAACTGCTCTCTAAGAACTCTAATGTAATAAGTTTCACTATCATAAGTTTAATACTAGCGAATAAATGCAAGGCTGAAATTTTATTCCGAGCGCTGCGGACGTCATGTCATCAATACAAGAATGTATATTTATTATTTTGTGATATTGACCCACTGAAATTTTTCTGAAAATTTGTATGCTAGGGTGATGACACACACGGATACCAGTGTAATTTTTTGGCGATTCGAAGCTACTTAGGACCCAGAAGACACCTTTGAAATCCACAACGTCACAGCTTTTGTTGCGGGAATGTGTCGATTCCGTTGCGACCCGCGTTTTGTTTTCCATGTTGTTTCTCTGAACAGGCATCATCTCGCGCTAGGAGTGGTGTTATCGGGATTGTGAACATTATCGGCATTGTGAAGTAATGGTCAAAAATGTTTTTTTCTTTATTGTCGCTTTAACTATATATGTTTGTGTGGTAAACGGTTGACTTATCCGAACCAGTGTTAGCTGGTACTTTGGTGCTCCTCTCGATGCGTAGAAGGGGGTTGGTACGTCAGCCCTTGGAAACTGCCTGACTTCTCTTCAATTGGGGTTTCAAACTGCTTCCTAATGTTCGAAAAAGGGGAAAAACAATTTACATATGTTTTTCCTTCACTTGTTGTATTCTAGTAGCGGAAAATGTCGGTTACGTTTTGTCTCATGTTGTATCGTGTTGAATGTAGTAAACATCAAATGCGTAATGTTATCACTTATAATGCAATTACTTATGTATGATGCTGGCAAAGCCAAGCGAGGCCAATAGTTATGCACAACTTTGCTTCTTGTAAGTATTGCTACATATTCCTTATGTCGAATTGTAATGACTCATCGTGAGCGTTCGACTGGATTGCGAACGAAGCGTGTAAATCCGAGTGGAATCGCTATCTGGAAATCTGTGGTCAGAACGCTTGGGCCCCGACGGATGCTGTTTGTACACGGAAATCTTTGAGGAGATATGAGAGAGCGTGCGGCAGAGGGGCGCGAAGCGTTTTCGTGCCCGTTCATGGCTGCCAGCAACTTCAAACATCCAGTCGTGATAAGATGAAACGCGGGCGCACACACTACTCGAACTTCTGGTAAGATCCGCCGATTTCTGTGGGTAAAGAATTCTTGATACTAGGAGCATTACGTGGTCTGCCGTTGCTCTCAACGTGTCACTGCATCACACAATTCGCACTCTTAGTCTGCCATTCGATTATGATTGCTCCAATCAGAGTAGAAAAAGTTGATCTGCATTTGCCATCAGAATTTAGCGTTATGGTGTCTTCATTTTTAGTGTCGAAGCATATTATAGCGAGGCTGTTTCTTCTACGGTGTCTTTTGTCATGGCTAGTGAAAGCATCAACGAGAAACCAAATAACAGCTTTCACAATACAGTAATATCAATCGTAATTTGGAAATAATATAAAACACTTCGAAGCATAAACTCTTTACATTAGTCAGTGACGTCAATATACACAATATGTATATCGGCCAAAACTTTAGGTATTGTGCAAAGAAGCCACTTTTCTGTCCGTCAATGCCATCTTGTGGAATAAAGTTATGAAACATTGCTTCGTGAACATGTACTTTGTGCGCGTACACTTACCCTCAGCTTTTTTTTTTGAAAATTATTTCAGTCAAACGGCGAAGATGCAGAGAAGAAATTGCTGCTCATGCACAACAACTAAAGATCTTGACGGCTGTCCCTTAGAATCAAGCTTTGTCACAAACTTTTACTCTCCGCTGTTACGGTATACAAAAACACCGTTTCTGCAGCCGAAAAGTGTGTTTATATAAATGAAAAAAGGTGTTAATCAATGCGTAAATATTGCGCCGTGATGTCTGCAGTTGGTCACTGCAGACGCGCTATCATTTGCTGCTTCTGTTCCTTTCATTGCACGCATTATGCTACTGCCTGTTTTTCTGTATAACTTTTCGTGTGACGTATTGATAAGAAAGGTCACATTGTTCATGTTTTCTATAGGTAGAGCACGCAACACGTAGTGGTGGTATTCCTGTTAAGCCACCAGCAAGTAACACTTGTCGGCGTTACCACACGGAAATTTCGAGACAGAATAAAGTGGTTGCTTCCCAGATCGTCTTTTGCTTTCTGGTGCGTTAGTCGCAAGACTACGTGACTATATTGTAATTGACAAAACTATACAAAACTTCTGCAAGCACAAACTTTTCACACAAGTCGGCGACATCAACGTCAACAGTATGCACCTTAGAACCTAGCTATGTTCTCGACACTCAGTCGCCTTATGCCGCTCAGTTTACATTATACGGGCAACACTAAGTCAACGTACGTTCTACTAACCCATACGATTCATTGAGCTTCGCCCACTTGTCATTTTTCACTTCGTTGAGATGTCTCTATTATTTTTTGTCTATGACTACTCTTTCGGGCCACTTCTACTATGAAAAATCCCTGCAAGTAAATACATATTTACCCGAAAAGCACATCATAAAATTCATCGTTGGGTAGCACACATATTGAAGACACAAAATAAGAGAAATTACACGCGCTGGTTCATACAAGAGAAATGTATTGGAAGGAATGCCTTATACGTACAAAAACCATGCGCCACGAAATATTATTCTTGCGTGACACATGTTTTTTGTGTGTACATGCATTCTTTTAAATAAATTGCACTTGTTATACGAGCGCGTGTCCTGTTTCTTTAAGTTTGAATGGTTCTAACTCACCCGCTTTTCAGTTCTACTACACACGCTAGCGCAACAATAACCGGTGCAAGTGCGCACTTACGGAAAGGCGAAAGAGGCGCCGTACTTCGTCCTCCTTGTTATCTGCGCCTTATCCAGGAAGAAGCGTGCGTTAGGCTGAAGTCTCCTGAAGCCTTCCGCCAGGATGTTACGTTTGTCTTTGTAAAAGGACTCGAAGAAGAGTAGGTCACAGAGGCCGTCAGGCGGGTATGAAGACGCCTCCGCGCGTACTTTGGAGGAGAATACACAAACCATGGTACCTGGAGGCGCTGGTGCCGCCTCTGTGAAATAACAAAACCCGGATATTTTGGACCATAATGCCTAATGACAAATAATACTGCGGTGATATTTTTCGGAACGACTTAGAAGGCCTTGCCGGCAAGTAAAAAAATGGCCGCGTACCTTCACGCTTCGGTGCAAAGGACACCGAGAAACGACAGCCTTCTACCTGGAGGCAACGAGTGAAACTTCGCGCAATGTGCCATTGATGTGAAGAAAGAAGTGCTTTTGGAACGCAGATGCATTAGGTGCTAGCACCGGACCAATTAGGTTAGAAGCTCACAATTTCAACACATAACTGTTTTATGCCGAAGGTCCACCCTGGCTCCACTGACGTATTTCTGTCACGGACATGGCATTGTAAAATACACACTAACAGACTGCCAAGAAAAAAATCAGAAGGCAAGAACTTGTCACATAGAGAAGAACCTGCTACCTGTCTATTTGCAACGCCCGGCGCTAACCACTACGCCATGGAGCGAACGTTGTTGGGAGCGCTAAAGGCAAAAAAAATATAAATACACCATACACGCGCAGTGGTCCTCAGAGCTTTAAAACTTTAGCGCGTTTACGTCATCAGCAGCGAAATGGCGCGATAGGCTCGCATTAGGCAAAGTCACTGGAACTTCAACGTTGGGTAGCATTGGGCGTGCTCTCAACTTCGTCGGCTCCACGAAGCGCTGCCTCCACGAAGCGTGGTCACTCCTGCGCGGCAGCTTATCAAATTCGTAATTCTGAAGAGGACAAAGTTCCCTCCGCTTGGTGCCGCTGTCGCCTTTACGAAGAGAGCACGTTGCTGCCCCACGAAGATAGAAGAATCGTGACAAGTTCAGCTTGTTCTCTGTATACTTGTTCTGCAGTTTCGTGCATCTGTCTTTCTCTTTGAAGAACACGCATTAAGCGTCGAGCTAACACAGTTGTTAGTCCGCGCTCTTTCAGTGTCTGTTGATTTCATGCGTGCTTTCAGCTGGAGGTGTGCGCTGCAAGTTTCAAGTGGCTTGCTGTTTTTAACCGGACCTTGCAATTTGCTACTATAACCTATTGTCGAAAAAATGAACAATAAATGCTCAACTACCTCTGTGAAGTCAAGTTCAATTTTAGTGTTATGCCTATTTTTATGTGGGGTTATCAACATGTTTTTTAGCGAAGCATAGAAAATGTCTGCTTTTTCTTTCACAGCACTGCATTATCAGGACAGCATTATCAACACTTCGGGCTCTAGAATTGCATTATATGCATTTTATAAATAAAACAACACACTGCTTGACACTTACGTGTTGATGTTGTGCCTCAAATATTCATAATATTGCTTTCTGATAGACATTGTTCACAAGTACGAAAGAAGCCACAGAATTGACATGGGTGGGCTTCGCCGAGTGGCTGAATAGTTGAACAGACATGAAGAGAAAGACCATAATCTTTGCGTTGAAATACGAGAGCTAAAGTGAAAAGTGAAAGCTCGGGAAGTGCGTAGCATTACCACCCACTATAATTACCGTAGTAACGTTATTATTTCATTGCTGTTGCTGCTGGTGCTACGAATTTCTGTTATTGCAATGTGGGAAGTATTGCATCGTGTAGTTTCAACGGGATGTGGTGCACGGTAACGTATAATGATGATTAGATGCTGTTATATTGTGATTGAATTTTCAAGCAGGGGCGAGGTGGTTAGGTTATTTTGGCGCTGTTTATGATTCGCGAGAGCTGCCTCCTCGCACACAATGGTTGGATTAGTCAGGCAATGTTGACTGGATAGCGTTATCTAGCCATCACTACCAAGTATATGCACAATACCAAAAACAGGACCTATACCGATTAGCCCATTTTTTTGTGCCGCTTGCGCTTGCTTTCCGTGGAGTCAATCCACTTCTTGGCTAGTCGCTTGAACATCTTGTAGGGAAGCAGTGCAAAAAACCACGACTGTAAAGGCACACACAAGATTGCCCTGTCAGACAACAGATGTGTAAGCACTCCTTCTGTTTTATTACCGAACAAGTATGTTGCGTATCTTTCTGCTATTACACCATGTTACCCTTTGTCGCCATGTGCTCAAAGCTTGTTGCGTTGGTGTCCAATTGTATGTTTTGCTTTTTTTTCCTGTTCTTGATTATACCTAAACGAGGGCTGATGCGCAGATGAACACATATTTACGTTCGTCGACGCAATAAACACCTATTGCCGAGAGCAGTACGTGTTGTGCCTGTCTCTTTACTGTCGTGTCCTTTCGCAATGTTTCGCTGCGTATTGCGTTGAGATTAAGATTGACTTGATGATGCTAATACAGCCACAGTGGTCTGAACTTTAACAATTTTGGGCTTCTGTTTTCACCGCCTACATTTTACACCTGCTCACTGAGTCATCACTTGGCGAGGCGCAGGCTGGTTTGTATTTCTCGGCTTTTCGCACCTGTGCAGCAGCGCCTGTTTGCTGAGACTTGAGCTCGTAATGCTTGTGGCATCGACCAAGGTTTCCACTCACTTTCCAGCCAATATCGTCAAATGGTGGAGAAGAAGCCGCCAAAAGCGGGCATTTTTCTTCAGACGTCACAATGAAAAGCGAAGCTCATGTGAGGGATATGCATTGCAATAAGAAATGGAAATTTTCACCCTGTGGAATACAGTTCCACCCTTAACGACTTCATTTTATTGACGTTTTTTTGCCAGTTAAAAAGCACACTTTTCTATGAGAGTGTTTGGTGAACCTGGTTTTTCGACGAGCCTTGAGAGTGGCTTAATGGCGCATTGCAAAGATTACTTCCCTTTATGAATGGACGCTCGTGACATCCTTGCATTGCAGCCTGCCTGTTTCAATGGCAAAATTGTGGTGATATCCTTGCATCGCAGTCTGCATGTTTCAAAGGCAAAACAGTAGTTAAATTTGGGTCAAACGCGTGAAAGTGTTGTTTGTAGGCAGCTCGATGCCCCCACACATGAAATAAGCAGTTAATTGGAAATATCACGACCGCAGTCCTAAAGAAATCAATCATGTGCGATTTTTATCCCTCTTGGAAGTAGCTAGCGTGACACAGCGCCAAAGATAATTCACCGTAACTACCAGTTCATTTCCAAGTTTCCCAGTTTTCCAGTTTCCCAGTTTCCACACCCCACCAGACAGACATCTGTCGAATATTTACATTCAGGTCCCATCACCATTTTGCGAAGCTCCGTGTTAGTAAAGGTGCCTCCTACCGAAAGCTTCGAGTGGAATCGGTTTGAGTGCAGTTGCGTAGCTTGAGTGGCACAACGAGCCCGTGCACCACCCTCCCCCTCTCCCATTTCTTTGTTTTTGCCATGACATACTGAGCAAGGAGTGACACTCGACCACCACAGGACGGCCCGAACTACAAGATATAAGAACACGAAAACAAAAGAAAAAAGAAACAAGCACTTTTAACGGTTGAATATGCGTCCTAAAGGCTGTGTTTTCAACGAGGGTTAATAGGAATACTCGCTTAAAAACATGTGGAAGGACTACGGGCACAACAGCTGATTTCTACAACAGTCTGTGAAGAACGAGGAATGCATATAGATTTATTGAAGCTAATTGACTCACGGGTATAAAAAAATAGAGCCAACAAATGCGGAACCATTGTTATGCCACAGCATTAGCTTTTAAAGGACAGGCGAAATGCTCAGCCATTCTAAATAAACCAAATATTTTTACATAAATGCCGGCCATGCTTTTTTCATCATTAGAACGAGTCGACATCATATCGACAAGTGTAGTTACATGCGCAAAAACGCGGCAGGAAGTGGAAGCTTGTTTTGCCTTTTGTTTATAGCTATTGGTTCCTCTAGATGATGTTGGCCTACCTGGAGCCGGGGGTACCTGTCGTCGTCGGTTTTGACTTGGTGCTCAGTGCTCTAGTGGTGGCCCTAGTTCTGGTGGTAGTCGAGGTGGTCGTCGATTTTGACTCGGTGCTCAGGGCCCTAGTGGTGGCCCGAGTTGTGGTGGTAGTCGATGTCCTCGTAGTCGGCACTGTTGTTGTGGCCATACGGATAGTTGTGGTCGCTCGAGTAGTTGTGGGCGCACGAGTAGTTGTGGTCGCACGAGTAGTTGTGGTCGCACGGGTAGTTGTGGTCGCACGGGTAGTTGTGGTCGCAGGTTGGTAGTTGTCCTCGGTGTAGTTCTGGTACTGAACGTAGTTGTGGTAGTAGGAGTACTTGTGGTCCTCGGGGTACGTGTGGTTCTCGGGGTACGTGTGGTCCTCAGGAGTACGTGTGGTCCTTGGGGTACGTGTGGTCGCAGAGGTACTTGTGGTCCTCAGGGTACTCGCGGTCGCCATTGTACTGGTTCTCCGGGTAGTCGTGGTCACCGGAGTTGTGGTGGTTCTCCGGGTACTTGTGGTCTCTGGTGTTGTTGTGGTCGCAGGAGTAGTAGTGACTGGCGGAAGCGTCGATGTGGGTTAAGGACTGCCGTAGTCACCACGGGTTTCTTACTCGTGGGCGATATCTTGGTAGAAACCGCGGGGGATTTTCTCGGTTTCGGTTGTCGTTACCGTGTCTTCCTTCCCACCACTTATTTCGAGATTTTCGTCTAGCACTGTCGTTTCATGCTCATCTGAATACAAATACAAAAGAGGGTGACAATGCTTAGTGAGGAAACTCTATACAAGAAAAATATTCATGAAATATATTATTTTGAAGTGATCAGGCAAGCCGAAGATGCTCGTTGGGTCCAAGTATTCTCAGCTGCCGTCTACGGGAGAGAATATAATTCCTGTAAAACTTGCCATATCGAATAAAGTTTTCTCTCTCTCTCTCTCTCCCTGTCTGTCTATTCAAGATATGTTGCCTTGGTGGTGGTGTCAGCACTCAAATTTGCTTTCAGGAGCATCGTACTATGCTCGTATTGACCTCATGCCGGAATTGTAGAAGTACTTATGGGGGAAGGGTGTTTAATTGCTTAGATATATGGTCATTACCTCTTTAAATACATGTAGCACCTTAGTGTCATCCGCGCAACGTAAGCGAAATTACGCGTTGATAATTGCTATTCAGAAAACATTATTTTACACGAAAGTGTTTTCAACAAGAGCTTCATTTAGGTGAGTAGGTTCACTGTGGTTGTATTTTAATAACAGCGCAACAACTAGAAGAGGGGACAAAATTGATTGGGAAGAGAGCTGACTGTCAACGTTATCCTATTGAAGTTCTTGCGAACACTTTCATACAGAGGGCAAGAACAGTGCTCATGTGCGATGACACAAGTGGGACCATGAAACAATATTCTTAACTGAGAAAAGAATGCTTCTCGTGAAAATTAGAAGTAATGGTGTAATCGATGCATTATTCCACGGCCTTCCTAATGAAAAATGCTTCTAATTCTCCATTTCATTTTTTGTTCTCAATTTGTTTTCAAAAATTGCCTTTTAATAAATAACCATCAAAAAATTTCAGTTGACAATCAGCGCACTTTTCCGTCTATTCTGTCTCTTCCTACAGTTGTCGGGCAGTTACTACAATACAACGACGACAATGTTTTAAGCCGGGGTCTACCAAGACTGCAGTGACGTATATCGTCACGGAAAGGTCGTTAAAAAACACGAACGATGAGAAGACAAAACGTTTCGTTAGTGGGAGTTGTACACATGATCTTGGTATTAGTGACAACTTCTGCCCGGCACGTTCTCCACTGCGTCGTATAAACATGGTGTGCAAGTCTTGACAATACGCCTTTTTCTATCTACCAGTGTTCTCTCGCATCATTCTTGGTTAAGTGGGAAAACGCATCATTACTGTGGCACCCGTAATTGGTTACTTCACCACATCGTTTCTAAGCGTCTGTCCCAATCGCGCTGTATACAATAGAAGTGTAATTTTGTCAATGGCTTAACACACCCCAAGATGGCGACTTATCAGAAGCGTCGGCATAGCTCATAGCATCCACTCATCCAAAAAAGATAGCGGAACGCCCACCCACGTCGCCTTCCCTTTAACTTCACGTTCCTCACTTATGCTCGCCCCGCGAACAATTGTGTCCGGCCAAAGAGAAGACGAGACGCATGTAGTGTTTCCTTCTGGCCTGGTGGCGTTGTTCAAGAACATCAACATGCCGCGAGTAAGTGACCCTATACCTAGTTCGACATTGAATGAGTCATGCTGTTCTCGCTTTCACATCACTTTTTCTGGTTCCACTCTCACTATTAACTATTACAGACACCACAAAGACCTATGAGAACAAGGGTTTGTCTGAACATTATTGATGAACGTTAGTTGTCAGCATAGAGATGTATGATTAAGCGTTAACGGGAATGTATTCACGGTAAGCGGTGCTACAGCTACAAGCTCTCTTATATCTATGAACATTAAACACTAAACTATTTTTGTTAGCACACGTTTTACTCTTATGTTTCACAGAAGTTTATGATGGAAGCATCAACCATCTTTTTTCAATAGTAATCTCTACTTTTGACTTCACATTATGGCCACATTCTTAGTATGAAGCCCCACCGCGGTGGTCTGGCGGCTAAGGTACTCGTCTGCTGACCCGCAAGTCGTGGGACCGAATCTCGGCTGCGGCGGCTGCATATTAGATAGAGGCGGAAACGCTGCAGGTCCGTGTGCTCAGATCTGGGTGCACGTTACGAAAACCCAGGTGGTCGAACTTTGCGGAGCTCTTCCCTACGACGTCTCTTATAATCTTATGATGGTTTTGTCACGTTAAACGCCACATATCAATCAACGTCGTAACTGAAGTTCACGTTAGTTCAGCATATATCTATTTTCCAATCTATCTACGCAGCACGTAGTTCTCATAATGTTCTTTATGCAGAGAACTTTCTTTCTAATACATCCATTTTGGCTTTGTTGCGCCCGAACCACAATGCTATACTCGGAAACAGCTATGTGTGGCAATGAAGGGAAGACAATGTAGCCAAAGTGGACATGTTCTACCACTGTAGAATACAGTAGCATGAATTCATCCGTGTTTCCCACGTAAAAGTAATGAAAAATAACAACATTATTTTCTACTAGATGTATTTTTTCTAGATTACTAGAGTTTACGTTTTTGCGCGTCTGCAAACATCGCCTGTTTTAGGTGCACCTCACAGTGATAATGCTGTCTTTGTCTTTAGGCGAGTGCGCGTTGCAGTCCAGTTATTCTGACGACTCGCCGAATGAGCTTATGTCGAATTTCTCTCACGAATGGCTGTGTAATCAGGCGTATCAAATTGTGTGCAGTGGAATTATATGAACGCGGCTATCATTCGAAACGCTAGCCGATTCAGACATGTTCACTGAGGAGTACAGGAGCAGCAGCTGCGCCCATGTAGCCTTCCCTTCATTGCCACAGAACATTTATTGATTGATTGATTGGTTTATAGTTGCGGTTTAACGTCCCCAAACCACCATATGAATATAAGAGACACCGTAGTGCAGGGCTTCGGAAATGTCGACCTTCTGAGGTTTATTAACGTGCACCCAAATCTGAGCACTTGGGGCTAGAGCAATTCTGCCTCCATCGGAAATACAGCCGCGCCAGCCAGAGTTTGATATGCGACCTGCGGGTCAGCAGGCGAGTACCTTAGGCACCAGACCGTCGCGGAGGGCGCCACAGAAAGTTGTCCCCGAGTATTGTGGTATTAGGAGTTTAGGAATTTTAGGAGCGGAAAACAGTGTGAATCTGTGAAAACAACAACAGTCGGACCACATGTTTTTTACGATCGCTTGTAGCTTCGTTATATTCTACCAGGAAACTTCTTACTTATAAAGTTGAAAGTCCTTAGGGTAGACCTGCACGCTACTGAAGTTTGATCAGGCTAGGTTTAATAGTTCCAGAGTTATTCCGCAATCAATATTAAGCCTAATCACTAAAAACATTAAATTGGTAATATCACCTCGCAAACGCATTTAAATTTTGTCCGCTCAATATAATAATAAACTGCACCCCATAGGCTACCAGGAGGCCCAATTCCGTACACTCTAGGCCCCTAATTAAGGTGGTAATCAGCAAAAAGCTCATTTCATTAAAACAAATTTTCAAAAGGAGCTACAGACGCCACCGAAAAATAGCTAATATCTTCTTTTACAACACAACAGCCCGGTTTTTTCCGTGTAAAAATAATTTTGATAGCTTAAGGTAACCGGAAGATACAGAGTTAGAAAGAATATAACGAAAACCGCTAATAAACGTATGGCGCCCGCGTCTTCAGTCGCTCAGAGGAGGAGGGTGGCTCACTGCTCGGGAGAAAGGTACGCCCGTCAGATCAAAGTCTTGAACCACGTGTTTTTTCACCCTTACGATTGCTTTTAACTTTGCTAATAACCTACCGGGAAACTTTTAACTCATACAGTGCAAAGCCCAAATTGTAGACCTGTCGCCGCTCAGGTTTCATCAGGACAGGAGTAATAGTACCGGAATATTTCGTGACCAAAATTAAGTCTATTCACTAAAAAGATTAATTTGGTAACATCACCTCACAAACGAATTTAAATTTTGTCCTGCTTGATATATTAATAAACAGCACCCCATAGGCTAATCGGAGGCCCAACTCCGTACTCTCTAGACCCTTAATTAAGGGGGTAATCAGCAGAAATCTCATTTCATTAAAACATTTTTATAAAAATAACCACAAACTTGACTGATACACCGCTGAAACCTACATTTAGAACATAACAATCCGGGTGCGGCGATGGCGTAGTGGTTAGAGCATCCGCCTCGCATGCAAGAGGTCCGTGGTTCAAATCCCGCTGCCACGCAGTTCCCAACCGGAAAAAAAAATCCGCGTGTTGATGGAACTGCATTAAGAGGCCTGGGGTGCGGCCTCACCGGTAACCACCACCGGGAACGCACTCCCTCACCAGAGAAGGATTGGCCACCCTGGTGCAGTATCTGGCCACTACCTCCCACATGCATACGTCAAATAACTCACGGCCATCAGTCCCCATCAGCTGCGAAGCAACTGACCATGGACAGCGGTCAGATCTGCATCGCAGCAGAGGGTGCTAAGACTCTCTGGATCCGGACAGGCCGCCATTGGAACCTGAACTTGGCAACGTTTAACGCTAGAACCTCATCTAGTGAGGGAAGTCTAGCTGTACTATTCGAGGAGCTAGAGGGTGGTAAATGGGATATAATAGGGCTCAGTGAGGTTAGGAGGACAGATGAGGCCTGTACTGTGCTACAGAATGGGCACGTCTTTTGCTATCGGGGCTTGGCAGACAGAAGAGAACTGGGAGTGGGGCTCCTAATTCACAGAAACATAGCTGGCAAGATAGAGAATACTATAGCATCAATGAAAGGGTGGTAGGTAACGTAATTAAACTGAATAAAAGATACAAGAAGAAGGTAGGTACAAGCTTACGCGCCTACATCCAGCCATGATGACGCTTCAGTTGAAAGCGTCTATGAAGACGTGAAATCGGCAATGAATAAGGTAAAAACACAGTATACTATAGTGATGGGCGACTTTAATGCAAAGGTTAGGGAAGAAGCAGGCTGGAGACCAGGCAGTAGGAGATTATGGCATCGGCACTAGAAACGCCAGAAAGAGCTACTAGTAGAATTCGCAAAACGCAATAATTTGCGGATTTTGAATACCTTCTACCGAAAACGACAAAACCGCAAGTGGAAATGGAGGAGCCCTAATGGCGAAAATAAGAACGAAATAGACTTTATAACGACTGCACACTCAGGAGTCGTGCAGGATGTGGAAGTGGTTGGCAAGGTACGATGCAGTGACCATAGAATGGCACGGTCTCGAATTCAGCCTAGATTTGAAGAAGGAACGACAGAAACTGATACGCAAGAAGCCAATCAATGAGCTAGCACTGAGAGGGAAAGTACAGGAATTCAGAGTGTCACTGCAGAACAGGTACTCGGCTCTTAGTGAGGGAACCAACCTTAGCGTAGATACAATGAATGATAATCTGACGAGTATCATTACGGAGTGTGCAGTGGAAGTTGGAGGCAGGGTAGTTAGACAGGACACTGGCAAGCTTTCCCATGAAACGAAGAACCTAATTAAGAAGCGTCAAAGCATGAAAGTGTCAAGTAAAACATACAAAATAGAACTGGCAGAGCTTTCAAAATGATTAATAGGCGTAAGGTATGCGACGTAAGAAGGTATAAGAAGAGAGAGAATCGTAAGAAGAAGAGAGAATCGAACACTCTCTGAAAAACGGAGGAAGCGTCAGAGCAGTGAAGAGGAAACTTGGGATAGGGAAAAGTCGGATGTATACACTAAGGGACAAAGAAGGCAAAATAACTACCATTATGGATAGGATAGTCAAAATAGCGGAGGAGTTTTAGAGAGATCTGTACAGTAGCCGAGACAACCACGACCTTAATACTATAAGAACTAGCACTAACCCAAATGACACCGCACCAGTAATGACAGAAGAAGTCAGAAAAGCTTTGGAGAGCATGCAAAGAGGCAAAGCTGCTGGTGAGGATCAAGTAACGTCAGATCTGCTGAAAGATAGAGGACAGATTGTGTTAGAAAAACTAGCCACCCTGTTTACGAGGTGTCTCCTGACGGGAAGGGTACCTGAGTATTGGAAGAACGCTAACATCTTAATACATAAGAAAGGAGATGACAAGGACTTGAAGAATTACAGGCCGATCAGCTTGCTCTCTGTAGTGTACAAGCTATTTACAAAGGTAATTGCTAACAGAGTAAAGAAAACATTAGAATTCAATCAACCAAAGGAACAAGCTGGATTTCGAACAGGCTACTCAACAATTGACCACATTCATACTATCAATGAAGTAATAGAGAAATGCTCAGAGTATAACCAACCACTATACATAGCCTTCATAGATTACGAGAAGGTGTTTGATTCAGTAGAAATATCAGCCGTCATGCAGACCCTGTGGAATCAGGGCGTAGATGAAGTATATATAAACATTCTGGAAGAAATCTACAGGGGATCAACTGCTACCATAGTGCTTCATAAAGAAAGCAACAGAATACCAATCAAGAAGGGTGTAAGGCAGGGGGACACAATCTCCCAAATGCTATTTACCGCGTGCTTACAGGAAGTTTTCAGAAGCCTAGAATGGGAACAGTTAGGGATAAGATTTAATGGAGAATACCTTAGTAACCTGCGCTTCGCCGATGAGATTGCATTGCTGAGTAACTCAGGGGACGAATTGCAACTCATGACTACGGAGCTAGACAAGGAGAGCAGAAAGGCGGGTCTTAAAGTTAATCTGCAGAAAACGAAAGTAATGTGCAACAACCTCGGAAAGGAGCAGCGCTTAGAGATAGGTAATAGTGCACTTGAAGTTGTAGAAGGCTATGGCTACTTAGCGCAGGTAATAACCGCAGAGCCTAACCACGAGATTGAAGTAACTAGAAGAATAAGAATAGGGTGGAGCACATTCGGCAAGCACTCTCAAATTATGACAGGTAGATTGCCACTAGCCCTCAAGAGGAAGGTATATAACAGCTGTATCTTGCCGGTAATTAGCTACGGAGCAAAAACCTGGAGACTTACAAAGAGGGTTCAGCTTAAATTGAGGACGACGCAGCGAGCAATGGAAAGAAAAATGGTAGGTGTAACCTTAAGAGACAAGAAGAGAGCAGAGTGGATTAGGCGACAAACGGAGGTTAAGGATATCATAGTTGAAATAAGAAGAGGAAATGGACATGGGCCGGGCATGTAGCGCGTAGACAGGATAACCGCTGGTCATTAAGGGTAACTAATTGGATTCAAAGAGAAGGGAAGCGGGTTAGGGGGAGACAGAAGGTTAGGTGGGCAGACGAGATTAAGAAGTTTGCGGGTACAAATTGGCAGCAGCAAGCACAGGACCGGGTTAACTGGCGGAACATGGGAGAGGCCTTGTCCTGCAGTGGATGTAGTCAGGCTGATGATGATGATGATGATGATTGTGGTATTCGCCAAACCACAATGGCCCGTTCACGATATATAATGGCCATTTTCATTTTCTTTAGGCTTATATCTTAATTTTAGTTAGTCTAGCATGAAAAAGCCATAAGTAGCGCCTTTTATTGTCATTCTACCTTTCGCATTCACGTATTTGTGTTATTTTTATTGATTCCTGACACATTGCACATTAGGCGTACATTTATAAACACAATATCTACAACTCCTTCTTACCTGATATTGTCATAACGAAGATGAAAATTCCAAAACAATGCAGGCGATGAGACAAAAAAGTGTGATGGTGACCGCGAGCATCCGCTGGGATGAAGTTTGAGCCCTGTAACAAAATTTATTTCAACACTGGGATGGTGCTAGACTGAAGGGTGCTCCTGAAAGCCATTATTTAGTTGATTACTAGTTAGCGTCATCTTAGAACACGTCGCCAATTTGCATGAAATAAGATATACGTTCATCATAGTGAAACGGTGTGTTTTAGTTTTTTGCTCAAACGCACGTTTTTTAAACTAGATACATAAAAAAATATTACCGAAGAATTACTTAGTCCCTAATAGAGGAAATCAAACACAACATATTTCGTTCGCTTTTGTGCGTAATGAGCTGATCAGTTACGACAGCTCATTTTTCTTTGTTAAACTGAATGTCAATGACAACTAACAGTAACTCATAACATAAAAATATAGCGGGAGTTATAGAAGTGTATGTCGTTCATATATCAAGAAATAAAAATTGACAAAAAAGCCGACTTCACGCAGGCAGGGATCTAACCAGCGAATCTTCGAAAAATATGTTTGATGCCCTACTAAATTAGCTACGCTGGCGCCCATGCTTGCGTTCACCTTAAAAGGTATATATGTGCCATTAAACGTGGATGGAAGATTTCTGGAACCATTCAGTGCAACACCCTTATAACGGGACGGCGTTGAACTTTTAGATGCGGAGCATCTAATACTCGAGGCTTGTAGTGCGGCGCCGTCCGCAAGCTTCCTCCTCCTTCTTCCACCATCTGTGCATCCCTTCCTCCTCTACACACCGCGCGCTCTTCGCTCCTCCACCATCTGTGCACCCTTCCTCCTCTACACACCGCGTGCGCTTCTCCTCTTCACGAACATTCGCTAGCTGTATAATGTAGCGCGCATGCGCCGTCACGCTTCGAGAACATCGGCAGCTGACGCGCGCGCATGCGCCGTCGCGCTTCGAGAACATCGGCAGCTGACGCGCGCGCATGCGCCGTTGCGCTTCTCCCCCTTCTCGAACATTCGACAGCTGACGCGCGCATGCACCGTCACCTACCATCTGTGCCGCGCGCGCTTCTCCTCTTCGAGAACATTCTACAATTCTCCTGATTCTCCAGTGGACGCGCATGCGCCGTCACGCTTCGAGAACATTCAACAGCTGACAGTGCATGCGCCGTCACGCTGTATATATACTCAAGGTCGGCGCTCGCTCGCTCATTTGCCGCTCGTCGGTTGGTTTGTACGGCGCGTTGACGTCCAAGGTCGCGGTGAAATGAATTCCAACGAATCCACAAACACAATGATCGACGTCCCTTCGACCAGCACCGCCCTTTCGCATACGTGTGTACGTGTTCACTCATTTACCACCCCCTCCTGAAACCACGTTAACCAATTTAGCCATCGACCCAAGTAAGTCACAATTAACATCCCATTTCACAACCACGTTAACCAATTTAGCCATCGACCCAAGTAAGTCGCACTTTAACACCCCGTTAACCAATTATATGCTCCGCATCCTCCTCAGTGTTCCCCCGACGGAAGCTGCGGGCAATTTTTTTCATAGTACAGCACCAAGTACTGTGTATTGTTAATCACTTTTTTTTAAACACACAAACGTGGAATGATTAGCAATTGAAAAATTGGGGGACCCTCAAGCTTCGCCTTAGGAGTTGTGATACTCTGTTCCTAGTACATACTTAGTATACCTAGAATGTGTATTCTTTTCAAACTTGATATGCACCCACTACTTGACCTTAAAGGTGCAGTAGCGTGTGGGCCTTTCTTAGTGTGTGACTGGCTTTAAACTATGAAGTTGTTATGATAATCCCGTGTTCTGACGTCTGATAGAAATGTACACCTGTGTCAAGCATTATTGGAGCAATAAATCATATTGTATTGTGAAGCATGCATACAGGAAGCGTGTGTTTGTAGAGCATGAAAGTTACTTTTACTGAATTTGCGACCAGCGGAAGTTATTTTTCCTGTATTCACAAGCAGGGTCGCGGATACGTGGTAGAAACACCCCTTGCCACGCAAACGACCCGCGTTTGATCCCCGATCAGGCACAAAATTTTCTATCATTTTTATTTAAATCTTTCTTGACTTTTCAGTCACACAGAGCTGATTTTTCGCTCAGAACCGACGATGCCCTTACTGATGCAGATGCCGGAATTTCTTCAAAACAAGCTCTTTCACAATATCCCGTTAAAGAGGGCACAAGTAATAAATGAATTTATCTTGATATTCTGTTGAGTACAACGTTGGATCGTAGCCTTCGTGCGGTGGCTGCATTTTCAGTGAAGGTGAAAACGCTTTGGGTCCATGTGCTCAAGTTTGCGGGCACTTTAAAGAATTACAGGTGATCGAAACTTCTGGAGGCTTGTACTATGGCGCCTCTGATATTCATATTGTGGTTTTGGACCTCACACCTTACATTATATATTATGAGTACTTTTTTGAGAAATAATTTTTACAAGCTAGGTTTTCTTTTCTTCGCGCATGAACAATATATGAAGTTTATGATCAATTCAGAAAAGCAAACCAAACAGGCTATCCTGTTTACATTGTAATATTTCTCAGCAGACAACATCTTAAAAACAGCTTTTGCGAAAAAAATTTTAGAGTAAACAGTTTTGCAAAGTAGCTTAGTAGAGAGACAAAGTAAAAGCAAACAACTTTCAATTGATATGTTGCGTACTCAACTACCTTCCCGTTTGCGAAATACACATTGCTCAGTTGACCCAGACACATCCTATATAGGCTTACTTTACAAACGCTAAGCCCGGTAACGTTACTGTAGGATCTTAGCCTTTGCTTAAGTTCATGAGTTTCAATCAATCATGCGTGCTTGTTATATGTGCACTTTACCGGTGCATGCTGTTAGTGCGTGTGGCTGATGTCGGAGGCACGAAATAATAGTCAGGTAATCATAAAAGTAAAAAAAAAACGTTTAGTACAATATAAGTCTAGTAAGTAATAACGAGAATTGACGAATTCATACTTAAATACGCATACTTACTCGGACTCAGCTGCAAATAAAAAAGCCTCGGTAACAATTTCATGCCCGATAAAAACTGCAAAGCCTGCCAAAATACTTACAAACTGTTGAAATATTCGACTTCACTGAAAATAAACGTAAACATATCATGTCTTAGCTGCGAGTCAATTTCCGCGAATGCGAGTACTGTCTTAACTACACCACTTTTCGTAGTGAAAATTCATGTTCAAATACGAGGCAGTGCTCTTCTGCACAGCATGCACAGTAAAATTTCTGTGATACATTGATGACTCGCAGGGGTATATCCTTGTTATACGAATTTTTCTTTCGCTCCGGCCAAAACCCCGTGTCCTGTGCTGTCACAAAAAACGTGACAAGCACCTGCGAGTGCGCTGATCCAAACCCATCTGCACCATACTGCCATCTTGTGGGAATCGCGGCTTAAAAACAGCATTGTTACACTGGAGTGGGATTGAGCGGTCGTAGCCTACGAGATTGTGCCGGGGAATCTCGCAGGCAGTTTTGAGCCTTCACGTGCGTTAACTCGTCGACACATGTTACTGTGTGCACGTGCCTGCCAAGTCGTGCATGAAGCGTTCCATGGGAGCTGGGCAAGATTTGAAAGGGGAAGTCTCGGCAAAACGCATCATGCACAATTGTTTGAGGCTTGTCGACACTTCCAAACACTCTGGCTGTTCAGGCCATCACATAAATCTCTCAAAAACATCAACAAAACCGCAATAGGAATAGCAGTATTCTGAGTATTATTCATAATAATATTAACGTTTTTTTTACGTTTTTACGTCGTAATGGAGGGATCCGGAAATTTCGACCGCCTGGAGTTTCTTAATGTGCCCTAAATGTTAACCAAAGGGGTCTCAAACATTTTCACCTTCATCAGAATTATGGCCGCCATGGCCAAAATTTAGTGGGCGACCTACGGGTCAGCTGCCGCATGTCTTATCCACTGGAGCTATGTAGAGGGTATTATTTCTTCCACGCAAGCATACACAACTAAATGACTGAAAAAGTTGGAAAAAACACTCAATCACTGCTTCAGATTACTGCCTTGCTTTGTCGGTATCATGGTACGCACACAAAAGTGGATGAGAATGATTTTAACTCTAGAAATAAAACATTTTACATGCTAACTTTTAATTCATTATTCCACTAAATGACAGTCGAGCCAAACAAGCGGCTGCCGAATACTGCGGCTCTTGTGGGTATTTGATGCGTGGCACACAATAATGAAGTCACACAAACACCTAAATTAACTACGTGTAACAAATAACCAAAGAAATATCTTACCCATAGAGCTTTCTATGGCAGATGAGATAGTTGAGTCTGAGTTCCGGGAAAAAAAACAAAACAGACACAACAAGGTATTTTTCTTAAATCACCCTCTATGTAAAAAAAAATCCTTGTAAAGATTGCTAGTTGTGCAGGACAAGAAGAGAGGAAAACACTAAAGGATGCATGCAAACTCGAACAATATCTTTGTTGTACCTTACATTTGCTGCACTTTTTTGTATTTTGTGCTGTTAGTAATTATTCGCTTGCCGAAAAAAGTGCTGTTCTATATAGACGAAATACAGACCAGGAGGGTCTGGGAAATAAAGCTGTCTAGGTAGCTCCACAACATTACAGACATATCAGCACATCGCAACAATCTATACAAGCAATAAAAAGCTATTTGAAAAGCAAATCATTGCCCTAAGTTTGGCGCCATAGTTGAAGAGCTCTCCGAACGATTATCAATCACTGTAAAATTATGAATTAAGATCGTTAACCAGAAACAGTCAACAAATACCTAAATAGCAAAATAAGGACACTCACTATACGAAGCGAAGCACACAACAGCTATGCGTAAAATGAAAGATTTATTTCATTTCTTTTAAATTTGCTGTGCTCAGCTTTCATAGACACAGGCCAATAAGATACATCGTGACGTTTGCAGTTATTTGATCGAATCCAGACAGAACTGTTTCCCCATATTGAAGAGTAGGTACGATTTCCGCCTTCTCCTTGTTTTGTACTGCAACTTGCAATACGGTTACCTAAAGAGACTAGTACGGGCGAACTCTCTTAGTTACTTTTCTTAAGTTTTATAGATTTGGTGCTTAATCTGTAGTGTACCAGATATGTGTTTACCTCTTCAGCACTGCGAAGCAATTCCGCTGTCGAATAAGCGCAAGAAACATTGTGCAGACACAAGAGAAACGCAAACGTCGTAGGTGACCTACTATATATGCTGCTTAAACCAAAGAACTGTTGAAATTGCAGCCCTGATTGACTCAGTGCCCATTATTTTTAAGGAAATTCCACGATACATTACTGTATAATGGAGTTGATGCTGCAAGACTTTATTACAATGATACCTGCGATGTAATTATGTCTCGGCTAAAGTACTTTTCTTTTATTCTCAATCATTTTCATTCAAACAGGAACAGATTGGTTGCCAATTTTTGTCTTGCCATTATCATATAAAAAGTAGACTTCGTTTATGTCATTGCCAGAAAAATTATCATTGGGGCATCTGCCCTGCAAAAAATGGTAGATGAACCGTAATTAAGGACAAAGAAAACAATAATTCGGAAAGAGCAACAAGTGAGGGGTATGAAGATTGCCGAAATTTGTTGTTTAAATAGTCTAAGCAATTTTAGCATAAAGAGTTGCCTTTTCGTGCTAGAGAAGTTCTGAACCAGTATTTGAGGGATAAGACTGTGTTGCGGTGAATAAAATCGGTGGTATGCATATAGTGGAAAATATTTTACACACCTAACACACTATCAGCCAGGCACTGAATAACGAAGTGCATAGAGGTAGTGCGCTTCTGCGTACTGAGCGAAACTCTGTTTGTTCGGAGCCCAGCGAAAAAAAAATGTACTTGTGACGCATCTCGAGCTGCCACGCCAAGCGGTAGTCCTGCCTACAGCCGTGTAAAAGCGGCTTCACCATGAAAGTTGACTGTGCCGTTTTGTATTCAAGAGGGTTGCAGAGACTACATGTGCTTTATAACGTATAACACTCATATAAGAAGTCGAAGTACACGCCACATAAACTAAATAGGGCTAACTTCAATCATGTTTGATTCTTAAGCCTCACGTAGAGCCTCGCAAACGCTGACACCACTACAGACATGGCGAGACACGCAGACTGCAAAGATCAGATCACATTTTGACATAAAGTTTAAACGCTAATTCAAATTAAAACAACTGAGTGCGTTAAACTCTGGCAACACGGCACCGCAGTAAGTATAATGCATATAGAATCGATTAAATGTTAATAGGTTCGCAACCTGTAGCTGAGATTGTTGACACTGTTTCTTCCAGAGTAGTCATACCGAAAGTAGAGTAAACAAAAGCACATTGCACTTGCCTGCACAAAAAGTTACATCAGGCGCACCGACAAAATGGCAAAAAGTTGCTGGATATGTCTCTTCCTATGTTACATTTCGCATTCAGCTCAACTGTGGCTCCCAAACGTTCGTTATCTGTGCACTGAGACATCAAAAATTTGAGGATTGTAGTCTGTGGCGCTATTAAGACTGGCGGTTCTTCACTTGACTGTTCACAGAATAACAAGTTCGAACAAAAGTAGTCACCCTCACGGTATTGGACAGAAAAGTTCAATGCGCTTACCCATGATTGAAGGCCAGCTGCTGAGTCGACCTGTCACTCAGGCAATAAACGCGTTGTCTGAAGATGGCGACGGCAAAAAGGTTTGTAGTCGGTTGCAGCGCAAAATCGTTTGTTTGTTTGTTTGAGCCTTACAGCCTATGACACGTACCCACTCTAGGGGGGTATGTGTCATAGGCATAGGCTAGTGGGGTACGTGTCATAGTCGAGATTTTGTATTTTTATGTTTAGTAGATACATTGAACAACATTAAATGATAACGAAAAGTGACATAAAAAAGACTACTTTGTAGTATATCTAATATATGCAGCTTTAAGTGGAGAATGTGCGCTTGATTTTTCTTTGATCTAAAGCTCCTACCCACTACGGAGCTACGAAAGCTGTAGGTTGGCTGATTTGTTGGAACAACTTTATTCGGATTCTGCAGGATGTGCCATGGGGTGCAGCAGCGACTCCAACGTCAGGAAATCAAGTTAAAATAAGAGTGTCTCTCCTAATTTAAAAACACATGAGAAAAAAAACAGCCACCATGGAGCTAAATAATAGTTTGAGAATTACCCATCTACACAGCATATCACAATAATATGTAAACCAATTGAAAACTGAAAGGAATTCCGAAGTACTAAAATTTCGCAGCGAGTATTGCTAACCGGCTATTCTGTCCACAATAAATTTGCATATGGCTGAGCAGACGTATACGTTGCTGATTCTCCAACAAGACGCCCGAAGGGAAAGACTATTTTGAGAATTCAAAGTAAATTTAAGCTTTTATGTAATTTTAGGTTAAGTTAAGTAATTTTTAGGTTTTAACTTTTTGACGTCCTTGTTTTGACGAGTAAAATAGTGACACCTTGCCGAAAATCCACCAATATTTTTAGGCTTTGGGCAGTATTAGCACATAGGTGATATCATCAGGTCAGACCTGTATAAATAAAGATTTAAAGGGAGCCTAGGTGCTGCTTTCTGGAGCGACGCGTCCAATCATTTCAATGATACATCACGTATGCGGATTCTTCATCAGGAACAGAAGAAAAGGAAGTGATTCTTGATCTACTACCAAGATGTCTCGTCTACTCCCAGAATCAAGGTGTATTTATTACTTTACTGAATATTTTCTTGTTGTTTTTTCTCACTTCTTCAATTTTTGTTTTCTTTAATATAGAGTCTTCCTTCCAATTGTTTTTTTTTCTTTTTTGTAAGCAACAGTGTAGTTATCGTCTCTGGAATGTTATATGTTTCTTTGCCAATCCACCAGAGTGGGTATATGATAAAGAATCAGGCTACAAACAAACAAACAAACTATGATGTTTTTGGCGTTACTGATTCATGAACCAAAACAACCTCATTCAGGAAGCAATGCTACCATTGCGCCGATCGTCCTTTCTTTATGTCCGTCAGATCATACACGAACAAGTTGCGGACATCGTACCACTTTCTTATCAGCCAGTTCGAGCAACAGCTCAAATACGTACGCTGACGCCATCGCCAAGCCCAGGCCTCCGTAGGCGGCTGTGCAGTACGAGCTGAGTCTAAACAGTATCGAAATACAAGAGTATTGCGATACTATTTCAGGGGTACTTTTGAATGATATGTGGGGTTTGACGTCACAAGACCACCATATGATTATTCCAGACGCCTTAGTGGAGGGCTTCAGAAATTTCGACCACCTGGGTTTCTTAGCCTGCAGCCAAATCTGAGCACACGGGCCTACAACATTTCCGCCTCCATCGGAAATACAGCCGCCGCAGCCGGAATTTGATCCCGTGACCTGCGGTTCAGCAGCGGAGTACCTTAGCCAACAGACCACCAGGGCGGGGCTCAGAGGTTCTTTTCAGTATCTGTATTTTTGCAAGGAGATCAATTTGAATATGGATTGATATCTAAGTAGTGAAATACTTCTTCGGCGTATTGTTTTCGCGATAGTATGCAGGTCACAGCTATATCATTGTATTTTTATATTTTAAGGAATTAGTCTCGGCGCGTTTTCAGTGATTCCAAGAAAGGAACGAAGTTTTATTTTTCATGTTTTTATGCGCCTATACAACGAAAGACACGCCGCTGGTCGGCGGCCTAGGAAGCGCCGCTTTGGTCCCCCCTTGAGTACACAATGGCCCATATGGTACCCTTTGATCACACTTGTATAGTGTAGCCAACGTGCATGGGAAGCTTACGACACGAGCACAGCTACTTAAAACGCACAAATACACCAATATACCTGCAACACTTGGTTTAAGGAAACAGTAAAACGTAGCACAGCATGATACCTGTTCGCATGTCATCCATTCCTACGACGCGTTGGACTAGGCGGTGTGTATTAACGCGATAGCGGTAAAGAGCTCGTTTCACAGTAATTCTGGTGTCAGAGTTGGCATCGTTGATTGTGAGCAAAAAAAAATCATCTTATGCCTGACAGTAAAATTGAGAAAACCTGGAGCAGAGTTGAGAAAACCTGGAGCAAGCGTATATTCTTTCACACGGCCATGCCTGTGCTGGTGAAAACAGTGAAAAGAATTTCCTGTGCGTGGAAATGGAGCGAAAGTAGCTTCCATGCTTCTCAAACACATGCGTCCTGGGTATATCCTTGACAATGCAACATGAAATATTGCAGTATTAATGCGTGGTCAAGCATCAATTGCAAACGGGCGTCAGAATATGTGATTATTATAATGGCTTTGCGTTTGAAACCAGTACATTACTACAAAAGGCACAGAGACGCTACTGCACCTATTTCCTTAAAGGGCCAGTCAACAGGCTCCAAAACGGTATGACGATAGTTATAGCGCGAGAACAAAACGACGACACAGAGACAAGAAGGACACGAAAGACACGAGCGCTAACTTCCAACTGCAGTTGGAAGTTAGCGCTCGTGTCTTTTGTGTCCTTCTTGTCTCTGTGTCGTCGTTTTGTTCTCGCGCTATAACTATCGTCATGCCATACCAACTAGCCCAAGCTGCCACACTTCTAAGCTCCAAAACGCACATGAAAGGCTTAAGCATTTTCCCTGCGCGTGACCAACCCCCTTATACACGCAGTGACGTCAACTCGACGGTCAGTGACGTTGACTTCATTACTCTTTGCTGAGACCTAGTTTAAACCAATCGACGAGCTGCGTGCTACGTCGAGTCGCCGATCGCCGAGTTGACGTCACTGCGCGTATAAGAAGGTTGTTCACGCGCAGGAAAAGCTCGCACATTTTTTTTCTGCGTGTGACCAACCTCAAACCAACGATCGGCGATCACGCGCAGGAAAAATATGCGAGCTTTTCCGACGCCTTTCGGAGCCGGTTGACTCGCCCTTCAAGGCCGCGTAGCGGGTACTTTACAAAATTGAAAAGGTTTTACTCACTAAGCATTTTACTCACTAAGCGAAAAAGTACGTCCGCACTGATATCAGGTCTATCACGTACCTAATAAGAACCACCTTTTTTGTATGGTTTTCTTTGTGCAAAACATTATTCACAGTGAGTAAAACAACAGGTTGTTGGGTGTTCCCGCCCCAAAGTAGACACCTAAAGTGTTCGGCAACTGTTGCTACGAGTCAAAGTGGGCAAGTTGCGAACGCCCGTTGTTTCGATTCAGGTTGGCCAATAGGTGGCCTCAAATGGACTGAGGCCTTCAACAGCGAAGCTCTTCAATATCGGCAAAACACTAAGGATACCCAGCATCCCCAACAACTCGCTGTCTCTTCATCCTCTTCTGCTTCACCTTCAAGCACTGGCGTCCAAAGCATGCTCTTCAGCAGCATCCAGTACTTTAAACACACCAAAAACATTGAGAGAAATACGCATATCAAATTGCAGAAATAACCAAATACACAAATGGCTTCACAAACTTTGGTAGCTATGACGCCTTCTAGGAATGTTTTTTTTTTTAGTAGTTATTGCCTATGACGCACTCTTCTGTCTTTGAACTGGGCGTTAAAAGGTGCATCGTCTAGTTTTTGCAAGCTTTTAAAAGTGAGGAAGTTTAACCAAATGTTTTTAAAACAAACAGAAAATTTGAAAAAAAAACATAGAACACCAGATTAAGCGTAACAAGTAAAAAAATTAAGAAAAATAAATATAGAAAAAGGACAAGTAAAGAGAACAGAAAATTTTCAAAACAGCAAAAATTAAGCAGAGAGGGACATGAAGAAACATAGACAGACCAGATATAGAAAAACATACAAAGCAACAAGCATTACTAACAATATCTAAATAAAGATAAATAATCAAAGGCGCCCTCCTTACTGTATATGCACAGCCTTGGCACTATAGCAATGCTGCCTTTGATTTTGTAGAAACAAAAGCTCGGATGCCTGACTATTTGCGAAAACCTGATGTCAGCGCCGACCGTCATGCGAGGCTGTTGTTCCAAAATTAGGGACGCACAAAATCATCGTAGCGTGACCACGCGGTCATATGATACGACTGTCACGCCAGAGATCACCAGATCTGAAGACATCATCAAGACTTCGTCCCGTCGTCCATGCGATGTCCCATGACAAAACCATCATATGACATCATAGCTTGCTTAAACGTGGACCGATCAGTGAAGTGATGCAAAACTGGGTAAGGTGCTGAACGCTTGCAGTGCCTCCGCTTCTGGAGGCCGGGCAAAGCAAAGTTAGCTTCAAAAAGCTTAGGTCGAAAGCAAGGAAGGATCAATACATCAATTGGAAAGAGAAGACGGCTTTTGGTCATCAGTTGTCCCAGACGAATACGGGGGAAACCTGCGGGCTTTTTTTCCCTTACATGTCGGAAACAGCTTGCAAAACAAAATATTTCAACCAAGAGCCTACAGCAAGTACACCGTTTCCGAATCGTTTTCTCTGAATAGAAAATATTTGAACATTCTTGCTTGCTATTTGCCGCCGCTGTTTGGGTCACAGTCAGTTTCCGTATATGTATATAACCTAAATAAATACCTGAGAGGCAGAAATAAAATAATTCAAAACAAAATTGCCCAAGCGCGCAACATGGTGTCAGAAAACTACGACCTAATCCTCGGCAGCGCACTACGTTGGTCAACTAAAGCAAGCGCTCTTTGTTTTCAAGGCTAGAAATGACAAACCAAAAGACTAGACCCCGTTCTTTGAAACACATGGCACACCCCCACGGTGAATTTATTTATATGTAAGGCACGGGCCACGCTGCATGATCTTAAGGCTGCGTTTGCCTTGTATCAATTGCGATCCCTTTCATTTTTCAAATTTTTTTTTGCTGTTGTGTTGTGGCACCATTCTTTGCTTGTCGGCTATAGAAAAAAATATTACTCCGTGACTCGTTGTGCAGTGAGCTCGAGGGAACACTTTGGATATTTCAGGCTTACGCTACCAGAGGGAAGAAACGAGACGGCTGAATTTGAATCACAGTATATACACTGCGCCCTGACGTAGCTTAGCGGGGTCAAGAAAAACGCCATTTTTCAACACGACGTGTCCGAGAATGGTCAGCTTGCGTGCTCCGAAGTGACACTTCCTAAAATTTAGTTAGAGGCCTGCTGCAGATAGGCAGCGTAACACCTTTTCCAAGCGAAGAAGATGCGTGGAAAAACCAGTCGAAAATACCAACACACTATCTAAGTAGGACAAACAAGTGTTCCATTTGAGGCTTCGTAGAATAGAATCCATCATGCGCTCAATTATTGCCGGCGCAATGCATAGGCCGAATGGCATCACGTGAAAATTGTATAAGGCGTCTGATGTAACGAAGGCAGTTTTTGGCCTATCATCTCGATTCGTGGGCACATGACAATAACCAGAGCATAGATCGAGCCAGGAAAACAATTCTGCGCCTTCTTAAGAGTCGAGGGCGTCATCAATCATAGACAAAGAATAAACATCTTTTGTTGTTATTTTGTTTCGACGACAATGATCTACGCAAAATCCTATTGTGCCATTCTTTTTTTAACTAAAACAACCAGCGGCGCCCAAGGACTGTTTGATAGTTGAACGACGCCGCGCTTTAGCATGTCACCTACTTGTTAATCGATGACACGGCGTTTAGTCGGCGAAACACGGTATGATCGCCGCCGTAGTAGTGGGTGATTACCTGTGTCGATATGTTATCATACGGTAGACGTACGACCTAAAGTAGCGCTGTAGCTGTCAAAAGATGGCCGAAACCTGTCATGGAGGCTCAAAAGCTCACACCTCTTCTGGGTTTAGGCCTTCGCCGATGACACGGTTGAAAATGTCAGCAGTGGAAGGGCCATTCACGGAACTACAGGAGAGGGCGCTGACTTCCGATGATCCATCAGAAAGGTCAAGTGTAGTGATGGTTTGTAATGATTCTATTGTGCCGATACATTGGCCCCGAAGCAGCGGGATCGTGAATGGGAACAGATCTGCCACAGGCACGTTGGTCGTAGAACCTTGAAGTGTAACCAGAGCGTTTGGGAGCGGTGATTGGTGGCGATGAACGGATCATCGTGGAATATTTTATAGCGCAACGGGTTATATACGGACATATTACAGATGTGGTAGCGTCGAATGCGGCGGAACACGACACAGGTGCGAAGAGAGTAGCGCGCGGAAGGATCTGGGTGTCATCACTAATGACCAACTTCGCGTAGGAAGGGCAATCGTCCGCAGGTAGAGCATCAGCAAGGGGACAAAAGACGACTTCGGCACGGGTGCAATCAAAAACGGCTTGTTGAGGGGAGAAGAAATCCCAACCTAAAATTATGTCGTGAGAACAGTGTGGGAGTACTGTGAACTGCAATTTGTAGGGCATTCCTTGTATTAAAGGTCTGGTGGTACACGCAACCACAGGCTGCACTGGCTGTGCAGAGGCAGTATGAAGAAACGAACCCGAGTACGGCGTTGTCACTTTTCGAACTGAACGGGAAACTTTTTCGGCGCTGAAAGAAATGGCAGCACCAGTGTCAATTAAGGCAAGTACAGGTACACCTTCAAAAACGGCAATAATTACATTCGGCAGCGAATGAAGAGAGCGTATGCTTAGCGACGAGGACGCAGTTCTTGCCTCAGTAACTGTGTCATTTAGTTTTCCGCGTCGATTGCAGAGGGACGTCAGCGCATCGGACAGGCCGAGTGACGACGTGGAGAAGGAGATCGGCGATCGGAAGCTGGTCGATGGCTTGGTCGAATAGGGTGCAATTCGGGGTCTGAAGTGTAGAGAATCGTGTGATCTTACTCGCATGAATTTCAATTTTCACGTGAGTGAAGTGGTCAGCGGTGACACTGACGTGTGACGCGTCCGTGTAGACCACACAAAAAGCATATCAGTCGGTTATAGGCGGTGCATCATGGATTAGGGACTCGGTGAACTAGAGGTCGTGGCAGCTGGGCGACATAAACACGAGCAGGCAATGGGAGGCAGCGCTCGGAACGTCTGTAGTCGTGGTCGTGCTGCTGCTCCGGCGTATGTCAATGTTGCATTGACTGGTTGTAACAGCTGTGCAGGAAGGACTTCAGACACTTGTTGTATAATAGTTCGTAGTGTAGGACTAAGCGGCGCACTGCGTTCCTGTAGGCCGGCGATGAGCGAGAGTTGGCGGGCAACTTCTCCGCACACAAAATCTTTGATCTGCTAGAGGACGGGAGCTTGCGAGGAGGTTAAGCCGGACATCGATTCCTGATGTGGGACGGCACGTCAGGTGACAAGACATTGCTAGCGGAGCTCATCACAGCTTTGACAGAACTCAGTAACTTGGGCGACCGTAACCAGGCTTTTTTAAATGAGCATCTGGAATGCGTCCTCGCCGATACCCTTAAAAATGTGCTTGATGCGATCCACCTCTGCCATGTTCGCATTGACACGTTTGTACAAGCCAATGAAGTCCCCTATGTCACTGGCAAAATTGAAGGCACGGCTCCGCACGAAGTTTGCGGACCGCAGAACGACCAAAGACGTCGCTGAACACTGTATTGAATGCTGTCTAGGTTAGAACGTCGGTTTAATGGTTCCGAAGTCACCAGTTGGCAATGGCACGAATGTAAATGCCGACGGTGGCCAGTCTTGTGGCTTCATCCTACTTGTTATAGCCACTCACGAGTTCGTAGGTAGCCAGCCAGTCGTCGACGTCGTGGTCGTCAGTGCCGCTGAATATGGAAAGGTCCCGCTGACGGACCGCACTGGAGCACACGATGGCCTGGGGAGCCATAGGTGGAGAGCTTGTGGCAGATGCAATGGTCATCGTGGCAAGTCAAGTCCGGTGAAGTCCGGCTTCGCAACTCCAGGATTGCGAGGAGACCCAGCAAACTCTACCACATATAATAAAGAACTGAGAGAGCCACAACTTTTATTTGAGACAAAATAGAATCGTAGGCCAAGCAAGCGAAAGGAGCAACAACGTCTGGGCCGAGCGACTCATGCTTAGCGCTGACGATGTACTTGCCGAGCTTTGCATGACCCACTACTTCATTACGAATGCAAAATTTTGGACAAAAAGGACAGGACATTCGTAAAGATCGAGATGACAAAGCTTATATCCCGAATAAAAGTTATGTCTACAAACAGAGGAGTTTCGCACATCGTAAAGTGATGTTTCTGCATCCACTTATGAGGACTATTTATCATCATATTCAAGAACAATATTTCACAAAAATAAAATGTTTCTGATAAAGAAAAAATCTGTTTGGAAGTAGTTTTAAATAATTTAAGTACTTGGAACTTCACTACGGGAGAGCATAGAGCCGTCTTGCTTCAAGAAGTCATGAACCACATACTTGTTTGGGTTTAAATAAATGTTTAACAATCGCTGAGTACTTGGTACTCAATTTTACTCAACTATGTGAGAGTAGTGAGCCGTCCCTGAATTTTGTGTGTTTTGAAAAGTTGTTAACGATTTAGAGTACCTGGTACTCTACTATGGGAGAGCAAAAAGCCGTCCCTTGGGCCCCACCCACAACGCGAGCTGAGCTGTGTTTAGAAAAAAATGTTTATAATTTCGAGTACTAGGTACTCGACAATGGGAGAGCACTAAGCTGTCCCGCTAAAAGCAAGGAGTCGACCGTCTTGCACTGTTCGACTGTACATGGAGCCAGAGAAGTAAAGCTTCAACTTTCTTATGTGATCATAAAAAACCTCCTTTGTTGACCGGGCTATATATCATAGTTCGGCCACCTATCCATTGAGCCTCACATGAAACTTGCAGAATAAAATGAAAGGCGTTATGAAATGTGTCTTCGTTTTATACTTTAAGCAAATGACTAGGAGCCAAAAAATGTAGGATGCTTGTGCTACGCCTTCAAGTGTAAAACACGGTAGCGTAATCGGTTACAAGGTGCATCGGCTTCTCGATTCCGAGCCTGCCTTCAGTTCTCCATGCGATTCACAACCGTGCTGCAAAAGAACGAATGACCAAGCATCGTTCTTTTTACTGTGCACGAGACATGCACGGTTTCAAAGGATCAAATTGTCGTTTCAAATTAGAATTCCTACTGCAAGTACACTCGTTAAGTGTCCATCGTGCCATACTTGTCACGTTTGCGAATCAGCGAAGGGACCACTTTGGGCCCGCAGGGCCACACGCAAACCTAGGCAGCTGCTGACTTAGTTTATGTTGTCGCAGTGGATGATTGTCATAAAGCGCTTGGCACTTTGAAATGAGTGGGCCTTTTTAAACATTTAATCTATACATAGTTCAAATATTTCGACGCATGGGGCGATTCTGTACTACTACATGTGGTATGGAGGCTCCTTCCACCGCATCTGAACCATTTAGTGTGTTTGCGAAGCACTTTCAGGCAATGGTGGGTTTCATGGTAGCCCACTTGCTTGCCACGATGACCGCCAGATTCTGGTCCTCACTGGAAACAACAATATGTTTTTTTAATTTTAATTTTTTTTTTTCAATTTCACCTGTTTTTTTTTTTCAATTTTTCAGTCACGAACAAGCTAACAACTTCTGAATCACAACCAACAATGTTGCAACCGAAGCTGACAACCGGTATTTCTGGTGTCAGCTTGGGAGCCGCGCGAACGTTCTGCCGCTTTGCCTGGATCAATGCATTCTTCTATCTCAATTTCGTGTGAGTTTGTTTCTACAAAAAATTCTCTTCTATGATTTTTCTTTCTTTTTTGTCTTACTCTCATATCTATCTCATTTTTGTGTCTGAATTTTTTCACCTTTTTTCAGACTGTTCATTGCTTTAAGTTTCGTTTTATTTTCGTGCCCTTAATTCAGTACTTTCATTCCCTTCTTTCCTTTTGTCACATTCTTTCTGTCTCTTTCCCTTTTTTCGCACACTTTCTTTTTTTGCTACTTCGTTATTTGTTTGTTTTACCTTTTATACATTTATTTCATTCATTTTCTCTACTTTCTTCATTCCACTTCTTGTCTGTCTTTGTTATCAGTTTGTTTAACACCATTTTATAATATATACGCTAGTGGGGCTTGTCTGAAGTCCTATGGCACACGCACAGCAGAGGATGAAATGGGAGGGTTGCTTGAATTTATAACCTCTTAAAAATCCTGACTGTTATCATTTCTTTCTTTTTCTTTTATTGAATCATACACCAAACAGAGCACCTCTAAAACTTCCCAATATTTTATAAACCACTTCTTGACCAATTACACGGAGTGGGCGTGCGTCATTGTAAATAGGCAAACGAGAATAAATTTTCCGCAATGGAGCCCACGTTACCAATAGCCTTAACTTTGCTACATGGAGTATGAGGAGGGTGCGTGCTGGCTCATTATGATGACGGTTTTTTTACGACAGAGCACCAGCTACTAATGGTCTAAATATATTCACTGCTAAAGGTATTACAGTTGACCCGAACGTCAATATGATGAACCCAAAGATGCAATACAATGGTGACCAAGCAATGAGAAACACAGTCTGGTAAAAGAGAAATGAGTGGCGAAATGAGGTTGCTCACAGGGATAGAAACAATGGCTCCGATTAGCACTCTGATTAGCGCTATGAAAAGCTTCGCCACCGAAAATTAGCCATAAACAGATTTATTGCATCTATTATATCGTTATACCATTGTATCATGATATCGCATTGTGTTCTTGTGCACATATATGCCAACATTGTCATGTATATTAGAGCAAAGGTCTTCATTGTAACGTAGTGATGTTAGTCGTGAAATATAGATATGCCGAAGTGTATGTGCCCTGTTACTAAAATGGTATGAAGCCTTTGTGTTCTGTACATGCGTTGAATAATTTTTTTCTAAATTTTTTTCTAAATTTTTTTCCGCGCCCCCGCGGCGGATTCAACGGGGCTGAATACAAGATAGATCGCATTTACTGCTGCCTTCGTAACGCGGCAGGTATCGGTAGAGAAGCGGCTAGAGAGGACAGCATCTGCCTCAACGTTAAACAGAACGTCGTGGTGCTCAGCACTCCGTCCGCGGACAGAGCCAAACGCTACGGAGCCATCAGCAAGCTTTGCATCGGGAACCGAGAGTTTGAGGCGAATGCCTATCAGGCCGCCCCGGAGAACACTTCCAAGGGCCTGATTAGGAACATTAACAAAGACGAGAGCCCAGAGGACATCGTTAACAACATAGTGACGCAGCGCAACCCCAGCGTGCTGCATGCCAAGCGAATGGGCACCACGGACAACATCATCGTATTGTTCGACGGTTTCCGTGTTCCCAGACACGTATACTATGGACCTATGCTTGTGAGATGCTCCCTCTACAGAAAGCACATCGACGTGTGCTACGCGTGCGGGAGGCTGGGCCATCGCTCCGACGTGTGTCCCAACCCTGCCGACAAGATTTGCCGTGGCTGCGGAAGCAGTAACCCACCGTCTGACCATCGCTGCGAGCCGCGGTGTCAACTGTGTGGCAAGGATCATCTCACGAGTGACCGCGTCTGCAAGGCGAGATACAAGACTCCTTACATAGTCAAGCGTCGCCGCCTAGAGCGAAAGCGGCGTGAAGAAGAGCAAGCGGCCGCAGCGTCCGACAGCATCTACAACAGCGACATTAGCACCGAAGGCAACGGAGGTTACTACAATCATTATCCGGCGTTTGACAGTCATTCATCCAACGCCACCCGAAGAGGACGCTCGACAAGCCGAGACGCGAGAGGCGGCGGCTGTAAATCCCGGTCCCGCTCTCGCAGCCGGACACCAAGGCCGAGAAGCATGTCGAAGACGCGCGGTGGCGCCGTTCCGGGCGCCGCAGCTGTCAACCAAGGCACCCAACAAAGTCAGCAGCATCAGACGTGGCGGCAGCCGCAACAACAAGGACCCATGGGCACATGGCAGCAGGTGAGATGGGCGGATGTAGCCGCCTTTCGCGCCGGCGGCGTTGTTTCGGCGGGACGTCCTGGCGGTCCCGCCGTCGGTGGCGGCGGTGGGAGCGAGCTCAAGCTAGCGGTAGAGCGAGCGCTAGAACAACGCCTAGGACCATTACAATCGATAATTTCAGAGCTGAAACGCGAGAACGCCGCCCTTAGAGCGGAAAATTCCAAATTGAAAGGAGAGGCTCCACGAATGCAACACCGCAGCAACAGTCGACGGCGCCGCCACCACCGACGCCTCGGTCTTCGACTCCGTCGAGACCCGAGGCGGCGGGGATGGACACGGATGACGAGAGCAGTTCGGGAGAGGGGGCAGGCGGACGCAAAGACCGCCCGTGTACCACGAAAAGGATAGCACTAGATCCTGCCAGGCACGAATCCACACAGCGATTTGGCCGTTATGATAAGCTACAGAAACAAATCGATACTATCGAGACAAGCTTCGATGAACGTTTGCTAAACAGGTGGCACAGATGAATGACATGTTCAATAGTGCGATAGCTAAGCTCTCTGAACAAATGACACAAATGCTCACCGCGCACACGGCGCGCATAGAAAACATTGAAGCGCGACTCCCGCCATCTGCGGGCAGACCGATTAGAACGGTGAGTAAGCCCTACGCTAGACAGCAACAGAGTCAGCAGCAGCAGAACGCGCTGCCAGACGCCAAGCCGCAGATTCAGCCGCACCCCAGTCGCCTCGACGGCGATGGGCTAAATTAAACACAAGCATCACCATGGCTAGACACGCGCACACTCACACTAACACTCACAAACAACAGTACACGATCTGGCAGTGGAACTGCCGGGGATATAGGAGGAAGCGGGGGGAAATCTCGAGCAATTTATTCGAAGCCGTGAGACGAAACCGGACATTATCCTTTTGCAGGAAACAAATTATCCGGCAAAACTAGCTGGTTACAAAGCCATAAATGCGGCCGCGGCGGACAACAGGCGGAAGAAAAACGTGCTACACAGCGCTCGGCGCGTGGTGGGACGCCGGGGGCGGCCGCGGGTCGCCGAAGGCGGGGCGATCCGCTCTCGTCGTCGGCGCGACCGCGGTCGCTGCCGTCGTCCCCACCGCGTCCGGCGCCGGTCGCCGCCGTGCTAGTTAGACGTAACATCACGGTGGCGCAGTGCGAACTTGAGTGCGTAAGGATACCGCATGTTTTTGTAGAATTAATTCCTAAGCGCGGCCGAGGCCTGTTTGTACTTAACGTCTACAGTAAACCCACGCTACAGCACCGATTTGGGGAGCTGCTCTGGAGAGCAAGCACGGCCGCCAACGGCGCACCTCTGCTAGTTGCGGGTGATTTTAATGCGCCCCATGGGGCCTGGGGATACACGCGTGAAACACTCAAGGGCAAACACCTTTGGGAAGACTCGCAAGACCAACGGCTCGAACTGATCGCGAACCCCGCCGATCCGACGCGCCGGGGTAACAGCGTAAGCGCAGACACGCTACCGGACCTCGCGTTCGTGTCGAATGTCACCGCGGCGTCTTGGCAAAACACGCAGGAGGACTTAGGGAGTGACCACTCTCTGATAGAGATTACGGTAGACACGGGCCCGAGCGTTCGTAGAACATACTCTGAAAGCACAGGCCGTAAACTCAAATTAGTGCAGTGGGACGCTTTCCGCAAAAAGCGAGCAGAAGGCGGGCGAGGCGACGAGCCGATCACGGATATAGACGAGTGGACCGCGACGCTCAATCGGGACGTAGACGCGGTAACGTGCCACATCCCGCCCGAAGCGAAGCTCGAAGTAATCGACAGCAGGCTCCTACACATGTGGGAAGCAAAGCAAGCGCTACTCAAGAGGTGGAAACGCCAAAGACATAACCGGGCGTTGAGGAAACGCATAGCATGGTTAGACAGAGAAATTGAGGAACATGCGTTCCAAGTCTGTAGGTCACAATGGGAAGACCTGTGCAACGGCCTCGAGCGACAGATGCGCGGGGCGAGTGCTTGGCGCCTTTTCCGGCACCTATTGGATCCGGAAGATACTCGTGTCGCTCAAGGCCATAAAACTCGGAGACTTGTGAACGATCATAAAGGCGATGACCTGCTCGGTGCAATACGTGACCGTTACTTTAAGTCGGCAGAGAGCGTCCAACACCCAGATTATGATGGCGCTGCTAATGAGCAACTAGACGCCGAATTTAGCGAAGCGGAAATTCGGGCAGTCCTTTTTGAACTAAACACCCGATCGGCGCCCGGCCTGAACCGGGTTTCGAACAAGGCTCTCCGCAACTTAGATGACGAGTCAATCTCCCGATTTGTGACTTATATCAACGAGTGCTGGCAACGCGGTTCCCTTCCTGAAGCGTGGAAAAGAGCTCGAGTTATCATGATTCCTAAACCGGGCAAGCAGGTTGCGCTTGATAATCTAATGCCAATTTCGCTCACGTCTTGTGTAGGAAAAGTTCTGGAGCACGCAGTCCTCAAACGCGTGACTGACTTTCTCGAAGTCCGCGATGTATTTCCGCACACCATGCTAGGATTCCGCCGCAATCTCTCCGCACAAGACGCGTTGCTTCAGCTGAAGCACCACATTGTTGATGACATTACCAGCTCAACCAAGGCGATCCTTGGCCTAGATATTAAAAAGGCCTTCGACAGCGTTAAACACGAAGCAATTTTAAACAGAGTTCAAACATTAGGACTAGGACAAAAAACATATAATTACATACGTGACTTCCTTGCCGGCAGACGCGTACGCGTCGTCGTTGGAGATGTGGAACTGCAAGAATTTGAGATGGGCTCGAGGGGCACGCCACAAGGCTCCGTAATTTCGCCATTACTCTTTAATTTAGTTCTATTGGGGCTACCCGAGAATTATTAGGCATACAAAGATTGTATCACAGTATCTACGCGGATGACATCACCCTCTGGGTTCCCGGCGGAGGTTGTGATGGTCACGTCGAGCGTACGCTCCAGGCAGGTGTAGACGAAGTTCAGGAATACTTGCGAGGAACGGGCCTCGAATGCTCGGCAACCAAGTCGGAACTTCTAATCTACAAACCTACAAGTAGAGGTCGGAAAACCCCGCGCAACGAGGAAAGGGAGTGCTACAAAATAAGCGTTCTTTTGGCAGATGGCACTCCCATTTCACACGTAGACAAAATTAGAATTCTGGGGTTACACCTGCAGCCAAACGGCCATAATGGTGAGACGGTGCGAAGACTACGTCGTTCGGTAGACGACACGATCCGACTCCTACGTCGTATCACGAACAGACGTACTGGTATGCGCGAACACTGCGCGATCCGTCTAGTGCAGGCGTACGCAATAAGCCGTATAACTTACGTTGCCCCCTACCTCAAATTGCTAGGCTCAGAAAAAAACAAGATCGAATGTATAATACGAAAGGCTTTCAAGAGAGCAATTGGAGTTCCACTGAATGCGAGCACTGAAAAGTTACTGAAACTTGGACTGCACAACTCACTCGACGAGTTAATTGAGGCCCATGTCGTTTCGCAAAACGAACGCTTGTCGGGGTCTAAGACGGGTCGACACATCCTCGAGTCACTTGGCATCCGGTACCACACTCAGCAGGGAGAAAAAGCGGATGTTCCTGCCTCGGTTCGCGACCGCCTAATTGTTCCGCTGCTTCCTAAGAATATGCACCCGACGCACCACGTCGGGCGCCGTAACCAGCGAGCTAGCGACCTTCAAAAGAAGTACGGCACTAGCAACGAAGTTGTGTACGTAGATGCCGCGAGATATGGGGACGGGAGACACGCACACGCCGCTGCGGTCGTTGACCGTGCGGGCAAATGCCTCGCGAGCGCCACGGTGACCACGGGACATACGGAGGCGGCCGAAGAAGCCGCGATAGCCCTAGCAATCGCCACGGTGCCGAACGCTACGATCGTAATCAGCGACTCGCAGGCAGCAATCCGCGGCTTCGCGCGCGGCCGCGTCTCGCGGGAAGCGGCGCGCATCCTTAAGATGTGCGGTGATGGTGACTCAGCGTCGCGATCGCCACAACAAAATTTAACAGTTTTCCTCCTTTGGACCCCAGCACACACCGATGTCCCGCTTCCGGGCAACGAGGCGGCCCACGCCGCGGCTCGAGGTCTCACTCGCCGAGCCGCGGCACTTTCCGTGGCCGCCGCCTCCGCTCCCGAGAACTGGGCTTCTGATTTGCCGGATCGAGACACTTCGACAGACACGCAGCGACAACACAGACCACAATGGTCGTGGGGTGATCGTCTCATCACGTTCCGAGATATTACGCAACACTACAGACTGGAAAGGCGAAAGTTCCCGCCACCGCATGACAAATTAAACAGACACGATGCCGTAAGCTATCGCTTACTACAAACCCACTCTTACCCCAGCCCGGTCGTCTTACGCCACTGCTACCCGCACTTACACATTACCGATCTATGTAAAGCATGCGGGCACAGAGCAACGCTGCGCCAGATGCTCTGGGAATGCGCCGGTAACAATGGTCGAGAAACGGCCGCCGTTCGCGATGCGCCTATGGCGGCTGCCAATACCAGGCAACAGGAAGCCTCGAGCTCACTCGGTCCTGCCGCCGTCCCGTCTGCGGGAGCCGCGGGGGACCTTCTCCGTCGACGACGCCGCCGCTGGGAGGCGGCGCTCAGAAGCTCGGAGCTCAACGACCAGCTCTGGGCTGTCCGGCAGGCCGAAGATGCCGCCCGAGTTCAGGGACTCAGCGCCGCCATCTGAGGCCACCAAGACCAAGCTGCCGGCCAAGTTCTAATAAAGTTTCCTCTCTCTCTCTCTAAACACAAACAGATTGTCGTATAGCCTCGTTGTCACCGTTAGCGTCTCAGGGCGTCCCAGGGCTGGCGGACGCCCGTAATGGCAAGCCCGCCCCCGAAGAAGGTGCTAGCCTTCGACGTAGTCGTCCCTGAGGGGACTAGTTCTGAAGACGTCGTTGACGCGACGTCTTCAACAGTAGGAATCGAAGAAGTGTACTGCATTCAGCACTTTGGAGGCCGGAACTACCAAGTTACCGTCAACAGTGAGGCCGCACTGGCCCAAATCATAGACGCGTCGCACCTTATCATCCGAGGAGAGCGCGTCGCCATCGTACCCCTGGGACCTCAAGTGGCCCAAGTGACCGTCCTGCTCCTGCCGTGCCACGTACCCAGCGAAGTCCTCGCACAAGCACTCTCTCCTTGTGGGAAGGTGCTGAACATCACCAGAGGACTCATGGAATCGCGCCCAACCGTGACCACCGGGACGCGATACGTCCGCATGGACATGAAGGCTTCGTCACCGGTGCCCAACTACCTCAAGGTCGCCGGCCATCGAGTAACCTGTGACTATAAAGGCATCCAGCGAGTGTGCCGTCAATGTGGAGAGAGTGGGCTCTTACGCATGAACTGCACAGCTCCGTTTTGTGGAAGGTGCGGCGTTTATGGCCACGACGGGAAAGGCTGCTCGCTGCCGTGTCACCGTTGTGGGGACCCGCATGCCACCGTGGCCTGTACCATCAGGCCATCGTATTCCGAGGCGGCATCCAAGGATTTCCCCACACTTCAACCAGAAACGCCATCTAAGAACAAGAGCGACGATTCGTCAACACGAGCTGCGTTAACCGACCACGACCAAGGTGCGCCAATCGCGACGCTGCACCAGACGCCCACTGCGTCCGCAACAATTCTGGACCTGGTAATCCCTCTAGGTACTGAAAACATAAGTTCCCCCCGTCCCGCGGCCATTTCTGAGGAATCGCAGGCCAAGCCCTCGTAAGATGAAGCGCCTCGTGAGGACGGCGTCTCGGATGGAAATATTGCATCTGAGGCTCCTCGCGTTGCTGCTCTGTCGACAACAAGTTCAGGTGTTATCGAGGAGTCTACATCTCAAGACGACGACGCTGCACCTACGAGGACTCCAACAGCACCGCGAGTGAGGCGCTCCTACCAATTGACGAAGACACCAGCCGCAGTGACATAAGCCAGGACAGTGGAGACGCCTTTGTACCATCCTCGCTCAAGAACCTGGACTACAAACGCCACCGGATAACTACTCGTGACTTAGAAGCCCCCACCAGAGACAGAAGACCCCTGCGGACTTCGACGCGATCCCGGAAGCCCCGAGGCTCCGGTGGATCACCTGGCCGGAAAAAATGACTCAGCCACTTGCGGGGCACCGGCTCCCGCACCTGATAAAGATCACCTGCATTTGCATGGTCTTATACTATGTTTTCATTTTCCCCATGGCTCTTACTCTAAAAATTATTACTTTTAACGTTCAAGGTTCCCGCAATCCACAAAAACAGGCTGAGATATTGGCTTGTGCGCGTTCAGTGCACTGTGATTTGCTGTTCGTGCAAGAAACAACTTATTTCAAGCTTTCTGATGTACTCGCTTTCAAGCGCGCGTTCAATATTGATTGTTTCTTTTTGTACGCCAGCACGCGTTCGACTGGCGATGGAGTCACTACTTTTAACCGAGGTCTTTTACGTAAGCATCATGTTTCCTTCGATGCCTTCGGACGCGTGCTGGCATTCGACTGCCCCTTTTTTTCGTTAAGAATAAGATTTGTTTGCCGTGTATGCCCCAGCGGCACGCGGGGAACTCAAACGCGTTCTTCCAATCTCTTGATGCGTTCCTTTATATTCCCGACATGTGGTACCTTTAGGGGATTTCAATTGTATCTTAGACTCACACGCAGACGTTTGAGGTCCGGGTAGCGGCCAGTCAAACTGGAATGCCGGAGAACTCGAACGTCTAGTGCAGCAATTGGCATTGAGTGACATTCATCAAAGTGTGCATGGCAGTAATTATGCCTATACTTGGCGTCGAGCGGCGTCGAGCAGCCGAATTGATGCGTGTATGCATCCCCCAGTCTCATTACCTAAGTTCACGACCCCGGGGTAATGTCATTGCCACCGACCCCAGTGTACATTAGCTACCATCGGCCGGTTATGTTCTCTCTCCGCCTGCCAGCGGGGACGCCAACGGTTCACAGACCTTGACGTCTCGATTGCCGTGGTCTCCAGGACTCTCAGGCTACCCAGAAATTATCCCGAGCGTAACGCGCATCGCTCATTGGGGCGGATGTGATTGGGATCGCCTCAAATAACAGTGGCGCCATCATTGCAGTGCGTCGGGCAGAGGACTTTGCACCCGTATGTCGAAAGATGCGTCATTGTTAATCCAGAATATACGCATTGCCAACGAGATTCCGGTCCTTCCACTGTAATGCGGGCATGGCAAGAGGAGCTCGTTGAACGATACCAACGTATAATGCGCGCTTCTTCACTCTCGGCTGCCGCTTGGCGCTGTAGACGTGCACTGTGTGCGCACCCTGAGGTGCTAAGGTATGCACGCAGAGCTCTGCTTCGTCGACCAGGCTCGCCTGCCCACTCGCTGAACTCTCCCACCCCAGCTGCTGCGGGTACGCGCGACTTTCAGGAATTCACTCAACACTGTCAGTCAATAGCTCAATCTGGTGCTAATGTCAGTTACCCAGGATCTGTTTTCTTCGCATCCTCTGCTAAAAGATTTACCTCATGATTTCAACATGTCAAATGACGTACTGCTATCACTTCATTCAATGACTAAATCAAAGGCGCATTAGACGCAATGAAAAAGAAATCGGCCCCAGGGCCTGACGGACTCCCTGCAGAGTTTTATGTACAGTTCTGACCTATCATTGGTCCAACTATGTCACGCGTCATTCGCAAGTGTTTCCAAGATATTACACTTCCAACCTCTTTCCAAAAAGGCCGTATAACACTAGTTCCCAAGAAAGACCCAATGTCCACGCGACCAGAAGATTGGCGACCTATTACCCTGCTCAATGTAGATTACAAGCTCTTGGCCAACATTTTGGTGCGCCGAATCAGTCCATTTCTTCCAACATTATTTGCTCCCCACCAGGTCTGTTCTGTTCCGGGCCGATAAATACACACACATGCATGGTTAACGCGTAACATCATTTAATACACCACTAGCCGATGTGCGCAAGGACTGTTGGTTTCATTAGATCAAGGGAAAGATTTTGATTTCATAGAACATGACTACATACTAAATGTTTTACATGCATACGGATTCCCGGATAAGTTCATTGACCTCATCCACGTGATGTACACTAATTCAGAAGGTACCGTTTACTTAGATTCCCGTGAGAGTCACGCATTTAGAGTCACGCGTGGGGTCCATCAAGGGTGTCAGCTCTCCCAAGTATTATTTATCCTTGCATTAGAACCCTTCTTAAGGGCCGTTGAACATCACCCGCAGATTCGTGACTTACCTCTACCCTGGAACACTCAAGTAAAGGTCACTGCATATGCAGATGATATTACTCTATATGTACATAATGAACAGTCGCTGCAGCATGCTCTTGATATATTCCATGATTTTGGTATTAACTCCGGTGCAAAGTTAAACTTTTCTAAAAGCCAGTATTTTTTCATTGGCAACCCCAGCGGTCGTATCGACATCACGTCGCCTTTACAGTGGTCTCCTGAGATTTCAATACTCGAAGTTACTTTCACTGCGTTTTGTATACAGGATAGCATCTGGTCATTCGCTGTACAAACTCTTCTAAGTGATATCAAAGCAGCCAGGTACTTCGAATTCCCTCTCTTGGAACGCCGATACTTAACTCAAGGGGTGTACCTAGAAAAATTTTGGTACCTTTGCCATTCTGTTAAACCACCGCTCCACGTCTGCAGGAAAGTGCAAAGCTGCATCAGTTCATTGTTTTGGTCTGGTGGCACAGAATTGTTATCGCGTACAGCGTTAGCTCAACCACGAGATCAAGGCGGTTTTGCATTCCCCGACGTTTCCGTCACGGCTTCTACAATGTGCCTCCGAACTCTATTGCGAATACTAAGCAATGATGGCATGCCCGCTCAGACACTGGCTCGCTACCATCTGGGGCCATCACTACGTGTCTTTTTGCCGGATATCCAAATAAACCAAGGTCCCCAATCAACTGAATTACCATCTGTAGAGAGGAAGAAGAATATGTGCCGCAGTGGGTCACGCCTTTAGCAGGAGGAGCCAAGCGCGAGCGTGTGCCCGATTGCTGTGATTCCTGAGTCCGTTGCTGCCGCCCGCTTTCCGCGTCAATAGACCTACCGTTCAAGTGCTACTTGTGCCAATAAACCCCGTTCCAGAGTGGTGGAGGTGCGGGGTACTTCAACCTGGAACTCCGCAACAGGAAACTACCTGCCATCACAGAAATGGCTGAAGAAACCACCCAGCAAGGTACGACCCAGCCTCCGATGGTCATCGTGCCCACTTCGCTACGCGTGCGCGATCCACCTTTTTTCGACGGTACCGATGAGCAAGACGTCGAAGATTGGCTGTCGACATTCGAAAAGGTAGGCGCAAGCAACAAGTGGGACGACCCTTCGAAGCTTCAATATGTACCCTTCTACCTGAAAGAAGTGGCGAGTCTCTGGTTTAACAACCACCAGTCGGAATTCGCCACTTGGGGTGCCTTTAAGCTACGCATCACCGATGTGTTCGGTCGCCCCGAGGTACGCAAGCTCCGTGCCGAACAGCGCCTACGGGGACGCGCACAGCTTCAGGGGGAAGGCTTCACAAGCTACATCGAGGATGTGCTCGACCTGTGCAAGCGCCTTGACCCTTCAATGATCGAGGCAGACAAGATCAAGCACATCTTGAAGGGGATAGACGACGACGCCTTCCAGATGCTGCTGGCCAAGGGCCCCCGTACCGTGTCTGAACTCGCCACTCTTTGCCAGAGCTTCGAGGAATTGCGCAAGCAGCGGGTCATGACACGGCGGCCAGCGACTACCGACGGAACTCTCGCGGCATTGACCCTAGGTGGAGACAACAACACAATCATGTCGGAAATCAAACGATATGTGCGCGAGGAGGTGGCCCGACAACTTTCGTGTCTGTCGTATCAACCGGCAACGGAACCCTCTTCTGAGCGTCTCGCGCCCGCCATCAGACAGGTAATACAGGCGCAGGTATCTGAGGCACTGCCGCCCGTCTCTCAGACAACACCTGTCACCGCGCCATTGACTTACGCTGCTGTTGCTGCTACTCCACCACGACCTCCACTTCGGCCGACTTCCCAGCCTCTACGAGTACCAACGACGCCAGTTCCAGCAACACAACAGCGCTATCACGGAAACCCTTGGCGCACAGTTGACAATCGTCCGATCTGTTATGCATGCGGATATCCAGGTCACGTGGCGCGCTTCTGTCGCCGGCGCTTCGCAACGGGCCCGGCTGCTGCTCCAAGGTACTCTGACGACTCTTTCCCGGCCCCGTACAACGCGCAACGAGAAATTCCCCGTCAATATGACCGACAATCAGTGCAACGCGACCCGTCCCCATCCGAAATAGACCACCACCCTGCTGCCGACTACCGGCCATTCGGTCCCCGTCGCCCATCCTCACCACGCCGCTACCGTTCTCCGTCCCCGCTGCGTCGCCGACCGAACTCCGCAGAGACGGAAAACTGACTGCCGCAGCTCCGGAGGCACAAGCTGCGAAATCGTCGCATTGTAGAAGTCCTCGCCCGTCCCCCACAAACGTTCTGGAACTGTTTGTTGAAGGTCTACGAACTCTTGCGCTTGTTGACACGGGTGCCGCCGTATCTGTGATAAGTCAAAAACTCTGCCGTTCAATACGAAAAGTAACGACGCCGCCTTCCGACGTATTGCTGAATACCGCGAGCTCGCAACCTATTCGACCAGTCGGAGCATGTACAGCGAGAGTAATCATTCAGGACGTCCTGTACCACATCGAGTTTCTCGTGTTGACCACTTGTGCCCACGACGTGATACTAGGATGGGATTTTTTGTCACGGCACCACGCCGTAATTGACTGCGCTCGCGCGCAGGTAGAATTATCTGTGTTTTCAGATGCGCCATCTACTGTCAATGAGCGCACTCACCTGGGCAAGCTTCTTGTTGCTTCCGACGTTGATGTTCCTCCTTTTAGTGCCATCGTTGTCCCCGTCAATCGCACTGAATTGTCCGGCTCTACCGTTGTGTTCTCCCCATCTGACGCTTTCAGTCGCCGCCACGGTACGTCTCTGCCATACGCCGTTCTGCCACCTCATCAAGATACTTCCGGAATTGTCGTTTGCAATCCTAGCTCATGCCCTCTCACCTTAAGAGCTTTTGAAACACTGGGCTATGTTCATCCTGTTGACGACAACGTTATTGTGCCTATTGAGTCCCACGACCCTGGCCAGCAACTTCAGCTGAACGCGGTTACTCCTCTTTTTACGCGGGATGACTACTCCTCGGATATCTTCAATCGTTCCATCGACAGCAAGCTTCCTTCGGATCAACGGGACCAGCTAATAGCCCTTCTGCATGAATTCCGAGATTCATTTGACCTTCCTCAAAATGCACTGAGTCAAACTAACACCGTCGCTCACACAATCTACACCGGAACGCACCCTCCTTTGCGGCAACGCCCCTACCGCGTATCACCTAAGGAACGAAGTGTAATTGCAGAGCAGGTGGATGATATGCTTCAACGCGGCGTCATCAAACCATCTTCTAGCCCCTGGTCTTCACCTGTTGTGCTAGTGAAGAAAAAAGACGGTTCGATTAGATTTTGTGTCGACTACCGGCGACTGAACAAAATTACACGGAAAGACGTATACCCTCTTCCCCGCATCGACGACGCTATCGATTGCCTACAAGGTGCCGAATTCTTTTCTTCGCTGGACTTACGTTCGGGTTACTGGCAGGTTCCGATGGCAGAGTGTGACCGTCCCAAAACAGCGTTCGTTACGCCGGATGGCCTATACGAATTCATGGTTATGCCATTCGGTCTGTGCAATGCACCTGCAACGTTTGAGCGAATGATGGACAGCATTTTACGCGGCCTTAAATGGCAGATATGCTTATGTTACCTCGATGATGTTATCGTATTTTCGCCTGATTTCCCTACCCACGTCGACCGTCTGCGCACCATTCTTCAGTGTCTTACCAAGGCAAACCTCCAACTTAACCTAAAGAAGTGCCGCTTTGGGGCTCGCCAACTTACTATACTTGGTCACGTTGTGTCAAAGGATGGAATTTGCCCCGACCCAGACAAACTTCGAGCCGTAGCCGACTTTCCGAAGCCGACTTCACTCAAAGAACTTAGGAGCTTCATCGGCTTGTGCTCGTATTTTCGTCGTTTCGTCCACAACTTTGCAACAATAATAGCCCCACTTACACAACTACTGAACGGTCCAGCTAATCTTTCTAACTGGTCCCCGGCATGCGACGAAGCTTTCCTTACACTGCGCCGCCTACTTACGTCCCCACCAATTCTACGCCATTACGACCCAAGTGCCCCCACTGAAGTGCACACAGATGCCAGTGGCGTTGGTCTGGGAGCAGTACTCGCGCAACGAAAGCCCGGTATTCCGGAGTACGTCGTCGCATACGCAAGCCGCGCACTCACAAAAGCGGAGATGAACTACTCCGTAACTGAAAAAGATTGCCTCGCAATCGTTTGGGCGTTAAGCAAGTTTCGTCCTTACTTGTACGGACAGAGTTTCGACGTTGTGACCGATCACCACGCGCTTTGTTGGTTGGCGTCGCTAAAAGATCCTTCAGGTCGCCTTGGACGTTGGGCTCTTCGCCTACAAGAATTCGACATTCGTGTCGTCTACCGCTCAGGACGAAAACACTCTGATGCGGACGCCCTCTCACGATCACCAGTGAGATCCCCCGCAGACCTGCATTCGGATACCAACTTCTCCATCGCTCCCATTTCCGTCACAAGCATGTCGTCTGAACAGCGAAAAGACCCATGGATAACATCTCTCCTTAACATTCTTTCTGACTCTTCAACGTCTGCATACCCACGCGCTCTTCGCCGAGAAGCCACACATTTCGCGATACGGGATGCGCAACTATACCGCAGAAACTACCACGCGGATGGTCGTAAATGGCTTTTGGTTATACCACACCACATGCGATCTGATGTCTGTGCGTATTTCCATGCCGACCCACAACATGCTCACGCTGGTGTGTTAAAAACATATCAGCGGATCCGCCAGCGTTACTACTGGCGTGGTATGTACACTTTTGTACGAAAATACATTCGGTCTTGTTCACTATGCCAACGACGAAAGACAGCTGCCCATTCACCCGGATTATTACAGCCGCTACCGTGTCCGGCGCGCCCTTTCGACCGCATTGGTATCGATTTATATGGTCCCCTTCCGTACACTGCCACTGGAAATCGATGGATCATTGTCGCCGTCGACCATCTGACAAGGTATGCTGAAACAGCTCCACTACCTACGGCAGGTGCACGTGACGTAGCCAATTTCGTTTTGCGACGCTTCGTACTGCGTCATGGGGCACCACGTGAACTACTAAGTGATCGAGGGCGTGTCTTTTTATCCGAAGTTGTACAACAACTCCTTCGGGCATGCCGCACGGTGCACCGCACCTCTACAGCCTACCACCCGCAGACCAACGGTCTAACTGAGCGCTTCAACCGAACGCTAGGAGACATGCTCGCCATGTATGTCAATTCCGACCAATCAAACTGGGATGTCATTCTCCCATTTGTGACCTATGCGTACAACACCGCGACGCAGTCAACCACAGGCTTCTCGCCTTTCTTTCTTCTATATGGGCGTGAGCCATGCTCCACCCTTGACACCATTTTGCCGTATCGTCCCGACGTCTCCGAGTTCAGCCCTCTTTCTGAAATTTTTCACCACGCCGAAGAGTGTCGTCAGTTGGCCCGATCATTCACCTCGGACAAGCAAGCATTCGAAAAAGACCGCCACGACCGCGACCAGCAAGTCGAGACTTTTGCCGTGGGCTCGCTTGTCTGGCTCCGACTTCCCTTTCACTCCCCAGGTCTGTCCGCTAAGTTTGCCCCCAAGTTTCACGGTCCTTATCGCGTCGTCGAACGTCGATCTCCTGTCACATACGTGATCAAGCCGATCACGCCATCTACAGACAGGCGATGCCTTGGTCGTGAGACTGTCCACGTGAGTCGTCTCAAGCCATATCACGACCCACTCCTAATCTCGTCACCTTGACTTGCCAGGATGGCTCGTCTTCGTCGCTGGGGTATTGTAGAGAGGAAGAAGAATATGTGCCGCAGTGGGTCACGCCTTTAGCAGGAGGAGCCAAGCGCGAGCGTTTGCCCGATTGCTGTGATTCCTGAGTCCGTTGCTGCCGCCCGCTTTCCGCGTCAATAGACCTACCGTTCAAGTGCTACTTGTGCCAATAAACCCCGTTCCACATCTTTATATCGAGCCCTTCTGGCATTTCATCAACGTTTGGAAGCTACGTGCCCAGAGATAGAGGTGGCCGATTCTAAAGTGGTGGACACAATGGCCACCCTTCTACGGCCATTGGTGCCCCAGCATCGTCAATCTGTAATGAACCACGCTTGGAAACCAATAACTGCCGCAGTGTTACCAGGTCATCTCAGAGACTTTGTCTGGAGGTTGGGCTGGGGCTTGCTCCCCCCGCGAGATCGGTTGCAGCGATGGCAGGTAGTTCGCATTTCCACTTGCCCTAACTGCGTCATGGTAGAGACCAATCGACATGCGACGTTTCAATGTGTGGTTTCCCGCCTTTTTTGGCGTGCGGTTAATGCTGGTTTTCGGGGACAGGGTGTGCGAACTTTTGTGTCCGACGGCCGATTTCTGCGTAGCCGCTTCGCCGCTCTGTTAAAAGTTGCGGGGCTGTTCAGCCTTTGGAGAAACCGATGTGAGGCCGTAGCTGCCAATAGCCGCCGGCATGCTGTGTGGCCAATACTGGGGAGAATGACACGAGAAATCCTCGCGTTCCTCTCCGAGGAGCTTTCTTCCTCGGGGAGCAAGAGTTTCTTCGGCACTGGTCAAGATGGAACACGAAAGGATACAACTCAATTTCTACCGACGTGGTGCTAAGCAGCACCCGTTGAGTTGTTTTATATGATTTCATTTGTTACAAATCGTGTTTCATTGCATCTGGTTTTATCGTTTGTACCATTGTATCATGATATCGCATTGAGTTCTTGTGTACATATATGCCCAACATTGTCATGTATATTAGAGCAAATGTCTTCACTGTAACGTAGTGATGTTAGCTGTGAAATATAGATGTGCCGAAGTGTATGTGCCCTGTTACTGGAATGGTATGAAGCTTTTGTGTTCTGTACATGCTGTAAATAAATGTTTTCTAAACACTCCAAACTATTTAAACATACTTTTCCCAACACCACACACATCAACGGTATTCCTGCTTACCATTAGTACAGCAACAAGTGCCTGACATCATTAAACATAATTTTATAAACACCAATTGCACAAGTGCAAGCGTCTGGAGCATGGCGTAACACCTGCCACCAAAACCGGAGGCCGTTTTGCTATCCGTAGCCTGTTTCCGGCCCAAGCACAGTTTTCGTCTATGTGTCCTCATCAAGTGATAGGTTCGAAAAGCGGCTTTCAGCTTTCCCATAGTAAAGTACCGAGTACTCCAAGTCGTTAATCACTTTGTGCAAATACACAATTCTGGGCTTTTTGCTGGAAAGTGCCACGTGCTTGCTTCACGTTACGCTGCACGTGTTTTTCACGCCGCGAGATCAGCACAGCGTAATTTTTTCAGCTTAGCCTCATTAGTGTGAGGCCCATCGGACGGCTTTATACTTTTCCATAGTGGAGTACCTAGTACTATGAATCGTTAACAACATTTTCGAAACACGCAGTGCACATTACTGCGAATTTTCCACTATTTGCTTTATTGCCTATTGCCACATCACTAGAAGAGTCTTCCCCTTTAAAGTAGTATAATAGTGGCTTTGGCGTAACTATTCAGAACGCTGGAGCATATCATTTGTCACTTCCCTGCCCTGGCTGTAGAATGTGGCGTGATGAGTCATTATCTCCAGCTTGGTCTGCCTGCTGCAACGGTGGAAGACATTCCTTTTTCGCGCGTGCACGTAGGCGCAAGCCTTCCAAGCCTTCCTCGAGTTCTGTGTTTCTGCGAGGCTCACCGCCTTATAGAAAACTGCTTTGGCTTCATGCTACTGACTGCTCTGACAGGTCTTTCTCTTGCCATGTATTCCACTTCTTTTTCTCTTTTCTTCTTACTACGATATTTACTTTTCAATCGTCAACCCGAAAGGCGTTGAGCCTTTCGGGTTCAACGCCTTTCGGGCCCCCAGGACGGCAGGGCAGAAAGTAGCGCCATTTTTATTTGCTCCTCTTTCTTCAGATGTTCACCCAAACCAATCTTATAAACAGAAATACGCTCTTCTATCGTACGGCTCCCGTTCCGATTTAACGGCAAGGGTGAAGCGCCTTCCAATAAACTCAGTTATTTAGCACTGACTAGGGCCACAATCCTTACTGGCTCAAGTGCTGCATATCAGCTCACCGCTTCTGGTGGTGCTATTACGCAGGTTTATGGGGGAATCGCTACGCAATAGTCAACAAGCGACTGTTTAACATATGGCTGTGTGTATAACATTTGTACATATATTTAGCGCCAATTCGTAACGTTTCGCTCAATGAAAACTTTTAGAACAGTCACCTTCTCTCCCAATGCTTCGCATGACATCAATTCAAGGTACGTGAGATCTGTCGAATTCTTTTGTCGATGCGTTTTTCTAGTAACAGAAACAAAGCTTTCGGGTGTAGGGGTACACAGTTTCGAATATATAGTCAAGTTATTTTGCACAGTATGGGACAAACTGAAGATCCACTGCTACAGTCAACCTAAATATGGTAAAAGCCGTGATTATAATGATTGAAAGTGCGAATAGCTTCAAGCCTGCTTCTACTAAGAACTTTGTTGCGAATAAACCCTAGTTTATTAAACAAACAAAAGTTGTACGAAAGACGTGGTGTTTCTGAAGCCTTCTCAAAATTTATTTCGCAAGAAAAGCACTGAACGATCATTTAAGCGCTTGGACTTTCACATAATAGGTTAATATAATCACGTACAGAAGCGCAACAGTAAATGAATATACATTACCCTGAGCATGCGAATCAGCTCACTAGGTTGGCAAGTTGACAACCTAATCAGCACGAGTAGAGTGAGCACCCAAAGAGCACACTGTAATTTACCTAAAAAAGGTCGCTATCATGAACAAATGGGCTACCTTTGTGCGTTCTGCCGTTCTGTGTCGCTACAATAAGTGTACAGCAATTTTACTTTGAATTCGAGTTCTATTAAATGTTTTTTGTAACAATCACGAAATATATAAGGCTATAACTAACACCTTCGAAACGCGTCCGTCAATGATCCGTGAACAAGGTATACCTGAGACTGCCGAAGTAAAAATGGTTCGCGAAAGCGTAGCGCGAAAAAACTACACGACACTGGTCCACGAAGTTGTCCCCGTCAAAGTCCAAGAGCAGGACGCACGCATGCGGAGGATCGTCAGGCGCTGGCGGAATCTGAGACATATCAATCTTTCTACAGCTGAAACGCTGTCCCGCTCGCTCACTTGAGTCGTCAAGAAAGCCAATCGTCAAAGGCACTCATCGTGACGTTCGGTATAACGTGCACAAAACATGAGTCCCGACATTGTCATTCCTGCAAACACCGGCCTGTTGCATCCCCAGTAGACAGGCACGCGCTCCACAACGGTATTCTTCGAGACTGTGAATGTCTTCTGCACGTCGAAGCTTCCATATAACAGGAAAGGCAGGACGCTGTCGGTCAGGCAGAGTTGAGATCTGCGCAGCTTTGCCGGAACGACGGCACCGGCGAGTCGTCGGATCGCAGCGTGCATTCTCGCGTTACGGTTTCGCAGAACTGTCCAAGGTTGGTGGGGGTCGCTGGGAATGACTCGCTGCGTCGCGAGAAAGAAGTGGTCTACGGCGTCGGCAGCGTCGTGGGCGAACAGCTCGTTGGCAGCGCCCGGCTCCAGTATAACTGTGACCAAACCAGCGGGAAGGAGAGATTTGATCGAAGCATGGAGCCTACGCACAGTATCTTGAGCACGCGCTGGTCGTCGGGTCCCCGGCAATCGAAGCTGGGATCGGTCCAGTGCACAGTGACGCCGCTGAGGCCGTACCTGACCACGGCGCTCATGAAGTTTTTATCAATTCGTCCAATACTTCCTTGTCCCGACCAAGCCTCGAGAAGTGCGGCGCGTCCTCGGCGTAACCACCCAATGCCAGCAGTATCTTGGTGTCAGTGTAATTGAGGGCATTTGTGATGTTCCTTAATCTGTGCAAGCCGTAATGCGCATCGAAGGAGGGCAGCCGACTTGTCAGAGCCCCGTTTTCGATTCCGACCGACCAGTAGACTACGTTGGTGCACAAGTCAAAAGGCAGCACCTCCAACACGTAGTGCCATGTGGTGTTGTAGTAAGTGGAGTTCGAGTTGACGCGAGTGTTGTTAGAGACAGAATAGAAGGCGCGGCACAAAGTTTGTCGTGTTTGGATTGTACGGGGGCACCTTCAGTTGTGCGCCAGCGCCGGCAGCATCACGGGTACGAGGCACTTGGGCGGAGTGTTCCTCCATGGGTCTAGGGCAGTGGTTCGGAACATGGTCCCTGGGTCTGGTAGCACGGGCTCCATGGTCACGTTGCTGTGGACTATGAACGGAACCAACAAAAGCCACACGGCAACCACGAAGGAAATGCCAGGGCAGCGCCTGTAACCCAGATTACGTACAGTACCTGTCGTTTTGAGAAGCGTCGTCCTCCCGGGGTTCTTCGACATGGACTCCCGGTTCCTGGACAACCGTCGGCCTTGCGGAAAGAAAGTGTCTGGACGGCCTCGTGCGTCTCAGCCGGTGCCTTCGGAGTCCTCAAGACAAACCGGTGCTGCTAGTTCCGAGTCGGCGGATGACTCGCTCTCGCTGGTATGCTGCTCGAATGGTCCGTCGGAACGGCGAGTATTCCCCGCGGACTGTCTCTGCTCACCGCTTGAGAGGGATTTCTCGAATCGGAGCAAGAGAGATTCATTATTGTAGAAGTGGTTGGAGACAAGATTTCGCGTGTCCGCCGTTGTTTGTTTGTTGTTGTGTTTGTTTGTATCCTTTAATCCATGGCTCGTACCCACTCTGGGGGATTGGCCAAGAGAACAAATAGTCTCATATGAACGATAACTGCATTATTGCTTACAACGAAAAAAAAGGGGGGGAGTTGTATAGTTAAGACAGTATGTTGGAAAAAGAAATAAACCAAAGATTTAGATAGTGAGAAAAAATCAATAACAAAGTAGACACTAATAGCTACAACTTGGTTTGGGAGCCGACCAGACAGCTCTGTTTTTGCCAAATCCGATTAATTTGGTATGTCACGGATTTATCCAGAATGAAGAAAATTACTTTTCGACCCGTTTTTTCTAGTATTTGTTAACGAGGGCTTATGTTGAAAAACATTTAGAGTCTTGAATAAAAATACACACCGCATCGAATGCATCTCTGTGGCGATTTCCCAAAACAGAGGCACCGAAACTTAGAACATTTTCTGCTGTTAAATTTAAACCTAGCTTCGCAAATGGAATATTTAAAAGTCGTTTCCTAATTAATGCATAGTTACGACATGAGCTAAAATATGTTCAATAGTTTCTGATTCTTCGCAGAACGGACAAAGGGGGGAAAGTGTCAGAACAGCTCTGTGTAAATAAAAATTTAATGGGGGGACACGGCACCGGAATCTAGAAATTATAATTTCAAGTTTTTTTGACGGACTCCACTGGGCTTTCCATGGAAATTTGAGGTGCTGATAATCTGTCCATTGTGTGATATTTTCTAAACTATCTGTAAAAAAAGCGAATTTCCTATATCTAACCCTGATAAGTATTCTAACTCGGGAAGTACTGAAAATACTGGTCCATCGAGTGATGCTCGTGCCAAAGCATCTGCCAATTCATTTAATTGTAATCCGCAGTGACCTGGGACCCACACTAATTGAGGAGTTTAAATGCGGCGGTGCTATGTGTGGAACGCTGCTAGGGCACGAGATTTTTCAGAGTTTGTCAGAGCTGCACACACCGAAAGTGAG
>WOVY01003923.1:0-19620 GCA_013436015.1 Rhipicephalus annulatus | reverse complement strand
TAGAGTGTACTAGAACAAGGGGAGTGCCCGGACCGAGATCCAAAAAGTGAGGCCCAAACGGGGTCAAATCCGCTAGTGGCGCTGCGATCGGTAGTCTGTGACCTGTCGTCGTTTTAAGAGCCGTGCGCAGCTCCGCCGAAGTGGTCGAGGGGTAGAATGCTCGCATCCCACTAAAAAGACCCAGGTTCGAATCACCGCTGTGACCATAGATTTTTTTTTAATTTCACGTGTACAACTGTATTGTTTGGCTTTTTTTTTAAATATGCCTTCAGTTTCTACATATTGCTACAAAACATTACGCGAGATATGAAGTAAAGGAGAAAAAAACTTGACAGCAAGCGCATTTATTTGCAGCGCCACCGCACGGGATTCAACGAAAACTTAAAAGCATAGCTTGCGAGATTTTAGCGAATAAAAGAGAGACGGTGTGCTTTCACTCGCCTGCGGTCGCCGCCCACTGGCTCGCTTAAAAAAAGAAAAAGAAAAACTGAAAGTAAACGATTTTCAGTCGGCGGGAAGTCGCGAAGGTTTGAATACTGGTAAAGCAGCGATGTTCTGTCTGCTCGAGTTTTCAGTGTTCCTCCTCACACTAAATGCGTAAGATATTGGCGTGTAACATTAATAAAGCTATCACGAGGTGTGCGGAAACAGACAGGTGAACGTGTTCATATTTTTGTGGCAGACGATAAAAAAGCGCTGTCCGCAGTGCTCGTGCGCGAAACCTCATAGTTGCCGCAGCGGGCTGGCGGTGTAGCCGAGCAGACGACACGCGTGTTCCCCTTCAGATGTGGACCCCTCTGTACAAGTGAGAGTCTCACGTCCTGTTACACCTTTCGCAAATGAAACCAAAGCGGCAGGGCAACTGCTGTGTGCCCGGCTGCGGGGTTACCTACATAGGATCTACTGAAGGCAGTAAGTGTTCGCTATTCGCCGTTCCAACATCTCCGACCCTGAGGGAGAAATGGGAGTACAGCTTACGCTTGCCAAGAGGGCACATGAAAAGTTCAAGTGTGGTCTGCGAGGCACATTTCGAGCCGCATCATCTGCTTCGAGACTCGTGCACATTATAGGCGGTAGAGAGGTCAGGTTGCCCCGTGACCCGGCCAAAGCTTGCAGTCGGAGCAGTGCCTGTTATACTGAGTGGACAACAACGTTCCGACGGGGGTGACCAGGTGACTAATAATTCGACAAGTCGTCAGCATGCCAAACAAGATGCCCCCGGGCCATCAATGACCAAGTGCGAAGAGAAAAAAAGGTCCTCTAGCGCTGCGAGCTTGACAGAGAGGCATGCAAAGTGTGTGAAGTCGGCAGCGCATCCCGTGATGGACTGCAATTCGGAGACACAAGGCGGTACCCACGAATGAAGGAAGACGTTCCCTTCTTACACTGACGATGCCGTCAACCTCCAGATGGACAGCCCTTCAGTTCCCGCATGTTGATGGTGTCTTCTATGTCACCTCCACACTAATACCGCCTTCAGAAATATCCCATGACAAAGTTATATTCCTGAAAGAAGAAGAAGACGGACTTCTCTGCGAACACATATAAACGCAGTCCTTACGACGAAAAACGGGCTCTATCTTTCGCACAGGCAGAGGAACATATGCAAAAAATCGACGCAGCTTCTGTATGCCCTGGCTCCATAAGGAAAAATGAACCTAATGATGGCCCACTTGAGACATTTGCCTCTGGACGGAACTTCAGATGCCATGGAGGAGCGTTTACAGCAGAAGCTGTGAAGGTGTTGTACCTAACGGAGGTAAGTAGGTCTATGTACTTCACCGATACGGACAGAGCTTAAATTAAAGCGTATAGGAGAGGGACGTTTTGATAAATTTATGGTGATTTTGAACGAGTTGTCAAAATATATGCAAGGAAACGACATAATATGCACATCTTATTTCCATTTGCATGTTTTAATTGCTAACGGGCAGGGGTGTTTCTCTTACAGAGGTATAAAAAAAAAGATCGCACAAGTTTACATTTCATGTGTGCAATTATTATCACGAAAATAAAAGAAAAAGAACTCGAGTGAAATTTATCACTGTTTAACACTACTGTGAGTTAATGTTCTTCCCATTACTTCCTCTCAAATCGAGAAAGCTTGATGGTTGACGGTGCGTGCGTGCATATGTTTGTGTGCGTTAATGCGACTGTTTGTGGGTAGGCGTCTGTGTGTGTCTGTCTGTGGGGCGTAAACATGTAATCAGACCTTTTTTTTTTAACTGTGCAGGTGTAAAATTGCCGTCCATGCGCCAAGGCAAGGCTGGTCCCTGATTAGGAAAAAATGTAAGGTGATGCGTACCACTGCTGCTACTGGTGCCACTTCTGCAAAGCGAGCCATTTGTCGCAAAACGAAAACCTTGAGACAGCAAAAATCGCCGACTGCTTGGACGGGTGTCAAACTTGAAATCAAAACTGAGAGAAATGGTGAAGCAGAACAAAGCTATAAAGGAAGGCACTTTTGAAGAAAGTATTGCTGACATGCCTCCAAAACAAAGAGAAGCAGCACTTCATTTTTTCCGCGCTTCCAAACGAGCGAGTACCAGGGGATTAAAATTCACTCAGAATTGGATCTTAGAGTGTCTGCTCATGAAGATGAAAAGTCCAAAGCTTTACAAATACATGAGAAGCAACAAGATCTTAGTCCTACCAAGTGAAGACACCTTGAGGAAATATTTGAGCTCGTACAAGACAGGGTTCGGTTTCTGCACAAGGGTCCTGAGTGCTCTAAAAAAAAAGACGAGATCTATGGACGCCTTTTAAGCGACACGGAGGGCTGCTAATTGATGAAATGAAACTATCTGAACACTTGTCAGTCACATCCGCCGCCACTATTGAAGGTTTGGGTTGATTTAGGCCATTTTACAATCAAAAAAAGATAAATGTGAGCCATGCGACCATGGCATGGTGATTATGTTTGCACCTTTCACCGGCAAGTGGACACAAGTATTAGCAGTATTCGCAACCACACGGGAACGTTAAAGGAGAGCTCCTCGCGAAAATTCTAGTGGAGGCTGTATTGCTTGCAGAAGATGCCGGTCTTTTCGTGGACTTTGTCACTTGCGACGGTGCGACATGGAACAGGAAGATGTGGAAGGTACTTGGAATCGAAGCAACGTCTGAGAACATTCAATGCAGAATGAGGCATCCCAAAGACAGCAGTCGCTACGTCCACTTCCTTTCGGACTTTCCGCATCTCATAAAGTGTCTTCGCAACAACTTGCTCCTCCACGACTTCAACACTCCAGATGGGCTGGTAGGTTTTCAAGCTCCCATTTATTCCTTTTTTCTTCTGTTGTTTTATTGTTGTGTGTTTGTTATAGAACTTGAACGAATGCTTTCCGATAATTTTTGCGTTTATGTTATGGAGATACACTTCGTTGAGAAATGTATGCTTCGCGTCCAGTTGGTTCATTGGGTAAATGTCAATGTAAGATAGCACTCACTCACTACAGTTGAGGAAAACAAACTGGGAAGGCTGCCGGAGCGCCGCCATAGTCCTCTTTGTGGGCTGTTGTTACCATGAGTGACACTCCCCCTCCCCTCCCTCCAAGAAAAAAAAGAAAAAAAAATGTCTGCTGAACTTGAGATGTCGGATTTAGGGCTCCCATGCAACAGCCCAGAAGGGATGGGGTCCTCGATCCTCTCCATTCAAAAAACAATAAAAGAAAAGAAAAGGGTTTGTAGACGTTTTAGTGCGACAACGTTAGAACTGTATCTACAAAATAAAAAAAAGAATCCTGTGTTCGAGTGGGTTTGGCGGACAAATTCGTTCGCTAATTCTGGAACATCGCCAAATCAAGTATACACACACACACACACACACACACGTATATATATATATATCTATATATATATATATATATATATATATATATATATATATATATATATATATACTAGTATATATATAATATATATATATATATATATATATATATATATTATATATATATATATTGCCACGAGGCCACCCATCTTTTCACCGAGACCTACTAACTTCTCGAGATCCATGGTGTCTCGCAAATAAAACCTTGCCACGTGCACAAAATATCTGCCTAAAACGGTCTATCGGAACACTCTCTGCTCACTCGCTAACGAGAACAATGAGCAAACACACAGAAATCGGACCGATAGCACTATCAACGACTCGAGGCTCTTTCTCACTACTTTGGACACACCGTGCACCATATATATGGTGCACGTGGTTATATATGGTTATATATATATATATATATATATATATATATATATATATATATATATATATATATATAACATTATTTTGACACTTTACAATAAACTATTGCTATATGCTAAGGAAAGGCCTTTGCTCAGCAGGAGGAAGAGTCGGGAATGATCCGAGATTCGTAAACTGTACGAATTTGTCCGCCAAACCCACTCGAACACAGGATTCTTTTTTATTTTGTAGATACAGTTCTAACGTTGTCGCACTAAAACGTCTACAAACCTTTTCTTTTCTTTTATTGTTTTTTGAATGGAGAGGATCGAGGACCCCGTCCCTTCTGGGCTGTTGCATGGAGCCCTAAATCCGACATCTCAAGTTCAGCAGACATTTTTTTTTCCTTTTTTTTCTTGGAGGGGGGGGGGGGAGTGTCACTCATGGTAACAACAGCCCACAAAGAGGACTATGGCGGCGCTCCGGCAGCCTTCAGTGGAAAAGTCTATACTTCTTACGACGTTAGCTTTCGTTTGACGAAGCCGCACGCCACCTACCGGCATTGAGCATTGGACTCGGTAGTCGACCTTTTACGTACCGTATGAAGCGTGCGGCGATGTTTCGTTTCATGATTTCATGGCAGTAACCGTCTCCTTCCAAGCTTGTGCATCGGCCTTAGTGGCGGATCCAGGGGAAGGGGGGGGGGGGGAACAGGGGCGATCGCCTTCCTTCCCTAAATTTCTGTCAGCGCTCCTCCCCCTCAATTCAATGCTCGCAGTCCACCTCCTATCACCAATTAGGACAAATGAGTGGAACCCCTGTGAGCACATAGTAACAGTGTTGGCACAACGAAGAGGTTTTTCTGCTAGTAAAAAGAAAAATTCATTACCACGCCCCCCCCCCCCTCCTGTGTTACTTAATGTGACCTCCCATCTCAAATAAGTGGCTAGATCCGCCCGTGCTCACACGGTAACTTCCTTCGTTTACCGCGTCTTTACATATCATGAATTCACTTGTTATGGAAACCTCGCCCGGAAACGGTTTCCATTTTTGTCCGGGTGACATTAGAGGAGGCTTCATGTCAGAACCCCCTAGCAGATTTTCACATACGCAGGATTAGATTGGTGGCATTAACGATGACCTGATATTTTTTATTCGTTGCCTCGTTAAATATTTGAGCCCTTGAAGAGCCATAAAATTACTTCCTCTAGTTGAAGAGTTTCCGGGTTTTACAACATAATTCGAACTTCCCCATCAATTGTTAGAACTAGTTTCAATTACATATGATTTATGTTTCAGGTCTCCTTGGACGCTGTCAAAGACGTCTACGCAATGGATGGGAGCATCGTGACACTTCGCGTGATGCATGGCATACGGGAGGCCCACCTCAATCCGAACAACTTTGAGAAGATGCGCGTCCCCTACGCCTACCAATTGTTCGGTCCACAAGTGACCCGTGGTCTGCGGTTCTACCAACAAGATGTCGAACCGTCGAGACGCAGCTGCATACAGGCGACTTTGCGGTTCTTTGAGTAAGTGTGTCCGACATCCTAATTGTGTTGGTATTAACAGCAAAGCTTACGATATGTTTGAAGAGGGAAGTAGAAGGACATATATGTTTGCACAGCTGGGCACTTGAGCATGCAATATACACTAGAGCGAGTGTACCGTGCTGAGTGTGTGTATATATCAGAGTCACCTGAAACGGCAAGCCTAGGAACTGTCGTCAACGGACACCTCATTACTACGGCGTTTTGTTCTCCTTGTGATATATTGCAGGACACTTCGAACATGCTGCAAGGGAAGCCTGTGGCATGTTCCGAAACCACATAAAACGCTCTTATAGGTTATTCGAACATCTTACTAGAATGTTAAGCTCACAGGGATAAAACAAATTTTCTCTACGCAGATTATAACATGTGGCATTTACTGCGTTTCTTGTCGCCCAAACCCCCAGCGTTTCTTTCAAACTTAGTAGTAAATTTCGCAACGTTACCTGTGCTAAGTTGTACTCAGTGTACATCTGTCCGTAAACCAAACAGCATAATTATATCATACTATTAATTTGGCGACACCTTCATGCACCTGAAATAGTGAGGCACGAATCCCCACGATGGCATGCAGTGTGATGTGCATTGCGCGGTCTTGGTAAAATTATCTTGCACACGTACAAATACATAAAACGGCGTGCAGAGAGTAACGTTCTTCTTATTTTCTTTTATTTTATGCAGGATGATAAACAGCATCATCAACATCATGTCCTCTCGGTACGCGAGAGTAGCGCTGCGGTTGAACTCAAGTGCGGTCGACTGCCTCTACACCTTTCTTGCGTACTTGACTGAATGGGAGTCGCACGTAAAAGGCACGCGGGGCTTCCTTAGTCAGTCCACAGCAGCAGGGTTTCGAGTAACCATCAAAAGCACCTTGCTATTGCTGGAATACCTGACGACGGAAGTAGGCTATGCCTACCTGATGACAGCCCGGCTCAACCAAGACCCCCTGGAGAACACTTTTGGTATAGTGCGGCAGTGCAGCGGGAATAATGATCATCCTACGCCGCAGCAGTTCCTCGACACAATGGCATGCATCAGCTTTTGCAACCTTGTGCGCTCGCCGGACAAGGGCAATGTGACTCCTGGCACACTTGACTCTCTTTTGTCCCCTATACTGTGCTCGCCTCCGTCACCGCCACCGCAGACCTCCGGCTTCACTCATGCACTAGATGAAATTCACTTTGAAAGCAATGAAAACGACATGTTGGATGATGTGGTGACACATGAGAGTGACCATGAGGCATACGTGTCTGTCAGAAGTGACCGCAGACTGGTCCACTACATAAGCGGGTATGTTGCAAGGAAATGCATCGTGCCGTTGCACTGTTCTGCTTGCGAAAACGACTTGTTGACTTCACGAGAATCTGAAAGTGCTATCGCACAGTTCACACAACAGTGTGATTACGGGGGCCTTTTGTACCCATCTTCGACCTTGTCCAACTTTATTGGTTTTCTCGAAGACACTTTCACTGAATGTTTTAGCACTCGCCGCGTGCACCATGACAGCATCATGGATGTGATAGAGCTTCTGAAGGTGAAAAAAGCAAAACTAATTGGATGCGAGGAGCACCGTGAACATGTCACGGCACGAGTGGTAGGTTTTATGTGCTGACAAGACTGAGATTCTTTGTCAAGCCTTGAATCGTGCACAGCCATCTAGGCGGAAGTCTGCACAACAAAGAAAACAGAGCAGGTGCTCGTAAGGAGCCAGGGTTGTTTATAAATGAAGAAGTGGCCATCAAAACAAATTCATTGAAAGTTCGGTTTCGATGTGCATTGGGAGTACTCGTGCAGTGCTACGTAGCTGACATATCAGCGATCAGAAGATGACAACGAAAGAATGGACTGACTTGCCCGCCGTGCTTGCTGTGCTCTGTGTGGTTCGGTGTTATTACACTCGCGAATAGTCATTTTACGTGACATATTTGTGGTGGAGCTGCTGGCTCTTCCCTGTACCCATCACGAAGCTCCACTTCGGACGTATCATCACGGGTCCAACCATGTCACAGGTTCAAGGAACATCGTCTTCACCACCCGCCTCTTCTGTGACTCCTACCTACGTTGTCGTATACCTCCTGCTCGTGATCCTGGCATATTTCCAGGATATATAGATCGCTTTGACGTTAGATATATATGGGGGGTTTAACGTCCCAAAACCACGATATGATTATGAGAGACGCCGTAGTGGAGGGCTCCGGAAATTTCGACCACCTGGGGTCCTTTAACGTGCACCCAAATCTTAGCACACGGGCCTACATCATTTCAGACCGCATGGGAAATGCAGCCGCAGCAGCCGGGATTCGATCTCGCGACCTGTGGGTCAGCAGCCGAGTACTTTAGCTACTGGACCACCATGGCGGGGCACGCTTTGACGTTGACAAGTGCCTTAACGTGTACGAACAGATCAGCGCCGGCTATAGGTGGGCCCGACACTCATGCTCGCCAACGTGTTTCTTTACCTTGATGGCCCACTGCAGATGTGGTTCCTGTAGGTTATTCGAACACGTTACTGAAATGTCAAGCTCACAAGGCTAAACCAAATTTCCTCTACGTAGAATATATAGTGTGACATTTACTGCGTTTGTTGTGGTTCGAGACGCACGAAGTCGACATTGCCAGCTGGGACACTTTCAAGGAGACGATCCGTGACCTTTTCGGCGACACTGCTGCACGGCAGACGACTGCACTAAATCAGTCGGCTACTCGGGTATAGGCGTCTACCGAATCGGTAGACGTCTCACGGTTACCCAGTTCTGACGAAGCCATTTTCGAAGTATGATTGGATCAGACCTTTCGCCTGATCAGGCCGATGCTCTCTGTCAGGTTTCGGACTCGATCACGGTGACATTTTTGGTATCCGTGGTCATCCCTTGGGCCAGACTAATATTGTCAAGCACCTAATTAACAATGGTGACTCTGCGCTTATCCACTGTCGGCCTTGCCGCGTGTCCGCATCAGAACGAGCAGTGATTCAAAAGGAAGTGGCCAAAATGCCAACGAAAGACACCATCGAGCCATCGTCGAGCCCTTGGGCCTTCCCAGTGGTCTTGGTAAAGAAGAAAAGCGGCTCCTGGCGTTTCTGCGCTAGTTATCGGCACCTCAAAAAAATTACGAAAAAAAAAACGTGTACCCTCTTCTCCGTATTGACGACGCACTTGACTGTCTGCATGGCGCCACCTTCTTTTCATCTCCCGACCTCCGATCTGGCTACTGGCAAATTGCTGTAGACGAAATGGATCGTGAGACAACTGCATTCGTTACCCCCTGACGGCATTTACCAATTCAAGGTCATGCCGTTTGGCCTCTGCAATGCCCCGGCAACCTTCGAGAGAATGACAGATACGCTACTTCAAGGATTTAAATGGGCGACGTGCTTGTGCTACTTGGATGACGTGATAACTTCTCACCCACCTTCGCCACACACCTTGAACGCCTTTCTACCATTCTATAATATTCCGCTCTGTCCATGATGTTCTCAGTTTCGTGGGCCTCTGCTCCTACTTTCGGCGGTTCGTGAAAACTTTGCGGCACTCGCACGGCCACTTACCGACCTTCTCAAACAAGATGCCCCATTTCATTGGGGCCCTCTTCAAACTGACGCCTTCTCTCAACTAATTACCACTCTCACGACAACCCTATTCTTGCGCATTTCGACCCCGATGCTCCTACAGAAGCGCGCACAGACACGTGTAGTCACGGCATTGGTGCAGTTTTGGCGCAAACTCAGCGGGGCAACGACCGTGCAATTGCGTATGCAAGTCGTCTCCTTTCGAAATCTCAACGCAAATACAGAGAAATTTCATTCATTGTTTGCTGTACACCTATGACTTCTTCGCCAGTTGAACACAACTTATGCGGATACGCGTTCAACGAATGATTTTGTACTATGTGCTAGCGTGTTTTTTATGTACGTCACTAACAAGACAAAACAAACCACGACCACTTGCTTGCCTTCGGCATAGCACGCTATACTTAGGATTAGGAGACCTCACATTTAAGCCTGACTGCGAAAACTCCCGTAGCTACCATGCAACCGCGGATCATTTCATGTCTACATTTTTGGCATCACGTCTGAATAGAACCAACGCACTTTCAACAAAACAAAACAACAACGACGACGACGACAATGGTTTTGCGTGATAAAACTATATACCGCGTGAGGCTCGCCGTATTCAGTGTAGCACTCTCCCAATTACGACCACCTGTGGTTCTTAGCGCCTACATCTAAGAACGCAGGCCTCTATCATTTCCACGCCATCGAAATGCAACTGTCGAGATCGGGATGCGATCCTTATCTGCGGGTCAGCAGCCTCGTGCACATCAATCACCACTGTGCCATTGACATCAAAACCGATTCCTTTACAACTGTAATGGGCAGGCCTGGTTGGTACACTACTGGAATGGTCATGACGTATCTGTCATTCTTACCTTGTGTCACGCGTCTTAAGCACTGTTCCGTGCCACCCCATCCCTACAATAAACGCTAGTGACCATCGGCCGTATGCACAAAGTGTGCACCACTAAATATGCTTTCAAAAGACAAAATGTATACGTTGACAAAAAATAGTTGTACAAGAAAAGTACATTTGTATTTCAATACTACTTCATCAAAAGCACAGGCAACCGGCGCGCTTTAGTTTTGCCGTTTAGCTGCCGCTGAGAGAGTTGAAAACGATGCAGGCGCCAATGACGCAAAAGCTAAATACAACAAAAAGCGCGCCGATCACATATAGATGCGCCCGCAAAACACAAGCATTGGTTTGCATCATTTATTTTCGCTGAGGGCGGCCATAATTATAAGATATATGTTCGCAATATCAGTTGTACAGGAATACTACATATGTATCCAAAATATCAACACGTTCACCTCTTTCCGCACACCTCGTGATCGCTTTACTCGAGCAGACAGAACATCGCTGCTTTACCAGTATTCAAACCTTCGCGACTTCCCGCCGACTGAAAATCGTTTACTTTCAGTTTTTCTTTTTCTTTTTTTAAGCGAGCCAGTGGGCGGCGACCGCAGGCGAGTGAAAGCACACCGTCTCTCTTTTATTCGCTAAAATCTCGCAAGCTATGCTTTTAAGTTTTCGTTGAATCCCGTGCGGTGGCGCTGCAAATAAATGCGCTTGCTGTCAAGTTTTTTTCTCCTTTACTTCATATCTCGCGTAATGTTTTGTAGCAATATGTAGAAACTGAAGGCATATTTAAAAAAAAAGCCAAACAATACAGTTGTACACGTGAAATTAAAAAAAAAATCTATGGTCACAGCGGTGATTCGAACCTGGGTCTTTTTAGTGGTATGCGAGCATTCTACCCCTCGACCACTTCGGCGGAGCTGCGCACGGCTCTTAAAACGACGACAGGTCACAGACTACCGATCGCAGCGCCACTAGCGGATTTGACCCCGTTTGGGCTTCACTTTTAATGCATTGGTGCTGCGGCCGGTCCGGGCACTCCCCTTGTTCTAGTACACTCTAGCCTCGTCTTCCACGTCAGTGTTCAGCCGCCTCGATACACATACTTCGCGACTGTTGAGTACGATGGTGTCTTGTGCGAGTTTAATATCGGTGCTGACTTTGTACCTAGGCGTAGCGCACGCGATACGCTTTCACATAAAGCCCAACACCAAGCGCTGCCTCAAGGATGAGGTGCTCAAAGACGTGCTTGTTTCCGGCGAGTACCACGTCTCCGAAACGCCGGGCCACAAGACAGACCTGACAGTGAGTACCACAAGCTCGATGGGCATGGCTGCTTTCACAGCGATGACGCGAACAGCCCGCCAGTCACCGGCGATGCATCTCGCGAGCTAGCTGCTAAACAAAGCCTTGTGCGTCGCAACTCCCTCCAACGCTCCCTCACTCAAGTATTTACTTTCGCGCATGGCCGACAGCCGTGTGTAACTCACACTTGGCAATAATGTGCATCTGTCTGCTTCTAAACAAACGATGGGAAAATATGTCCATACTGTTCAGCTGAGGGCCTTCTGCTTCGCCACTATATTAATGACGCACGCAAGTAGCGTCGAAGGCGTGTGGCGATTGTTCACCCAGCGTGGTTACTAATTGGCAGCTTCAGTGATCCATGGCGCATCGCTTCTGATACCGCTTACAAACGAAACAACTGTACCATATTTAGCGGTGAGAAGTTTACTTAAAACGGTAGATAATGAAGCAAATCAGAAGGGTGATATGGAGCAGGTCACTGCAGGATTTGGAGAGGAATAAATGAATTACTTACTCTCCGAACCTTTCGTAACCTTTTCTGACCGCGTTAATTCCCGTTTCGTAATACAGTGGTGCACAGTGTTTTACTCAATTTAGGCAGTGTTTGCCTTCAACACCTGCATGTCCTTGCAGTCATTTGTTGAGCTACATTGCAGTGTGGTAAGCGGCACAGATATAGAAACTGAAGAAGACTGGCAAATCAGGTCCGCATCCACCTTTAGTGTGCTTGCAGGAGGTCTCTTCATTGCTCTTGTGTCATTGCATTTGGCACCGTCATCTCTGGGACCGATAACATTCTCTGAACACCCGCAGGTAAAAGACAGCAACGGACACATACTGTACAACAAGGACGACATTAAGGAAGGCAAGTTTGCCTTTACCACTGATGCGTATGATGTGTACGAGGTCTGTTTCACCACCAAGATGCCTAGCGAGGTCAAAGGTGGTGACCGGGAGGTCCAGCTAACGCTCAAGCATGGTGCAGAAGCCAAGAATTACCAAGGCTTAGCCGAAGTTGGCAAGCTGAAGCCACTTGAGGTGAGTGACACTGTAATGCTCACATTGGTAGTGGTAGGACAACGAACTTGTGTTGTCCATTTATGTGTGGGAACGTCATGCTGTTTATATTAATTTAAAGATGCTGCAGTGTGCCAGTGTGTGACCGCAAACGCGCTGGTCAGTTATCCAAGAAGAATATACCCATATTACGAGTAACTCGTAATATGACACCAAAATGTACCCTGAACAATCAAAATCTCTCTCCCATTCATGTTTTTTTTTGTGTATATAATTTTCTATTTTCTAACTGCAATAACAATGTGAGAGAGCAACACCTGGAACAGTTGCAAGCTACTGTACTACACTCAAACCTCATGATAACGAAATTGCATATTACATGAAAATAACTTTCTTATATAGAAAATTCGTTACAATGGTATATTTTTAACATTGTATCTATTTTTTCTTTACTTGGTTATAACTGGCATTTCGTTATATCAGGGTTTGTAATGTCAAGGTTTGAGTGTACACGCGGAGCAACACGATTATATGAAAACCCAGCCTCCGTGGCCTTCACTTCATCGTCGAGATAAGTTGTCACCGTGTATAGCCCAAATGAATCTGCTGCTAACTGTTCGTCTTTTTGCACCACTCTCGACCAGATGAAACTGCAGCAGCTGGAGGATCTCTCGGAAGCAGTGGTGAAGGACTTTGCGTACATGCGCCAACGAGAAGAGGAGATGCGCGATACCAACGAGTCGACCAACTCGCGGGTCCTCTACTTTTCCATCTTCTCCATGTGTTGCTTGCTCGGCCTGGCGACCTGGCAAGTCCTCTACCTGAGGCGGTTCTTCAAGGCAAAGAAACTCATAGAGTGAAGAACAACAAACTGTTTTACAGGATGGGCTGTGAGTGTTTGTGGAGGGGGGCACATACTGATGGGGCAAATAAAACAAAAAAAAAACACTTTCCTTACATTCAGTATGTGGAAGTGCACACACAGAAAGCTTTTTTTTTTTTCTTAACCTCTGAGAAGAAACAGCTTTTCTATTGGCATGGCTATTGATATTTTATCTATGGCCCCCTTTATAACTTGTTTAGCGCCGGATACATTTCGAAGGGTTGTCTGCTGTGAAGGTGTTGCAAGAGAAGCAGTGCCGCTTGGCATTGCACCTCTCCAATCAAACATGGCACTGTGTAAATAGAAATTTCATAAATAATTATTTGCTCTCACGTGTGGTACTTACATTAACACTACCAAGTATTGTGTCGGTAGCATCTCTTTGTCTGCATGTGTACGGATTAGCTGGCTTTGAAATTTTGGAGCTTGTGAGGGCACACCAAAAGTTGGGTCAAGTCACAATGTCCGATCAAAGTCATTGGGTCTTTCATGTTTGCACTAGTTCGAAGTAAGCCGTTTTGAGCATCGGAGCACATTGAAGTGTCCCGCTTATATGTCTCGGTGACCTCATCTATATTCATGAATAACTCTGTTAACTTTATAGGAGGAAGGCTTTAGGGACAGATTATCTGCACTTATATGTATCAGATCGTGATGGACGGGCACACATAAATTCCAGACCTTCTTTATGTCTACATCCGGAAGCGTTGTTTATTTGTGATTGAAAAATAAACATAACCGGAGAAATCTGTGCATTATCTTGGCATTTGTGGTTGTGTTATGAGCAAAAATAAATAAAAGCATCAAATACTGGTAGACCATCTGTTATGTATTTCTGAGATGAAAGTATTGCATGACTGAGCTTATTGCTTCTTCCTGGGTATTGTGTCCATGCAGTTTTGCTGTTTCGTACTTGTCGTAGATGCCATAAAATTCAGCGCATGCTTTATATTACCATTACTCAGATTTTGTAGTGATTGTCCTGAACATTTCTCACTGTAAGCAGCGAGGGCAAATATGTTCTCAAACACACCAGGCAAATTGCCATTCATTCCACATCTACAAATAAATCTTCTTATAACAAAAATATGCCGTACACAAAAATAATGTCATATTTGGGAATTCGTCAATGTATATCTTTTCTACTAAATGCTAACTTATTCATCATTTAGTTGGTTATATGAAGATTTGACTACATGGACAGTGTATCTTCATACGTGCTTCTAAATTATGTAAAGAAAATTTGGAAGACATTAAAAATGACAGGCCTATTCACTGTATCATGTTGTGGTAACAACTTGATACAGGCTGCTTGTTGCTCATTTAGAACTGATGTTGAAACACATGCACTCTGTGAAAACCTCTGTTCTAAACATACTATGCAGGGATGTGCCTATGTTAAGTCTATTGGCTGTCCAACTGACCACAGAAAGTTGCTCATTAGCAATAGGTGTGGATAATTGTATGCGATAGGATTATTGTTTTGAGCACGCCTGGCCTGCAGCCTGCTTTCATTGCTTAGTGCACGCAACTACTGATGGATGCACCCTGCCTTTTCTAACCCTGTAAGCCATAGCTGTGGTATTTACGGTGCAGTTTAAACACACAGGGTTGGTGACCAAATGGGGCCAGTGTGAATCATTGGCTGAAATTTTCCACTTTAGGTTGTCTCTTCTGGATCTTTTGCTGCTCTTGTCATATCAAGGTTTGTTTAGCATTTGCTGTTATTTCAGCTTCTGTAAATACATGAACATAAGTAATACATTGGGGCTGAAAACTGAAAATCACAAGTTTCACACAAATGCGCACGGCATTAATTTGAATAGAGTTGTATCCAACCCACAACAGTTGAACAGGTTTCAGTTGAGATTGTTCCACTGTTGACTCAATAAAATCTTAATTTGTTGGATGCATTATTATGGGTGTGTACACATGAAAACATCCACCAGGAGCGTACGTGAAAATTTGAGTTGGTGGTGCCTGAAGCAAAACAACCGAAACGAGGACGATAAGGTGGAGGGTGAACAAGGTGCTGACTTACAACTCTCTTGATAACGTTATAGGCATGGATTTCTAAGCAATACAGAAAAAGAAAACAACATGGAAGTATCAGAATGTTAATTCAGCAAAATATGATGCAAAGCCAGGCGCGCTGAAAACCCTGTGAATTACTTTTAATCAGTTGTGCTCTTGAGCTTGTTTCGAACGAATTCATATGCCCCAAATATATAGGAAAGAAGTGAAAACATAAGGTCTCGTTTTTCCTTGTTAGACAATAAAATGAGAACTAACAGACAACGATGCAAAGGGAAGTACAGGAGATGATCGTTGTAAAGGTAAACATATTTGACGGAAACCAGTGTGGCTGGGTAAAATTATTTGAATAGCCACTCTCCAGCCGTGTTTAGGGTTGTCACTTTCTCCACCCTCGTTCTTACCGCGTTGTTTTCTCCCTTGGTTTCAGAAACCGTGTACATACACGCTCGGTAAGGTCCCAATTTATTAACCGATCAACTGTGTGTCAGTCAGGTTTAGGAATATTCTAAGCCATCAGTTATGTTGATGCAACAAACGAGAACCGGCCGAAGAACGAAACCAAAACTATCCGTAGCACCACTTCAAACAGACCTCCTCCCCCTGAAATTTGGATGGGTGGGAGTGTATTACCGAGGACAAATAATAAAAATAGGTATTTTATAGGGTCTTCAGCTAGTGTATTCCCCCGCCCCCCTCCTGAAACAAAAAAAAATTGTCTATGGTATGGCCTATGGCCTTTGAGATGGTGAGCGCGCGGCATGTTTCTCTCTGGCCGTCCCAATCGCCACGCTCCTAGTAAAACTTAAGTCACTGGAAAATGTTAAACGAACGAATATTGCCTCGTGCGCCTGACTACCGTCAGAGGGCGCATTCAGGGGGCTAGTCCGGGGTGCAGGATAGCTAGTAACGAGGAAAACAACAAGGGAGACTCTTTCACAGGTGGTATGGACAGATACGATTCCAAAGTGGCACCAGTATCTAAGACAGGTAGAGTCCGCGGCATAAATAGACGTAGCCATGAGCGCCTAGCCAATTCAGACAAGGTATATTAACATGCTGGGTGGTAGGAACAGGCTGAAGTGGGAAGAGATAGAAGAACAGCTAAGGCAGGAGAGGCCGATGGTATACGGTTTTGTAGAAACACATCTCAGGGACATGGAACAACCTCCTAACAATCCGGACTACGCATGGGAATATTGTAATAGAACAGAAGGCAGCAGAAAGGGGGGTGGTATTGGGGCATTCATTCATGAAAGTACAGACTGGCAAAAGGTCAAGCAGGAGTGCAAGAAACATTTATGGCTAAAAGGGAAAGTGGCAGGGCAAATGACACTCCTTGGTTTCGTGTACTTGTGGACGGGAGCAAAGGCCAGAGAGGAAAGCCAGGCAATGGTAGAGTGTATATCAAAGGACATTCAGGAGTTAGGAGGAGAGTGCGAGATAATTATATTAGGAGATACGAATGCACACACAGAAGATATAGATGGGTATACCGACCCGACAGGCAAAATGATCATGGATACTTGTGAAAGGCTTGATTTGATCATTTGCAACAGTACCAAGAAATGTGAAGGGCAAACAACATGGGTGGTAGGAAGGCTGCTGCAGTCGACGATAGATTACGCACTGATGTCACATAGGATGTATGATAAGTTCAGGGGAATGCACATAGATGAAGGTGGCTCCAGAAGTCTGGGTAGTGATCACAAACGTATCAAGCTAAGTTTTGGAAAAGCAGTGAAAGCGGGAAGGAGACAAGATGAGCAACTACAGGAAAATTGTTATTCAGTAAGGCAAACAGAAATGGCTACTAAACAAATTGAGAAAGTAATCACTGAGGATAATAAAACAGTGTGGACATACACGAATCTAATTAGACTGTTTGAGCTAGAGCTTGGTAAGGCACGTGACAAGTCAATCCAGAAAAGAAGACACAAACCTAATGTTGGTGGGATGAGGAAGTTAAAAAAGCCATAGCAAAACGTCAGGAAGCCTCTAGGAAACACAGACATGCTAAGCAGTGGGGTGAACCGACAGATGATGTTGAAAGAAAATGGGACATCTTTCTAAGCTCTACAAGGGAAGTATCCCTCCTGATCAGTGAAAAGATTAGAAGAAAGGGTGCTCAGTGGCTGGCAGAAGTACATAAAAAGGACAAAAAGGCAGCTGCGAAATTTTGGAACCATCTAAACTCCCTAAAAATGAAACAAAACAAGAGCAGAGGTTTATAACTACAGCTCAAGGTGCTAGGCTAGAAGGGGACGAAGCTATTGAATATATAAGAACAAGGGTGACAAAAAAATTTCAACTAAGAAGTGCTTTATGCACCATAACAGACAAGGATGAATTAAGGGGCGCAATGGCTTCATTTTCACAACGACAGTGGGAAAAGGCTGAGAAGAGGGTTCCTAGTAGTACGTCAACAGGTCCAGATGGCATTCCAATTATGCTGATAAAGACATTAGGTCTGAAGTCTAAGCAGGCTTTGAGAGAGGAAGTGAGCCAAATAATAATCGATGGTGAAGTTCCCGATGGATGGAAATTTAGCAGGATGAGCATGATCTATAAAGGAAAGGGGGACAAAGCTTACATAAACGGACTACCGTCCTAAACAGTGACATCAGTGGTCTACAGGCTGGCAATGCAGATTATAAAGGAAAGGCTGCAGGCATTGATAGAGGATGAGGGGGTGCTGGGGGAACTGCAGAATGGGTTTCGAAAACACAGCAGGTTGAAAGACAATCTGCCCTCACTGACGCAGTGCATCGAAATAGCAGAAAAGGAACACAGGCCGCTGTGGCTAACATTTTTGGATATCAAGGGAGCGTACGATAGCGTGGTTCAAGAGGAATTGTGGGGAATACTGGACACACTAGACGTGGAAGATGTAGTCACTAATCTTTTAAGGATATCTATAAAGGTAACAAGGTAGTTATAAAGTGGGAAAAGGTAGTTATAAAGTGGGAAAAAAACAGGTATCCAAGCCTGCAGAGGTAAAACGGGGCGCTTAGGGAGGGGTGTCCCCTGTCACCCTTATTATTCATGATGTACCTACAAGGATTAGAGGCCAAATTAGAGGGAAGTGGACTGGGCTTCTACATCTCTTTCGTCAAACAAGGTGAACTCATTGAACAGGCACTACCAGCAGTGATGTACGCAGATGATATAGTGCTAATGGCCGACACAAGGAAGATTTGCAGAAATTGGTGGATATCTGCGGTAATGAGAGAGATAGGTTAGATTTCAGACTCAGTAAAAAAAAATCAGCAGTCGTGATTTTAATGACAATGAAGGTTAGTGAGCTTAGAATACAGGAGGTCACGCTAGAGATAACAGATAAATACAAATATCTGGGCGTATGGATAAGCAATGGGGCCGAGTACCTAAAGGAACACGAAATATACGTAACGACTAAAGGTAAACAGGAATGCAGCAGTGATGAAAAAGTGGGGGGCACTGTGGAATCACAATAGGTATGATGTTGTAAGAGGAATATGGAAGAGGTCATGGTTCCTGGTCTAACGTTCGGCAATGTGGTATTGCGCATGAGATCAGAAGTTCAAGCAAAATTAGAAATTAAGCAAAATGGAATAGGTAGACTTGCCTTAGGAGCTCACGGAATACACTAAATCTAGAGAGTACAAGGTGATATAGGATGGACATCATTTGAGGGCAGAGAAGTTAGCAGCAAGATAAATTGTAGAAGCGATTGAGAGAAATGGGGGAGGAGCGTCGGGCTAGGAAGGTATCCAGCTACTTGTACATGAAAAATGTCGATACAAAATGGAGGAAGCGAACCAGAAATTGACTGGTGTAAATAAAATACTCGGAAACAGCAGGGGGCCAAATCAAAAAGACTTATCGGTTAAGAAGAAGGGGAGGAAGCTGAGACTGATATGTGGAGAATTGGCATGATTAAGAAGCTTCGCACTAGAGATCTATCGAACTTTTAAGCAGGAAATGCGAAGGAAGGATCTATTGATAATAATCGGGGAAGTTCTCCTGTTTGAGGCCAGGACGGGAGTATGCGAACCAAACATATTCGGGCCAAATACGAAAGGGGTAGACCACGGTATGCAGGCATGTGGAGAGGAAGAATAAATTGCCGAAACACTTGAAATGTTCTGCAAAGGGCTTCACCCTATAGTTCAGGGATGGTGGCGCAGAGTTTTTCCAAAGCACTGGAGTTTAGGGACAGGGAGGGCAAAATAGACTTTAAGCGGG